>CM017901.1:22384382-22984382 GCA_008369825.1 Triplophysa tibetana | reverse complement strand
AGGCCGAAAACCGAAACACCGAAAGAAATGATGCCAATTATAAGTACCTTGCATTTATGGCTATGACTGTGTACTAACTTGACTAAAATCAAGGCATTGCAATTGCATTAATATAAAAGTTTCAAAGAATAAATCAATTACAAATTATGCAAATATTTATTTAGCACATTGCAACAATGCAAAGTATAAAATAAAATTCAACTAAAATGTTTAACTTGACCCCACTCATGTGTATATTAAATAATAATGTACAGGCCTGCTGAGAAGTTGTACAATTAAATGTTCTCTCACGAAAACAAAGTGATCGAATTTAACGCATTTAACATTTAACTGGTTTTACCAGTTCACTTTGTTTTAAATGTCCATATGGCAAAAATGACTTGTCAATGATTAACTAACAATCTGGCTACACTTTTTTACTGTCCGTCATTTTGAATGACCGGCTCGTAAAAATCCGTCATAATCTATTATTACCCTTCACTATGGTGCAAGGTGGCGTTATTTGGTAATAAGTATATTCGGATGTCATCACGCTGTACTTGCGTCCCGGAACTTGTTGTATTTTAATACAACCGAATGCCCAATAAAGCCGTTGTTATTTATTTTCATTAATATATTTAATCTTTTAATGTTTATGTTGATATGTGATTGGATCTGGGAAAACCCAACACATGGTGCAAATTGATATATTTTGTATGTAACTAAAGTTATGTCTGAGGTCGTCTGAAGCGCTATGATGTTCAGCAACGGAATTTGGAGAAAAACGTGTTTAAAGTTCAGTTATGAAAATAAAAGCACAACAGTCCAGTATCACATGTAAAAAACACTTACAGTGGTAAGAGACTTACTCTTATAACAATTTAGTAAAAAAAACATTTCCTAGTGTTGAAGTCTATAAAAATACTGTACAAAACCGTTAGAATAAAACGAAAGTAAGAAAAATGGTGCAGCGCACATTTAAAGAACGAGAGCTCTGCCGTTATGCCTACATAGGAAACATTACGGACAACAACTAATAAGCAGTGACGTTTTACGTTGTTTATCATGTGAATAGTGTCTGGACTTTTGATCATCACTTGTATGTTTTGCGATCGCGGTCCGGCTCGCGTGAGCAGTGGAGCGGACATAACTCCTGGTGCTGTAGACGGGGAGCTCTGTCAACTCACGAAAACATGGTATAAAAAAACTTTGCATGCCATAGTTTACACAGGACTGGCGGGACATCTGCATGAAAACTTCTTCATTCTTCATGTTATGTGGTTTACTTTGATAGGTGAACTGTCTTTCCCGCGTCCCAGCGCGACATCCGATGGGACGCCATCAGATTTTTCCGTCACTGGTTAAATAATCTTTCAATGACAAAGAATTGGTCGCATTCTAGAGCCCTGAGGGTGCATGCAACTTAGGAGACGCTTTAGTGCTGCGATTAAAGGAATAACGTCCACTACAGATGCATCAAAGGAGCGGTATCTGTTTGTGTCATCACAACATTTCGGCCTTATTGTTTCGGTGATAAAAGTCTTTCGGCCGAAAACCGAAAATGCACTTTTGGGCCATTTTCGGCCGAAATTTTTCGGTGGCCGAATATTCGGTGCATCCCTACTTCCAGGTATTGTCCTGTTCCAAACACAGCCCATTTTACAGAATATTCTGTGAGGGCACGGTGAATTACCACAGTAAATGCAGCATAACAATAGAAATGTCAACACAAATCAATCCTTTCCATCCTACAGCGGGTAGAACAAACAGAGAGACACGAGACAAGCTCCAAAAAAGCACAGTGAAATACTGTAGCACAAATGACAACAGAGTCACTTCTGATTAGAGATGCTAACTTACCAAAAATACACAGGCCAAACAGCAGAGGTTTGCTTCTCTGAGCCCCAGATGCCTTTCAAAACTCAGAGAGAGTTCACAGAGATCCTATCTGAGCACTGGGTCAAAACCGGGTCACAGTATAGTGCAGTTACTCTTAGTTCACTGGGGCATTTTTATCTCAAAGCGAGCAGAAGATTCAGGCCAGGCTAGGTCAGGGCTATTTCTGGGACATACTAAGAAGAAACACAACAATGACTGTAAGGATAAAGAAATGCCAATGCAATAGCCAGCAAACATATCTATACAACACTGAACACAGAAATTATGTAGCAAAAAAACTGGCAAGATGGATTTCTTTGAGCAGACAAAACAATGACAATTCGGGAGGAAAAAAAACAAATACACTAAAATCTCTGTTCGAAGCATAAAATTGCACTAAGATTAGATGCTAAATGCTCTCTTATTTGTAAGTTTTAAGCATGTTGTTTATCAAACAACAGTGACCCATTGACTTGCAATCGTTTTGTGTCCGTACAATAGAAGTGAATGGGTGCCGGTGATGTTAGGATACCATTACAACATTGTTCAAAATATTTTCCTTTGTGTTTTACGAAAGAAAGTCATACAGGTTTCAAATGGCATGAGGGTGAATAAATGGTTCATTTAGGGTGAACTATCAAGAACAAAGACATGCCCACCGAAAAGACCTGGCATTCCTCACACATCCAGAAAAATCACCTTCGCAGAATTCAAACACACAGTATAACCTTACAATGACCTGCCCAGATCTTTAACCAATAGGCGTCTCCTACCCTAAACACATGATAATAATATTCAAGGGTCCTTGAAGAGGCAAACAAGGACAGCTGAATTTCTAGCCTGATCCAGATCTGCCATTTCCTGTTAAAGAAAACATACCTCACACTGTGCCTCCTCTTCACAGACACAAAAGGTTTAAAAGCAGAAATGAGTGTTCTGACCATCAATCTACAGTTCCAGCTAACCAGCTAAGCCTCATATTTACAGAGAACCAGGTTCTTATGTTTTTTTGCGAGTTTGAAAGAAGTGAAAATCTTGAGAATCAAGTTGCATTATGATCAAATATCTCTTATCAGCCAAATGTATTTCAATGTAAGTGTTGTATGTCACTCACGATTGCTCACTCAGTGTTCTGAAACATGAGCTGAATCAGAAGCACCCACATCACATTCACACACAAAACCAATGTCACACATCATTCACAACATTGTTGACATGCAGATCCACTTGTGTTTATTTGTTATTTTCTCATGACTGTATTTTCAATAGAAAATATTCAAGTTTTGTTTCAACTGCTTGTAATCTATCTTAACTCATCCAGACAGATCTGCCAGTCCTGCTGAAGAAAACATAACTCGCACTGGTCGAGTGCGAGGCTGACGCTTCTATTGTACTCGCAAGTACTGGATATCTATTTCAATCCAAGACACATGTGCATTCCTCCCGCACATACTGTAGCGCTTGCAGAGCAGTTAAAGCGAATCCCTCCAGATGGAGAGAGAAGTGCGGAGCGGAGTGAAGGGTATATGAAGAGGAAAAACAGGAGAAGGAGAGGTGATGGACTTCAGCGCTCCGTGCCCACGTTCTGCCTCCTCTCACTTCAAATCAACAGCAAAGCTTTGATGCAAACTGTGAGGGAGCAGCGCCCAAACGCTTTCAAGGCTGTAGCAGTCAGTGGGTGGTGATCCAGAGCGGGAACTGGAACATGCGTTTATGTGCTATTAGACAAGATAAACAGCAAGCTAGCGCATTACACAGGGAGAAAGATGGGCTTTGAAATAGAAAACGGTATAGGCCACTATTAAACTTTAAAATTGTTCTACAGTCTAGTACAGAGGATCAACACTGACAAGTGGTGACACAAATATGGGTTGTAAGCCAGACAGCAAACAAGGCTAAATGCAAAAATAGAAACTATGTAATTATGCATAGTTAGGAACGTGTAATAAATGGGTATGAAAGCATATATCTAAACCTGTATATGTGACTCTTTGTTCTGTGGAACACAAAAGAAGATATTTTGAGAAATGTCTCGGTGGTTTCATGTCAATGCAAGGGAGGACAATGAGGGTAAATGTTGTTTGGTCATCAAAAAATGTCGTTAACCAAACAACGGAGGGACACACTTCTATTGTATGGACACACACCCCAATGCAAGTCAATGTGCAAGTCAGAATTCTTTTTTTTGGGTGAACTATCCCATACACTCCAATACACACAACCAAGCACATACTGAATGACTTCCAAGCTTTACATTCAAACCAAAATGTCTTTACTCAAACTACCCTACCCGTCACATTAACCCTTACATTCTAAAGTGTGTTAAGACAGTACGGCTCCACGATGTCAAACTGATTAAACTCAAAGTGCACCCAACTATGTCTAATAAAGTCAAACATCTATAACACAAGTGTAATGTTTTAATATCTGAAGAGTCCATAAAGGCGCATCGCTGGTTAGCAGTGAGGGAGAGTGGGAGTGTTGACGTGATGAATATTGACAGGCTTTAAACTGCTGGAGCGTACAGTGATTGAGGACACGGCCGATGTACATGCAGATGAATACAAATGGGATTTCACACATGGCGGAACAACAACACAGATTACAGTATGTGTTTAATATGCTCCAGCTCGCTTTAGAAGGAGCCCTTCCGGGCCAATCAAGACATATCTAGATCTAATCAAAAAGGGTGTAAAGGGTGACGGTATAAGAAATTATAGTCATAAATGAATAATGAAATTACTTATCACTTAAGAAATTAAGCAAATCACACGCAACAGCAAACGTCTTGTTTTCAGTTCATCCTCCAAAGATCCAGTGCAGACGAAGAGGCCACTTACGAAAAAGTCAAGTACTTTACGTGTAAAGGAAGGAACCGCCCAAGACAACTTGGCTGGTTCCTCCAGAAAACATGCTTGCATATTTTGCTTGCAAAGAACACAGAGAAGCATAGAATTATGTCCACTAAGCTTGAATTGTAGAACGCCTGACAAATCATGATGCTCTTGAGCCTGGCATGTCATCTTATGCCATGATTCTTCATTTCAAACACGATGCGGTGCCATTATAACCCTTTCAAGTCAGCGATGGAACAGTAACAGAGCGGTATTTGCCAACACATTCAAGTGGGAAAGAGAGAAGCCAGAAGGGACAAAGAGCCAAATGAAGACAATTCTCTGAGAGAAAAGCTTCGGAGAGATGAAAGAAAGAACTGAACGTATCAGCTGCATACACAGAGGCAGAGAAAGAGATACTGGTCCTAATGAATATCATACAGACACAACAAAGACAACGGAATTAAAGACAGAATACAGAACTTCTGTATCACACACATATATTGTACATCACCGTCATCACCGAGCAGTTAGTAACATCAACAATTCCATTCAAAGATCATAAACACATAGACACCCACACGCGCGCGCAAACACATACACACAAAAACTGATCATATCATTAACCTGTTTGAACACATAATATACTGATTCAGGTAGACTTGGGTGGGCAATCACTAGTATGAGCTATATTTGCAATATCAGAAACAGTGCCCATGTGGTGAAAATCAAGTTTTTCATGTTGTTTATGTCTTTTTGGTATTAATATTCAATTGGTAGTTTGCACATGTGCAGAAGAAGGGAAGCAAGTGATTTTCTCCATAAGAATTCTATAATACTTAAATTCTAAATACCTATGTTTTGCATTGTTTTTGATTGTTCAAATCGTTGTGAAGTAAAATTTTATATCCACAAAGGGGGAAAATGAGAGTATTGACTGAGAAACAGAGATAAAAGTGGCATTTAAACCTGAATCTGCGGTTGGGATAGGCCAAGCTGGATGTCTTTATAAACCTCTTAACGAGGTTTAACCCTTTCAAATCTGTTGCAAAAATAGAATGTTTTCACACTTCTTTTTCTTTGTTATATTCTAACAGTGTGCATGGTGTCAATTTTTTCTGAAAAAAAGATGGTACAAACGGTTGAAGAGTTAAAATGATTACAGCTTATTCAAATGTGTCGGTGAAGGCGCATCAGGTTAACAGTACCTAAACAACGACCAGGTAAGCTCAAATTTCTGTTAAATCTTGTCATAAACACTAGCTGTTGTTAAAAGAACGATTCATCATACTGTCACTCATAAAACAATGTGCATTTGTGCATTCACTCATAGAGATGATGTTTTCAGTTTTTATAGATATGATGCGTTTATCATTTTAACTTTCACGTTTAAGTAATGAGTAAGAGTAATGTGCCGGATTTAACGATGTAATGCAAATGTTTGTTCATTCACTCAGAAAACAGCGTGAACAGTTTTTTTTTTACAAATAACGTATTTGACTTAATATGTACTCTCACTTATACAAAACCTTATGATTGATTTTTAAGAATGTGACAGTGTTTCTCGTTTGCTTAAATTACCTATTGCATGAAAGTCAATTTTTTTCCGTGTTTAAGTGCTATAATAAGGTCGCCGGTGCATTTAGCGACTCAGAAAACGTGAAAAATCAGATCCCAATAACTTTGTTTTGGTAAGCCTTTCTCTGCAAGCATGTGAGAAACTGACCCGTTCAGATTTCGCTTCTGATGTTACGTAGACGCAGGCTCCTTATATCATATTACCACACCTTAATCAGCACAAGTCTACCCACGGCCCTGCCGCCATTGTTGTTTTCACAAGCGACAGCAGGGTATGTGACGCCATGGCTAAACTTGTGGACAACATGCAATGTAGTCGCTGCAAAGAGTCCTAACCTCTTAAGAGAAAGGAGAGGATTTATTTTATTTTTAGAGGAAATCAACCAAAAACCATAAGTAAAAACCTGCTTGTTTGCACAAATCACTCCAAGCCGGAGTGCTTTATCAACCTGGGACAGTACAAGCAGGATTAGCTTCAAAGTTGTTCCTAAAGAGGGATCGAGACCAACTGAACGAGAAAAAGCTGCCGTTGTAAGTAATATTTATCAACAGTCTAAATTGACGTACATGTACTGTATATATAGAGGGATAACATTAGCATATGATAGCTAAGGGAGATAAGTCAGTCCAGAGCTAAATAAAACATTCAAAGCCAGTGTTAAAATTACTCTACATATATATATATATGTTATTTGGCAAAATGGCACTTGGAGTTTAGCTGTATGAATGTTAATACATTATGTGCATTAATATGTTCAGCTGTGCCAAGCTGTTTGCTTTTCTAATGAACAGGGGCGAACACTGCGGTTAGTTTAGTTTAAAACGTCTTAAATCATTCGTCCTTAGGCTGAAAAATCTGTCTCATCATACTAGTTATGCTCTCATGTTGTGTGTGTAACATTATAACTTGTAAACGTCAAGCGCAAAAATCCACGTAATTCTGCTGAAATCTGAAGGTGCGCATCCAGTGGATTTTAGGCAAGAATACAAGCTCAACATGAGCGTTGTTTGCTGTGATAGATTTTGTAGACTCCGGACGAATGATTTGAGATGTTTAAAACGAGACTAAGCGCAGAGGAATTCAGGAAACATTATTTCGCTAAACCATTGCCATGGCAGTACTACACATTTGTTGTGTTGACACGCCGGACGGAAGGGAAGTGGGGTACGCTGTAACTCATGATCGTTTAATGAGACATATACCAAAACAGGAATACAGCTGCTTTTGTCCAGGCAAAAAGGGGTTTGTTAACACAGCCATTGAGTGTTTTTAAGCAAAAGATGTTCCAGACATTTCATGTATACCCTAATAAATCATACCAACTTGTTGAAAGTGCTCATTTAATGAGACCATTTCTCCGCTGGAAGGTGGGTGGAGACCAGCATCTCATTTGCATTTAAAGACAGACACACCACAAACAGCCTGTTTTTTCAGGATCTATGGTGTGTTTTGAGCTGAAACTTCACAGACACATTCTGTGGACTCCTAAGATTTATATTACATTTAATAAAAGGTTTGGATTAGGGGGCCTGTAAAGTGGATGTGATCAGAGTGATTCATAATCACTGATAATCCCACACTAAGAGCTGACAAAATTTGACAGAGAGATAGAGAAAGAGATAGAGAAAGTGGGCGTGGCTAAACTGGTGGTAGGAAGTTGGGGACAAAAATGAGAAAAAACATGGAACTCAGATTGCTTTTTGAAAACGAACATACTTTTATCTTGACATGCTGTCTTTAAATAGCAGGGTTTATGATGTGGCTAAAGCCACTAAAAAAATCCAGTGGAAAGAAATTAAAAGTTATAAAAGACAAGTTGATCATCCTGTCTCCTCCCGTCTCTTCACTCTGCTATTACAACAATATACTTTAAAGCGCGCAAATATGATAAGTGATGATTATCAATCGAAAAAATCATTCAATTTTATTAAAAAAAAAAACATAGATGATGAAAACAGATTATAGACAGAGGACAAAGGAAGAGTGCAGGCCTTTCATCATTCACTTGCTAGTTGACAACACCTCTTCATCAACAACAGCTCTATATTACAGCCATTAAGCCCTTAAGAAGGATCCATTTCAAGCCACACACACACACAAGCAGGCATTCATTCTACAGTCACAAAACAAATATGTAACCCCCCCGCACTCTTCTCATTCCTGATGCCACTCAGCCTCTCATTTTGCCTCAAACGTCAAGCATGCATAATCAATAAAACCTTTATTTAATGGTTAATTTATAGTCCTGTTAGGTTTATCTGGCTATTTACCCATATAGTTCGATTGCGTGATCCAAATCAACATAAACGTACACATAAGGCTGTTGGCCTACTTCACAAAAAGGGATGATAGACTTTCAAAATGTGCTACTGAACTTCCTTTTTTAACATGAAATGGACAGTCTGCTTACAGTACATGTTCATTACTCGCTACATTAGTGTCATTAAAGCCGAAAGGAACCATGAAGAATTAAATTAATCTTATCATCTAAAGTCAGGGGTTCAAATTGGATTACACGCTCCAGGATCAAGATCTGTGCTCATATGACACTTAAAGCTAAATAAGTGGTGTGGACACAACGAAACCGCACAAATGCATTTTACTCCACATAACCAGATTACTACACTTTCAACAAGTTTTTTGAAAGAGGGCATTTCAATTACAAAGACAGAAAAGCATGTGTAAAAAAACAAAGAACAAATGTGTTCAAATTGCATGTCAGTAGTCAAATGTCAAAGTTTAATTCCAGCATGTAACACAGATTATGCCTGGAGCTTGCAAACAAACACTTTCTCAAGTGAAATACGGTGTAAAGTGTCAGGTTTGAGCGTGTCAGGCTATAATCCGGGTCACTTTAATTGATTAACACGGATTATCTTGTCTGTATAGACTCGGGGGGAATAAGATCTATATCAATGACTGAATTCGAAAGTAAAATCACTGGCATACAGCAGGGAACAGACTGTAAAAAAATCTAAAACCAATATCCTTGAAAGCATATTGAATCAAAAATAGAAGCCGAGGCGATTCCATCCAAATCCTGTGCTATGGCTTCTATCTGCCTCACTAACCCCCAGCTAGTGAATTTGAGATTATGAGAGAGGGAGAGAGAGAGAGAGAGAGAGAGAGAGAGAGTGAAAGCCTTTTTCATTTACTTACACAGACGGATGTTGGATTTGGCTTTGCTTGGAAGGAAACATGACCAAGCCCTTTTGGGAGGAAGAAGAGGACCATCATTCCTTCTATGGGACGCCCAGGGTATATCCCTCTCTAAACTGTAATGATCTGTTAAGACCTCCCCCTGATAGCACGCATACATCTGGCTTACGTCTATTTGACGTCTGCATTTACATCTTACAGACATCTACAATACATAGTTTGCTCATCTGCCATACGTCTCGGAGATGTCTGCTGTCAGACGTTATATAGACATCTTGAAGACGTCTGTAAGATGTTTATGATTTAGAATGGATGTAAATCTGCTCTTTCTCAAGCAAATCTCAAGATCTTTAGCAGACATATTACAGACATTCAAACGTCTCCGAGACGTATTGCAGATGAGCAAACTACGTATTGCAAATGTCTGTTAGATGTAAATGAAGAAATCAAATAGACTTAAGCCAGCTGGATTGTGCTATCTGGGCCAAGTTGATTTCTAGATAGGTCATAGGCGGCACTAGTGTTGCACGATACACCGGTACTAGAAAAGTAGCGCGATACCCTTCTGTTAAAACGATATCAATTTCTCATTTATTTGGTACCGGTACTTTAATGACGCGGGTTTCAGAGAAAACACATCCTGAAATGCGTCCATTTGCGGCATTTGTATGTGTGCGCGGCTGCGGGTACATGTGCTCTCTCTTCAGTCAGTGGACGTGTACAACTTTCTTTCCTTGTATTTGTGCTGCAGATTTCGGGGTCGCAACGAAATGAAAGTCATGGCGTCAAACAAGTGAATTTTCTGTCTATTCATGGCTTGTCAGTGATGCAGATGCGTAAAGAGGCATTATAACCGGGTGACAGCGTGCGCCAAAGTGCAGACGAAGCCCTGTCTCTGCAAAATCTGTGGACCAAAAGTGCCAAAACGATCAGCTTGTCAAAGCATTTCATCAACAGATATCCTGACCTGTTTGAAGAACTTCAAAAGAGACGGGAAGCGTATGTAAACGATAACAATAGCCTGAATAATGCTTTATGATTTATTTTGTGACAGGCCAACATTAGTGCCAGCATTGATAACGCTTTACAACTAGGTTCCATCTCTAAAACTGAGTTAGCTTACATGAATTAATAATTGGTAATCAATTTAAAATATTAACAGTTGTATTTGTTAACATTTGTCAATGAACTAATATGAATAAACAACAAGATTTTTATATTTGTTTAATTACTTCCTGTTTGTTCTTTTTGCTTGACATCGATTTAGTATTGATATCGAAGTCAAAAATTTGGTATCGTGACAATTCTAGGCGGCACACATTGTGGGTTAGGCATGGGGGAGGAGCTCTGTTTTTTTGGACCAGACAGAAGAGTCACACAACAATTTCTATTTCGCATATCTCTTATCATCAAATTATTTGAATCAAATTATTTTATAGACCAATATCACACCCACACACTTGAACAGATTAACCACACCATGGGGAACAGGATACGGGAGCATCCCGGCCTAAATGCTCTGGAGAGCATGAGGATCCATTAGTAAGAAAATAAACACACACACAGAGAGCTATATTTAGCTCCTGGTTATCATCATTCATAAATGATGAATGGTCGAAATCCATGCTTGTCCCAAAGAGTCTAGACCTCACCCAACTCTACTGTATGTGAGCAGAGCTGAGCAGAGGAGGGCTGATTTTCTACTCACACCGGTCTTCCCGCATTATTAAAAGTCTTCAAGCAGCTGAACGCAAAGCCTTATACATAACAAACATTCAGACACAATTAATAATCATGTTCTCTCTTGCCTGGCATACAGTGAAAGAACAACAAGCAAAGTTAGAAGGCCATGACAGCCATAATACAATCATCTGAGCTTTACGAAAACTCGCCTGTTGTTGACGCAAAAATACATTTTAATGAGGAGACCAGTGCTTTGGAGACTGAAGATGGACCGCAGATGATTAAGACATCTCAAAGCTAGACAGTGTGGGCGAGACGTGAAAGACGGACCTGTGTTTGGACAGCTATCATTCAAAAGAAGCTGGATAAGATCTATGTGGGCAGGGTTTAGTCATTTTTAAGTCAGCAATTTATTTAGTCAAAGTATTGCTTACTGTTGTCAATATTGACCATCTTAATTTGAACAAATTATGGTTGTGTGAATAACTACAGGCGTGATTAAAGAGCTGATATGCACAGCCAACAAGACCCTGTGTAGAAATATAAAGGACGAAGAGCAATTTTGAAGTAGAATGCCTAGTTTATTATTTGACTTGAGATGTTAAATGACAGAACTGATATAATATGAATCAGCTTGTTCTACTTCCAGCGGCTTCCAGCGACCCGAAGAGCATTTAAACTGACCGCTTACTCTGGTAATTTAGGAAAAGCAAACTGTCATCACAAGGCTACGGTTGTGCGCGAGTCTGCTATTTACCCTGTTACCTTGTTTTTAAATGTTGAACTAGATTGTTGCCTTTTAGTTAAAATGTGCTTGTTTATTTAATTATTCGTTGACTGATTGCTAAGTTACTAGCGTTTTTGTTCCGTTGGTATTGAAGTCAAATTAAGTTTTGCCGTCAGCCCCTCGTTGTTCAGCCTCCTCGTGTGAAGACCGACGAGAGCAAAGACCTGCGACTCTACCGAGCAAAGACACCGGCAGGGCACATAAGTATATTTAACATACCTTTGCGTTCACTTAACTGTATACTTACATCATGTGTTTCAAGTTTATTCCTGTACTCCACCGCAGACACCGTTCTCACCCAAGACGCAAGGTACGACATGCTCACTCTCGCATGCCTCCCATTCACACTTCCCCTTCTGCACCTCTGTTGCTTTCTGGAACTGCCAGTCAGCTGTGAACAAGACTGACTTCATTCATGTGTTTGTCAGCCAGTCTGACATTCACATTCTAGGTCCTCAGCCACCCCGCTGCTCCACAAACTACTCCTCTGACTCTCCCCGCCAAACCAGAAGAGGAGGAGGCACAGGTTTGCTTATCAACAATAATTGGAAACATTCCGCACTATCTTCCCTATGTAACAACTTTGTGCCTTTGCGTCTTGTCACAGCCTGTCCTCACAGATCAGGAAACGACATGAATTGTGCCCTTTAGATAATCGTAATGTACTGAGTGAATGCTGTCAGGTCCAAAGACACATATTAAATTAGCAAATCATTCAAAAGGTAAATTCTGCCTTTTTTTTTTATTTGTTTTTATTTTCTAAATATAGGCATGCATATGAGTATGGCCCATTTAAGAAAGCCTCTCTTTAGTCTCTGGTTAATCTGCAGTTAGCTCTATTTCTCTGCTTTATTCTGCTTTGAGGATTATAATTGTTTTTATGTGCTACACAGATAACAATGCTGGTTTGAAACCAGGCCATAAATACAGTATAATACAACACTAATGCACCCGTTACATTTTACTTAAGCGTTTAGATCTTTCAGGCTATGTTGCTTTTAATGTTCATTAATCTCACAGGGGTTATTAAATGCGCAGGGCTGAGCTGTTCTACTGAGTATCAGCATAATATATGTTTAAGCTTAACAAAATGTTATTGCTTTGATATGATTACATATCAAAATCAGCATTTCTTTACCAATAATCACAACTCTGGAAGAGCAGTGGCTGATATTGAACAAAGTCTGCTTTTAATTTAATGTCCTCTGTTTGTATACTATAAGGCTGACAGCATACCATCACCTATGCGGCAGTGGTGTACTAGAAAGACCGTTTTTTTATGGTGAAGTGACAGCGTCCTGCCTAACACTTTGTTTGTTGAAAAGTCATCATGTCAGAAGCCAAATATATTGCTATTGCCATATTAGGAGACACAAACACGAGAGACTTAAACACCGTTCCACTGCAATGAAATCAGTCAGAAAAGCATAGAAATAAATTACATGAAATACGTGAAACAACATTAATAGTTAATACACAGTACAGTAATCTTTTTAATGACTATTTAACAAATGAACCAATCGAATCCACCCTTGTCCGTTTATCTTTCAAGTACCTTGAAATAGATTTGACTTCATAACATGCAAACAAAGAGAATGTGAAAAAAAACTGTGCAGCGAATTGGTAGCCAGGGAAATTGGACTATTATGAAATGTGATTATAAAAGAATACTTGACCAATCAGAAGCAAGTGTTCCTGAAAGCCTTTTCATAATCTGAAACATGAATGGATGTGCAGAAAAAACACTACATCCATATGGTCTAAATATAAAAAAGTCAATGGCAGGTGTGCTAATCATACAGTTATGTGTGCACAATATGGAATCAAAATGATCTTAAATCTTATAAAACTTGACTAGGAAAATGGTCTCTGCAAAGTGAGAGCAGCTTCAGGATAAAACTGTAACCAGTCTTGTGTTCTCAGTATCCAGCTGTCGGGTAAAACAGGCCGATCCATGCAGATGGGACTCTAATCTGTTTTAATAGCTCATTTCTAATCACCATATTAGAATAGTTCTTGCCAGTGTCTGATTTACATACATTTGTCATGTTTTTAAATGAGGTCCAGAACCTGAGCGAGCAGGTTTAATTAGCAAACTTCAAAATATGACATTTTCTACTCCTAGAACATTAAATTAACAAAATGACATTAGAAAAAGGCTATTACCAATAAAGTCATTCATTGTAAAGGTATGCCTGTCTCTCAGATATCTTAAGACAGCCTGATACAACTCTTTAATGATGATTCTTTAAATCCAGACAGAGTAATATAGAGCACAAAAAAATGCCATAGTTAGAAGTGCAATAAAATGACCACAAGGGTACAGGTTGAATAAATGTCTAGTTTAATGGGCAAATCAGGCTGTTTGGTGTACTGTAAAAGCTCTAAAAGTTCTGATGGTGAAAATTTATGAGTTTCATTTTTATTATTCTCTTTAGTTTTTAAGTTTTATGTCACATTCTACAGTACACAATGTTACCATTGGTTGTTACTAGTGGTGGGCCGTTATCGGCGTTAACGTGCTGCGTTAACGTGAGACTCTTATCGCGCGATAACAAAAATGTCGCCGTTAATCTATTCTCAAAATTGGGTTGGGAGCTGGGTCTATACTACGCAAGCTATGATGACTTTCACCTTAATATTTTAGCGCGGATGTATACATAGCTTAATTGTACTGTAGGGGGCGAGAGCGAGATTTTTCAACTCGCGTGATTCGCGTCATTCGTGCCGCCTCATCATCTCATAATCAGGGCTTCATTTGCGCGATTCGCGCAGCAAGTCGGTCTATCGCCTCTTTGCATTGACTTAACATGTAAATCACTCGCGCTTGACGCGCCATTCGCGTTTGGTCTGAACACAACATAACGTTACTGTGAAATGACCACAACAAACGTGACGTGCTAACATGGATGCAGGTATGAAGCCGCCGGGCTTGCTTCAGGAAAAATGTATTTTTAAGAAGCTTCCCAATGGAAACCTCGACAAGACTAAGGTTGTTTGCACCTTGTTCAATGTGGAATTGGTTTACTGTACGGAATTGGTTTACATAGTTGGTTTAAAAAAAAAAAAAAAAACTTTCTCTCAACAGGTAGTGGTCTAGCTTTAGTTGAAACCAGTAACTTTGTATTGGCACCTAATGTATGACATATCGCTTGTTGCTCCCTAACTCTTTGTAAATTGCTTTGGATAAAAGCGTCTGCTAAATGACTAAATGTGAATGTACTGTAGGAGCTCTTCCAGTCTCAAGTACCACCTAAACGCAAAGCATCCCTTAGCTAATGCGGAAGTAAACACAAGTACATCTTATTGAACATAATTTAATTTTCATCACCAATGATCATAGTAGAACAGCTTTCTCAAGCAGTTTGTGATGCATTTTGGAAACAGGAGATGAGCCCCTGGTCTAATGCGCCACCTGGCTTGAGAAACCCGTTCTCAAAGACTTACTTTTAGTCATTATTTGAGTAGCACACATGTTCTGAATGCCTTTGGCAGAATTCAAATGAGCCATTTAAATCTAGATTAATTCAAAAAATTAATCTAGATTAAACAAAATAATCTATGCCCACCACTAGTTGTTACACAGACTGTGCATTACAGTTTTTCTAGATTGCTTAAACACATTTCTTGAAATGATGGCTCCTTTTCTCGAAACTCTAAACACAAACCCGTAACTTCTCACCCTATTCCATCAACATCCTATTTTCAGGTCAAAATGAAGCTCTCGGCTCAAAACTAAGAAAACTTGCTGAAAAGGCAAACTTTTCCCCCAAATATGACTCACAGGCCCTCAGAAACACTTACAATGGTCTTGGACACTGAGAAGATCAATTCAAAACACTTTACTAAAACCTCTTATTGGGATACAATAATAGAGTTGCTTGACAGCTCAGTGTCTATAACATTATACAACCTAAAAGAGTGCAGAAAGAGCAAAATGCAACAATGAGCTTTAGGAGAAAAAAAGACTTCTGATACTGTAAGTAATCTTAGATGAAAGTAGATGAAGTAGACAAGACAAGAAAAGCTCAAAAATACAGAACAGTGACAAGTCTCTCAAATAAAGCGTGTAGTGTACTGTATGTTTACAGTAAGTAGCATGAAGCCCTGTAGATGATTCTAGGATGAGCTCCTATTGATATGATCCTGAGATTCTGATTGGTGTGTCATCAGTTTTGCTACTGAATGTGGATAAATGTGTGTTATTTGAGTTTACATCTCGACACTCCAGTTTATTATATTATGCGTTTGTGTTTTCTGAAAGAGAACATGGTTTAACCTTTGCAAAATGAGGTGGTTTTTGTGAGGGGTTTGTACAAGTTGGTGTATTGTTCTGGGAATGAGTTTATTGTTGTGAGAAAATGGTTCATTGTTCCATGAATTGTGTATAAGCTATCGAGAAAAACTGTTTAAAGGCAATATAAAAAAGAAAGCATGTGTAAGATGTGGCCAAATAAACCCAAAAATAACTCAAACTAACTAGCAGATAGGAGTTTATGATCATTTAAAGATAAATCATCAAAGCCCTGTATGATAGTTCATACAGTATACCACATACAGACAGAGAGTGATTATCAATAAAACGCATAACTTACAGTGAGTTAATAATTGACAGATTCTGTCGGCTTATACTCGACTCAACTCTAACCACCTACAAGTAAGTCAATGATACACACACTGACCAGCATAAGAAGAAAATAGAAAATTCTTTTCACGACCAACTGAGCTCTGACACTATTTTTTATCTCCTGTACTGTAGATGTGCGTCTGACGGTGGCAGTGACTAACTTCAAAAGTTAGATAAAAGTTATCTGATCCTCAATTTCCTGATCCTCAACAGTAATGTGTTACTGATTAACATGTTGTCACAGTAGCTGCGTCAACACTACATTGATTATAAGGTCGGTGCTTTAGTGCACCTGAAATTACATGATGTCATTACTTTCTCTCATGTTATTCCAAAACTGTGTGACTTTATTTTAGATGGCTACTCTGCAACATAATAGTGAGGCGAAGGACAAGATTTAATGGCCGAGAGGTTCAGGCTGCATGAAAAGTGGTGAAAAAATTTTAAGTGAAAAATATGAGCAGGCAGAATCAGTATTTTTTAATACTGAATGGTTGCAGATTTTCCCTGGAAAACAAAAGAGCTGGCCGCTGTTGCATTTCATTTGAACGACTTTGGTCTTCTGCTCCCCCAAAGCTATTATATGCCTTAGGGACGCACGGAAATGAAAATTTGTGGCCGAAGTACTTGCGGTGAAAAGCCGTATACCAAACATGGCTCTTCACATTTCTTATTTATTTTGCCAATTTTCACTATTGCATAAACTGAATGGTCAAAATGTGCTTTTTATATTTTGTCTTGATTTTCAATATAATATAATATAACTTGAAATAAAATAGAGCAAAACGAGTATCCCCTCTTGAATAGCCTATATTAGGCCTATAACTGACTGCTGAAAGAATGTACTGTACTTTGTACAACGAAACACTTCATTAAAAAGTGTCATTCAACATTATAAGTTAAAAATAAGGGCTTTCAACGTTAATGCTTTAACGCAAGCGATCATTTATTTTCTTTCAGATTAACACGTTAAAAATATTCAACGTAGCATCCGTTTGTGTTGTCATCCATTGTCTAGCGTTACATTGTGTAATCAGCTCTTATTCGTGTACAGGCTTTGAAACCACTTAAGCCCGATTAGAAACAGTTGCTTTGAAGCGTTCAGTGAAGATAGACAACGTCTAGTTTCCAGTCTGGTGTATCAAGCTAAAGGCTGCGTCAGTGAATCTCTGTCAGAACCTGTCAGACAGCGCACCAGTATGAAGTTCTCTTTTGTGCTTGAATTAACAAAAGGACACAAGATTATGCCAGAAAGCCCGTTTTGTCAAAGAATGTTAGCAACTGACAGTTTTGAGGCACCATTGACCAAAGGCGCCCCAAAACGTTTTACTTTCCTAAATTCTTCAAAATATCTTATTTTGTGCTCAACAGAAAGTTGCTGAAATTCTTCCAAATATCTAACTCTGTGTACATCAGCACAAAGAAATGTACACAGGTTTAGAACAACTTGAGGACGTAATTCATGATAGAATTTTTTATGATAGATCTGCCAAACCCCCATAAATCCACGTCAGTTCGTGGTATGAGTTGACTAAGACTGCTCAAATGTATATGCAAGTCAGTACTAACACTTTGGAACCTGATGTTCCAAATATGGTAAGAGGCGTTACATTTTTTGTCACACGCCTGCAGTATTCGACCAATCACTACGCAATGGTTAACTGGCCAATAATGCCACACCTCGCTATTCAAAGCAATGAGCTTTGTTGAAAATACACGCGTTTCAGAGAAGCGGGGGGAAGAGGAGAAACAAACATGAACGGTATGTGGAAAATACAGCGTTTTTTAAGCTTAAATATTGTGTACAAATTGCATAGCTTTCCTGTAGCTCAGTGGTAAGAGCATTGCGTTGTGGGTTCGATCCCAGGGGAATGCACCTACATATGGATAAATGTATAACATAGTGCAGTGTAAGTCGCTTTAGATAAAAGCATCTGCCAAATTTATAAATGCATTACATATAAAACTAATATTTGTTTTAACCTTGTCATATGACTCATTCAAGAAAATATTTTTTTATATATAAAAAACATTTTACAATATTCAAGTTTTTAATGTGTGGAAAAAACAGACTAAGGTCAGGTTAATAATTCACAAAAATATAATTTTACCCCATACATTCCCTTTTAAACCGATATCTCAACTGGTTTGCTTCTTTTTATTCAATGAAAGGGTTTGATTTGCTCCACACATTTCCCACAAATTGTGTATACGAGTTCATACCATCTGTTGAGGTAAGAATTAGTCTTTAGATTAGGGGCTTTGGGAGTTGTTTATTTCCAAACCTGGGGTCTCTAGAGAAGTGATTAATTGGTCTTTGAAAACATATCCCTCTCAATATCCCTTGGCCTGGGTACACACGGCTAGGGCATCAGGGCAATTTTAGTAGATTTAATCTGACGTCTCATATGAAAGTCATCGAACGTTGACCGCTCTAATTTGTTTGAGTACAGAGCACTAAAGAGGAAGTTTTGCTTTTTAATCTCATTTAGCAGGGAGAATGTTCTTCCTGGAACCGACACAAACAGAGGATCCAAACTTTCTTTTCTGTGTTTAATTTTGACACAAAATACACAAAAACAAAAGTGAACCTAATAAGATATCTTGTTTCTTCTGTCATCTTCTGATAGAATTACATACAATTATGTATTTATAACATTATGATGAAAATTAAAGGGGGAGAAGAAAGACCTGGCACTGCTACAACAGTAGCCCTTCTGAGAAGCTCATACAGCCTCTTCTTCTTGATTTAATCTTCTCTTTAAACCAAATGGGATGCTAAATAGGAGGTACCTCAAGCATCAGTTGTTATACAAGTTGTGAAAAGGTCTTAAGTTCTAATGAAGATTCAACATGCAGCACAATAAAAAAAATCAGCTTTCACATCTGTTTCCAAAAAAAGGTCAAAATAAACAAGGGAAAGCTTTCTGCAATAATGATATACTGCAATAGCAGTCATTTCAATCCTGAAGGATTCGATCATGCGCTTAAGTCTAAAATGAAATAATAACTATAAAAGTAAAAATGGCTCTGCTGTTCCTTAATGCATGCGCATAAGATCACGTGCAAAATGAAATTTACCATGGGACTAAATTAGTATTATGGATTGGATATAAACCAATGACAGATTTTCGCACTGAGCAATGGGAATGGGACACGGGCAAGAGCCATCTGCTCCTTTCGCTGCCTCACCTGTCAATAAACATAGCAACAACAAAAACAACAATCCTACAATCTGTAGGTCGATATGTTTCAATCGGTGAGCAGGGAAGCTGTCAGTTTGCTATTAACCCTTGACTTAAAAGAGCTATTCATTTAAAATCACTACCGTTGCACTGAGCCAACTTGAGATTTTTTTTTTGCATTTTACAACAAATAGTTCTTGTGCTTAAATAAACATCTCTTTAAAATAGTACCAAACCAGTATAAAGACTTAACATAATCTCTGAGCAGTGAGGCACAGAACCACAACCCAAACACGCTTCAGTGACGTTCCCAGAAGACTTCTTTTTCCTGTTTATTTGCATTTCCAACATTGATTTTACACACAAAAACTGATCTGGCTTGATCCATACTGGTTTTAAAACATTATTTCTAGCACATAAATCAAATAAAACTGGGAAAAAAACGAATTAGCGTACTGAAAGTCTCTCTCGCTCTCTCTCATGCATGTGTAATGATGATGAATATTTGTGGGAATCCTCAGGCTAAGGGATAATCATAAGCAATGTGTTAAAACTCGAGTGTTTCCACAGACCTCCAATGCATTTTTTATCTCGTTCTCTGTAATGGATGCTCAGAAGAGCCCGGGGACACGCAGTGCCGATAACTGGGTTTAGAACTTCACACACAGACAAAAATACGCTACCAATGAGCTCAGATGAAAGGGTTCACATGAGGCTTGTATCACAGAAATGAGGCCCCATTGGTTTTAAACACAGTTCAGCTCAGGCTAGACTTGTTGAAAAGCGATACAAAGTATTTAACATTGCAAAAACTCATTTCAATATGCTTGAAAACAGTAACTGTTTGATGGCTTTTGTCATTTAAAAAAAACATATTTTAAGCCATTAAATAGGAAATTGATTATTGATATTAAGATACAGATATAACCTTTTTAGCTACATAGATTTCCTGCTTACATGTCAAATTTAAGACGGAGACAATATTATTGTGCCCTTTAACACTGGGAATTATTTATGCGAACAGAAAGTCTCAGAGGCGGCAAGCATGAGCACCCAGAGGGGGGCAGGAACACAAACCAGATCTGTGGCCTTTTCAACAGCCTCAGATACAATCTCACAGCTAACTGACAACCGCTGGTTTGAAGAGACTCGAACGCTGCTGTACAGGCCCAATTACAGAGAGATCTCACACAAGCGCTTAGGGGATGTACATATCCTCTTAGCTCTTAACTGGGAAGAGGTAAGGAAATAAAATTCAATAGAAGCAACACCCATGTTTTACATATCTCTTCATCTTTCCAGTAAACACACAGGCACGTCAATTACGACAGGAAAATAAAGAAGTCACGGACGCATTAGATGCATGTGCGTGAGAGGGCTGCGTTCGACAAGGCCTAGCGGACTGGATTATTCTCATGTGTGTTGGGGAAACACATACAAGCGTCAAATACATGTTAACACACCTCGGGTTTCCAGGAATCCCTTATTCCATAGAGGAGCCCAGGGATTAATTGAAGCTCTATGACAGCATGAGGAAAGAACGCTGTTTGCGAAACAATATAAACTATGGCGCAATAAATATTTACATTTAATAAAGGAATCGTTTACCCCAAATTCTGTCATCAGTTACTCACCCTCCTGTTATTTCAAACCTGCATTGCTTTCTTCCTTCTGCAGTACTCAAAATAAGTTATTTTGAGGAATGTTGGTATCTGAACAATGCGTTAGTTTGGTGTCCACCAAAGAAAGTGAATGAGTACCGCCGTTGTTCGGTTACCAACATTCTTCAAATTATCTGCATAAGAAAGCAAGTCATACAGCTTTGAGTAAATGGTGGGAGAATTTTCTTTTTTGGGTGAAATATAACTTTAATAAAACACTATTATTCAATCCAGTAAGGGCCTGATCAGACAGAATCGTTTACAGTTGGTAGGAAGCGTTTTGTGCGCTGCTTATGCGCGCTGGTCGCCTCGCATTTTAGGCAGAGCACTCCGAGCGCACAAAGTTGAAAAAAACTCAACTCTGAGCAGAAAAGCGCTGACGTCATGTCGAATCAAATTTTCGTTTTTCCATTGTCCAATCAAATGAGTGGAGAGGCGGGGCTTCCCCTGTGGCAATGGAAGTTTACTGATGCTCAGAACACCTGGAGACATGGAGTAGATACTTGTTGTGGCTGTTTCGGGTAACGTAGCAACACACAAGCACGCATTACGTTTTCGAACATGAAAACCGAGTTCTGTGTGATCGTACCCTAATGCAGCTTCTTGATATTGTTTGCTCTACTGTAGAGCAACCTGCTACTCTTCTGTGCTAGTCATAAACAGTACACTTTTCAAACACTATAATGCTGACAAACAATGATGGATAAAACCTGCTCAATATTCAGTTCTTACAGCACTTTTATGGTGGAATTACTGGGTTTGAGAGTGCTATGGTCAACCATCTGCATCACTGAAAATATATGATGCAGATTCCAGTGATGACAAAACGACTCTGTGTTTATGTGAGATCACAAACAGTGAGCAATAGAATTAAGTCAAGGATTAGAGAGAACACATGGAGTGAGTCTGTAAGCAGACCAAATCAGCTCACAATTGCACAGTAATCTCACCTTTCATCAGAAGATGACATCCCCGGAACAATAGATTTTGCTGTGCACACACACACTCACCCCTTGTTTATACAAAACTCAGACGTGTTGATTACCACGACCTTGTTTAAATTCAATGCGACTGCGAATAATGTCTTTCTAGAAATGAATGCACACGGTTGATTACACCACATGGCCAAATACAAGAACCTGATGCATTATGGCTTAACATTCTGATTGTGAATACCAAATCTTAACTAATTAGGTACATTAATAAGATAAGATAGGGATTTATCATCCATTACCTTTAACATATAAACCGATACAGTATCCACATTATTTTTTAACGTGGAAGTAAACGATGTGACGTACTTCCTTTTGGTCTTGAAAATTCCGTTTTATTAGCACGCCAGTGGAAAACAATGGAAGTGTTGTCGCAGGAGCTGGCTCAAAACATCATTAAAACACCTCTGGTTGATATTGTACACCCGTGATGTATTAAATAGTGGTTATATTCAATGAATTCGCTTTTACTCTCAAGAGTTGACGGGTCTTTGATGAACTATAAAAGCACGGATACGTAACTTATAATAGTATGCTATGCACAGTGGGAAAGTCGGTCGAAATTTGTACATGACATAGACCACAAATTTGTGTTTTTAAAAGCAGATGTGAATCCCAGTCAAAGTGGAGCAACATTTTTTGGATCCTTGCAGCTAACAACAGAAAAATGGAGATGGCTGGCTGCTCTTGAATCGCGGGTTTCCACCGAGCTGCAGCATCCATCACAACTTTCAAAAAACAACTCAAAACATACTAACAAATAACTGTCTATTAAATGAGAATGATTTTGTGTTGTTGATTCTCTCCCTTGTTTTTATTTCATCTCTAATCCTCATAGTAACATGGCTTGGTAAACTAGGCTATCAGTACTGTTTAGCGTGTTTACAAATTGTTAAATGTGATCCAGATAAAAGCGTCTGCCAAATTAATGAAAATGTAACGTTCAGTAACTGTTAACTTAGTAATGCCGCTGCGATCCATGGGCAGGAAGGTTTGCTTTAGCCAGTTATGTTAAACCGCTAAATACATATAAAAATATTAACAGCTTAATTTTAACTACATTTAGTCATTTAGCTGACGATTTTCAAAGCGACTTACAAATGAGGTAAACAATGGTAGAAATTGGAACGAAATAACGATAACAAAAAGCATAAGTGCAATAAAACCGGTCTCACAAAGCCTACCATAGTATACAGAACAAAGATATTTTTTAATATAGAACAAAAACCACTGCTAATATTTTTATACCACTATTTGTATACTATTTATTTAGTTGAGCTTAATATGTTTTGTTAATATTATCTATGATATAAAATAATTATTTTTCTACATTTATTGTCACTCTAACCAAAAATGCCTGCCTTTGAACTAGTGCTGGGTGATATATCGTGTGATTCTTATGCTCTCAGTTTCTCAATGACCACATCCGAAAGCAAGGGCGCTATTGCGCAAAAACTCTGAATATGGGAAACAGAAGAAGAACAATTTGTTCCAGGAAATGCCAGTGGTCATATTCTATCGCTATTCTTCAAAACTTCTTCAATTCGTAATGGTTTTAGATCGAGCAGTACTTATTACTGATCAAAGAGCCGTAGTTTACGGAAGAGCTGTGCATTAAACATCGAAACGATTTATGAATCGATTTAGATATGTATAAATAGCGTGAACATCAATATATCGCCCAGCCCTACTTTGAACAATGTTTTTGTAGTAAAGAATATAATATTATAAGATAAGGTAAATTATCCAGGAGAAACTGCATTCAGTAGGCTAAAATAATGAATAATGGATGAAGACCATAGGTTGCGCGGCATCCAGATTCACCTCTGGTGTAGACATTTTTTGCTATGTACCGGCTATTACGGCAACCTCTAACTGCACACATTAAACATTACCTTTGGATTCCATTATAAATATAAACTAGCCTCTCAAAACAGCACACTCGCATTACGAATGTCATTTGCTATAGTGGCACACCGGAAGTCTAAACAAAAACAGCTCAAAGATGGGGGCGCTCACATTTACACCAAAGATAAGGTGGATACATATCTATCATAAAACACCATTAATATGTTGCCCCTCCTACACTTACTTAAAGGGATAGTTCCCCCAAAAATGAAAATGCTGTCATAATGTATTTGCATTCAGATTGTTTCAAACCTTTATGAATTTCGTTGTTCTTTTCTCGTGTTCTGCTAAACATGAACGAAGATATTTGGAAGACTGTCAGAAACCAAACAGATCTCCTCCCCCATCGACTCCCATAGTATTTATTTTCCCTACTATGGCAGTAAATGGGGGATGAGTCCGTTCGGATCTTTCAAATATTTTCCTTTGTGTTTAGCAGAACAAAGGAAATTATCCAGATATGGAACAATCTGAGGGCGAGTAAATAAAGACAGAATTTTCATTTTTGGCTGAACTATCCTTTTAAAAAGGGTTGTTCCAGTCTTTTCGACTCACTCTCCAGACTTCTTGAGAGACTCGACACGACTCTCTACACTCCAGTCCTCACTCTCCCGCCTGCACAAATATTTGACAGGGGGACAACAAAGGTTCTCATCGACTCTCTCTCTCTGCGCCCCGGCCCGCTCCGCTATCTCCGATTCTCTTTCACTTTCTCCCGTCTCTCAAGTGTCTGACAGTAGTAACACTGAAGCTTCGCTCGCTCAAGCTCCACGAGCACAGGAGAGAAACCAGAGGTGAGGACTCTCTGTGTGTGTGGAGGAGTAGCACCACAGAATTCTCAAGTGTCTTTCATTGCTGAATCAGAGTTAACCCAAAGCAGAGAGGACATGACTGTCTTTTCCCCCTGGCAATCAGTCTACACACGACTAATACTATAAAAAAGACAAAGATACATAACAAATAGGGAAAAATTGTGTCGTTTCCAATTTTCAAATAACATCGCCGATGCAAAATAATGATCATTCTATAGATTTCCCTAAACTCTCCCCTCGTCTGGCATTGGAAATCCAAATTCGCGTTATTTGTTGAGCCAATGTTGCCGCAACGTTTTAACTGTGTTTCATCTCACATGCACTTTATATCTGATAACCTAGTAAGCAGAACTCAAGCTGCAACAACAATAAAATGGTGCAGCATTGCTTATGTTGCAACAAATTCTGTAACTAATTTTTCTGTATTTTTCAATGATCAGCAAGAGACTGTTCTGGAAGCCTGGACTCATACCTAAAACACAAAAGACACAGCCTGGACTCACAATCCCAAACCACTGCCTGTATCCAGAGAAGTTTGATTTACTTTGTCTCATTCTAATAACAGGGTCTGAAACGCTCCAGAGATTTAACACACACAGACAAGTAAAGGTTGCTAAACTGTCGTAATTATTCTCTCACATCCAGCTCTCGGGCCACTGTGACATGATAAATTAATCCAAGAGGTTTACGTTTGAAGAATAGTTTCCTAATTGACAAGTGGATGGTCTGTGAATGCCATCGTTTACATTACATTCAGTCCAGACCATATTCTTTTATTGTACTACATCCCTATTTCATAACAATCCTGTTTAGCTGAGGTCTGAGCATACTGTGAAATCCTTCAAGCACAGCAGAATCAATAGAGTCGTTGGGGATTAGATTTACTGAGCCTGAAGGGAAGGATATCTGGTGCATGTTGCAATATCAATCCAACAGGTCAATTGCACGTATTTATTCCAATATTATATAATAATTACAAAAAAAGAATAACATTTATTATTTATATACTGTATACACCTCCATGCCCTTTGCATCTTTGGTACTCATAAAGAATATAATGCAACTGATGATAAGAAACCGCCCCTTCCTCTATCAACGCTGAAGTAACCAGATGCATTGTTATAATAGCAACAGTCTTCTTGTGTAGTGTTTGATCTCACTGTCACTATATTTACCCCCAACAAAACAATGCTGATATGATACTCACATATCAACTTGGTCGCGTGTCTTTTGTTCAACAATCTCCGTCGCGTGTCCGATCACAGCTTTCGCATTTTGAAGTCGCTGTTGATTCGGGTCAACCCAATGAGACTTCAATATAAGAAAGTTTCACTCTCCTAAAGATATCACGCTGTGAAAGATCTCTGTGTATCGTGGAACGGAGTCTGACAGCTGGCTCGATCGATCTCAGTGCTTTAAATCGCTCATCGGGTCTGAAGAATCGAGCACGTTTTTGTCCGTTGTTTCGTTGAATCTCTGGACTTTATTTGGCGATGTTATCTCCGCATCGTTTGAGTCCCTTGTGAGTCAGTTTGGTGGCATATACGGTCTCTGCCCCATCCCACTCTATCTCTCTCTCTTCCGCACTGCTGACAGATGCCCGACAGACCGACCGCTCCAAAACACCGCACGTTCACATGCTGTCTACAGCTTCCGCGTTCTGCTTGACGAGCAGCGTTACGAAGACTATCAAGTAGATTGCACGAAATTAAATTGCGTCTCTTATCGCGTGCAACGCGAAGAGAAAGCATGGGTGAACTTCACAATCCATCAAACATTTCCCTTTTGTTACACTGCGGTGAGGTCCTAAACACCGCCGGTTAACGTTCGTTCAAGCTTCTGGGAAGTTCGTAGTTATGAGTCGGGAATTACGAATTTCGCTCGCGTCTGGTTGCAGTAGGATATACGTCTCTTATCGATCAAAATTGTATGTCACGTTTTGTTGCTTTTAATAAAAAAATAAAAGTCACCTGTGAGGTCACGTGTTCAAAAAAGCCAATGAAAATGACGAAAGAAAAACACGATAAATAAGACGAGACAATTTAAACATAAGGGTACAAGACGTAATGTTTCTCACGCATACAAAAAGCTTGAATTTTTATTACATCATAAAGCATTTGAGCCTCTTATCAAATATACTCTATAGATTAATAAATGTTGTGTAGAATCTGAATACGAAGTTTGTGTATTTTAAAGTGCTATGGAAAACTGCCATGACATTTTAAACAGCACTTACGGGAAGAGACGAGAAAAAACAAAGTGTTATAGACACCAACATAAGTTAATTCATCAAACATCGTTGTTCACCGTGTTTTTATTTTGGTAGATACTGTTTCATAATAAATCTGAATCAGGAATATATAAGACTACATTGTTTACACAATTTTGGTTGTGAAGCTGTCAAATGTGGCTTTTCAGTCAACACAACATGATTGGTTATTTGAAAGAGGGGCGGTGCTACTCGATGTATCTTGCAATGTCTTTCTGTTTCAACTGAAAATGTCAACACATTGAAATGTTTTCCAAAGGGCCTTTATATTATAATATGAGTAATTGTATGTGTGGCACTTTTCTTCTTTTTAAATAAATAAATTGTCCACACATGACGTAACAGGCGCAACGCGACAAGACAAAATACATTAGAAACGAATTAGATCCCATTATAATTTAAAATTGTGTTCAGACTGAATGCTGCACATGTCCGGTGTAGATATAATAATAAGGCGTTTGTGTGGCCTCATCTCCTGTAAATATAATCTGCACTGAAATTGTGTTTACTGACAATATTATTCACCCGAAGTTTTATAATATGAAAAATGACATGTCAAGTTTGTTGCCATGGTTTTCATTTGAAATTGTTGTCTCAATTTAGATTAACAAACCTAGCCTTATGTTTTAAACAAGGGGTTTTCAACCGGTGGTCCGCGGCCCCCCTGGTGGTCCGCGGCGGCATTGCATGTGCTCCGTGACGTGCATTCCATCCTACCTAATTTGACTATTAAAATCACTTTTTTTTCATAATTTATTTTTCGAAACATTTCCGGAATATTTGCGCATTGGTGTGAATACTAAAATTAATGAAAATATTTAAAATAACTTGAGTTTGAGTTGAGATTCAAACTGACACAGGATAGGCTAGCTTTGCACCTATCAGGTCTATCTCATGCTTTGCTAACGTTGTGTTTTGCGTCCCCAACGTCATATATGTACATACACAAACACAATAGTGGGCCACCGATTTTTGTTAGTCAGAATGGTGGTCCCTGGCACAGAACCAGTTGAAAACTCCTGTTTTAAACTATACGTTTGACAGGCAATGGCATCATCGCCTATAGATAATAACAACAGAGTTAATTTATCCAAAGGTCAAAGCAATCTGTTCCTTTTACTTTTGTCTATTACAGAGTATCCAGGTCTACAAGACTGTTGTAAGTAATAGATGGTGAGTTAGCGTGAGCAAATCCAGTGGGAATATAGATTGTGAGGTGCCCTTGTTGAACATGAGCTTCAAAGGAAAAACCTCTGCTTGAGGAGGATCAACACTTGTTTCTCCGTGTTCAAGATGAACGGAGGAAATGGTCTGACAATGGTGAATGTTACACACCCCTAAATCATTTTTTTTGCATTTGAGAATAAATGACTATAGCTAAAGCTTCACAAAGGTCATGGGTTCAATTCCCAAGGATTACATACTGATTCAAAATATATACTTTGAATGCACTTGCTTTGGATAAATCATCTGCCAAATGAATACATGTATTTCTTTTTTATCATTTTACAGGCTCCATTCATAGTTTTTCACAATAATAGTCTGAATGTCTGCTATTAAATTTGCTACCGTGTGACTCATACCAATAATTTACACTTGTGCTCTTAATATGCGCTCAGACTGCCAGCAAATCACAGACAGCGGAAGGGTCATAGGTAGTGATTTGCAAAGCAGAGAAAAACAAGAGAATGAAAAATGGAGCGATCGAGAAATGGAGAAATCAGAAGAGAGTAAGAAAGGTGGGATGGAGATATTTCTCAAATGGAAGCAGGAACAAAATAAAACCTGATTTGAAAGCACAACAGCATAGAAACCTCACAGATTAGCACAAAGTGCCATTCATTCTTGTGTTGCGAGCTCTAACCAAACTCTGCAGTTTTATTTGTAATTTCTTTGTGGTGGATGCTGTCAGTCTTATTGTCTATGAACAATATATAACCCCCCATTTATGTGCATGTTGGACAAATATTAAACCCATTAAATCACAGGAAAAGTGTATAAGAGTGAGAACCCCAAGTCAAATTGTTATTATTTACAATTCATTTGAAAGCAGCTTTACATAAATATTTGCAAAGTGAGGTGGTAGAAGGCATTCAAATGCATATTAAAATGGCTTTAGCTGAGCAGTACACTACGCATCGGTCTAGTGGTCAGAGAATAATATGATTGCAGATATATAAGGTTAAGGACTCTTAAAAACATGTTTTTTATGAAACATAGGAACGTTGGTTATTACTCTGTTATTACTAATGTTGAATATGTTTTTTCTTATTAGAAGATCATTGCGCACAAAAGAATGAAAAGAGACATATTACACAATAAAGAGGTCTGGCGTAAGACATGCTACTGAACAAGCCAAAAATAAGATGAAAATGATAATTTGAAATATGAGAGCGAGAGAGAGGGAGAGAGAGAGAGAGAGAGAGAGAGAGAGAGAGAAGGAGGCATGCAAGAGGAAGAAAACAACAATGTGTGGTAGACAAAAAATATTCAAACCCAATAGCCCCAATCACAATCCTACACACAATCTAATCCAAAAATGAGTATGTGATGCAGATTTGTACATTCTCCTATATAGAAACATCTCTTACTGTACATCCATAAAGGAAAACGGAGCACTACAGATGACTGACCCTTCATTAGCCCTTATAAGGGCATCCTGCCTCCAGTGGCATGCGCACCCAGAAGGGCCAATGAAGGAATGTATAAACAAATCTAATATATATTATTGTGTTATACAGCTAGGGAACAACAACTTGAGCAACTGTTTAAAAAATATTCTGAATTTGGAGTAAAAAGTGTTTGTATGTCTATTACAAGATTAACTAACTGTGGCTTGCAATTAAGCCCGGTCTTGTCAAATGGATTTAAATATCAGCAGGGTCACTCAAAATTTTTTCATTATCAATATTTACACATGATCCAGACTTCGTACTAACAGAAACGAGACTAAATAGTGTGTAATTGGGTGAGTTTGTAAATACATAAGCTGTCTTGTGGCATCATAGCGGGTTTTCTGAGGCTAAAAGCAAACGCACATCTATTATATCTCCATGGCTTGTCTGCTCACAGTTGTGCGGAGATATTCTCTGGTTCACCATAAGCCTCTCTCAATGATAACACAAATATCTGCTTGTTCCAGCACGCTCACAGCATCTTTTTATTCTTCTGGCGTACCGACTTTTGGGTGCACATGAGAAATGCTACTATAGATTGAACAGCCCAACACTAAGAAATGATGCAACAGTGTCGCCTGCTGGCGTATATCGTTCATTACACCTAAATAATGAAAAGTATCCTCACACCAAAGTAAAAACAGCACCATTCAAGAAATTAGACAAGCACACAATGTAAATAAATTAGAAGATAAATAATCTTTATTTGACATGTCTTTTTTATATATATAAAATATGACTCCACAATTAATATTACCAAGGCGTTACAGAGAATTCTTTCTCAGTAGTGGGCGCAAAGCTCCAGCCAGTTTGTGCGCAGGCAGAAAGACAACTGTCCAGTAAGAATGGACCATGTCAGGACCACACAGTTCTAACTACTGATTTGAGCTTTTGATTCGCAGAAGGGAAACTTCACTACAATCGTTTGTTTGCATTCCTTGATTGTCTACTAATGTTTTATATTGATTGCCTCTAAAATGTAGCAAAATAATTTCTGTCAGATCTTCTCTGGAATTACAACAATCAAGTATGTTTCAAAATTAAAACATTCGGTATTATTTGATGAAACTCTCCTTGAACCCGCAAATTATGCTGGAGAAGCACCAACAAAGTTGAAAAATGTGGAAAAAAAAGAGTATTCTAATATGATGACAAATAAAACAAACTGAAAATCACAAAGCGGACATCCAACTTTCTGCATAACACACAGACATTTCATATCTCTGGAGACAGTACCCACACCAAGCCCTTCAAGAGAACAACTTCATAAGCCAGCACTGATCACTGGACATCACTCTGTGTAAACCACGCGTGTATCTTTTCCAAAAACAAAAAATCCAAGACATCCAAACCCACATATAATAGCAAAAGTTATCATCAAATATTATAATTATTACCACAACTCTTATCTTTATTTTACAATTGTATTTTCGACTCCTAAACTAGATTTAAAAGACAAAACCCCTGCAACCTTAAAAAACAAACTGTAATAACAATGAAGAAACAAACGCCGCTATTCTACAAAATAGTCTCAAACCTCAGTTACGCAAAAAAAATGGTCTGACAATGTAGTCTTCAGGGTGGTAAAGATGTTTCATTATTTAAAAAATTCAATATACTGTATAGGTTATTCATTACAGTAACAAGGTTCCATGCAATCAGGTCTTTAATTTTTTCTGTACAGATCAGTAGTAATAAGCAAGGCTGTACAACCCCACACTTTCTATTGGTGCAGATGCTAGTGTGAATATAGAGGACCTTACTGCCTTGTGCCAATATGCTTAATCTTAGACAGTATAGAACACATTTCTGATGTTTCATTGCCATTGCAAAAGCTAAAGGTGTGAGCGGACATGAGCTTGGCATGACTTTACATTTGTCAGTGATGCAAAACTTGATATCTGTGACAGATATTTGGTCACAACATTGTTACAATAAATATCTGTCAGTGGAATCACATCTAACACGCAGACGAACACTCTCCAAACAGCAGTTGCACAACAGCAAACATAATGACACCAGGCACTGGAGTAGTTGTTTTTCCGATACTTGCACACCAGAATTTGCCAACAGATCGTGCAGGAATATCATACCCTATAACAGCAAAACTGACAAACTAAACCACCTGGGTTCTTTGAGTCGAATACGTTATTATTATTTTATTTAAAAAATTAAAAACAAAAATATGCAGAGTTCATCGAGATTGCAAGAAAAGCACTAGCGGTGGTGAATTCTTTCTCAGTGGAGATAAACGGCAAGCGCGGAAGCGGGTGACCCTCTCAATGTCCTTTAGGAAGTGAAGAGGATGGTTGTCATCATGATATTAACCATATACAGTATTGAACCAAATGAAATAACTGTACAAGAGTACGCTTTTGGACCGCTGTGGTTACATTTAAAAAGATAAGACAGAAAAAAGCAAGGGAAAGTACATTCAAGTGACACCTCTTAACTCGGAAATGAGGGTGTTTGTGTCAGATAATGTTAAACATCAAAGCTATCAGAACAAAGCTGTCTGCATGCTGCAGATCTATCATGTACTCACATCAATAAACAAATTCAGATTTGTCCTCCTTTCTCTCATCGTTGTTTAAAGCCTGTCACTGTTGTCAATTGATATTAATACTTAAGTCCAGGGTGCACCATGTTTGGGTTTATAGTAATAAACTGGAGGAGAATTCTGGGACTCACTTGGTCTCTGTGTGTTTTAGATGTATATTATGTAAAAAGCCTAATTTCTTAATTGAATAATTTGAGATAAATGCATTCATGGGTCAGCTTGATGTTGACTTAAACTGTGTACAGATCAAACTTCTCAGGATAATTTAGGATAGTAATTCAGGATTTAGAACAGCATGCTCTATGATGCCGTTGATCTTTACAAAAATGCAGGTTTTTATAAATGTAAGTGCAACATAGAAGCAAGTAAGATTACATTGCTGCCAAGTTGAGCTTTGTGTAAACATTTATCTAAATAAACTTATGGCTAAGAGATGGACCTCTTCAGCACTAGGAGAGAGGAATAAAGCAAGAAAGAAACATCTTTGACAGTGAATGAAATGGATTGACCTGGAAGAAACTGGAGCCAACCACTCAAACTGGTCATTCCGTCCAAACATGAACACGCACACTTCAAAAGACCCCCCAAAAAGCAAGCGCCACCTCCATCCTCCTTTCTCTCAATTGTAGTCTTTCCATTTTTCGTAAAATTTATCTGAGCCAAATTAATCACGTAACGCAAATTTAACCCATAATCCCCGAATTTCTCTCACACACACAAACTACAAGCCCTGCTTGTTTTAAGTAGTGACTGGACATGCAGCAAAGACAATGGAGATGTGATTGGACGGGTCTAACAATGTGTGTGTGAAAGTGTGTGTCACATGCAGTCTTAAAAGCGGAGAGGAAAAGGCAGGGGTGTGAGTATGTTCTTGTGTGTTGAAAGGAAGTTATCCTAGAATTTCAGCTGCCGACTCTTCCTGTACGTTTCCTCCTCTTCACCTGTAGAGAGAGAGCGAGAGAGACTGTTTAACACATGTTGTGTATCATGGTGAATGAAAACAGAAAGAGACAGGGTGCTTTGGGAACAGGAAGATTACAGATAAAAAAGTACCTTTCCAAAGATGACAGGAGAAAGTTAAACTGCTGGAGAAAAAACAGGTGAGAAATAAACACATATAAGCACATGACAGAGTCAACACCAGCTATGAAGCATTGGAATATCAAGAAGAGTCACATCAAAAACAAACATTTTTGATAACAAACGCTCTGGTAAACAGGTTGTACCTTCTGAGTGGTGGCGGGAGATATACTTGAGTACCTCGTCCAATAGGATGACAGGAATTGAGATCTTGAGGACAACAATCCATTGGTAAAAATGCAGTGGAGTTACCTGGAAGATGAGCTGGTGAGCGGGAGAAGATGAGAAGGACAAAATAAGGAGGGATGAGGAAAAATAGTATTTAAAGACTTATAAACATTTCATTGGATGCACACGCCGGTCTGTGTTTGTTGATCGGTCTGGCAAGTGGCTAATAATATAACTATTTATATTTTATTTATTTTATGTTAATATTTATCTATATTAATAATTGATTGTATAAGAATTTTGAATAAATAATCTGTTGAATATGATTGTATATTAATCTTACGTCTCATTCAAGTTTAGACAAGTAATGGTTCTTCTACTGGTAACCCATTAAAATACTGGCTATACAAACTTGCCAGCTAATGTAATGTACATGTTATTTCTTTTGATTTTTATCAGAAATAATCTACAGGGACTCTATTCTTTGCGGATGTGTAACAGAAGTTAATTTTGGGCCGCAAATGCACGCATACACGGTAGTGTTCGTTCACGTTGTTGCTTTGAAACGGTCTATTTGAGTAAAGTCAATTGATGACATTTACTGTGTGAAATAAACTTAACTTGTAAATTGAGTCTGAAAGAGACAGATGTTAACGTCACTCACCGGTAGAGGCTCCACATACAGAATGAGGAAGTGTAGAGACATGGAGAGGATTATGGCACCGAGCAGCCATATATTCACCCAGGGTGGCATCCTCAACAGAGACTGATTCTCTGAGAGACTAAACGAGAGAGAAGCGATAACAAGAGTTAGGCCATGTTCACACTTGACTTCTTTTTTGAAGCTGCTAGCATCTGTTTTAAATTTTAATCCTATTAAGATTCTCCGAGTAAGTGTCTTCTGAGGTTGTAAGAAGTTAAGACTTTTTTCAGAAAAAAAAAACCCTACATCAAGCACAATTTTCACAGCTTACCAATGACAGAGACCTGTCATTTCCATAACAACATGCGAGGAACATGTGTAATTGGTTTTTATAAGCCTCAAACTCGAAAAAATAAAAGGGGGCCGAAACGCTTTTGATTGCATTGAGAGAAATTAGTATTGTAGTTTTTAAATATGTGATAGGTTATAGCAAAGACGCTCTCTGTTTATAATTCAAATAGAATTCTCTTACGCTGCCTATGATGCCCGTCTCTCTAAGCTGCCTTCATGCTCAAATGCTACCTTTGAACATTGCTGGCTACTATTTGTAACCACAACGCTGCAAGTGTGTTTTTAACAAAAAAAGCACCATTCTCAACTTTTTCTTGTCAAAAAAGAAGTCAAACGTGAACACGGCCTTAAGTGTCTAGATCAAAGCCATAATTGTGAAAGTTCATGCCAATTTGAAACAGCAACTTTTTAGACATCATCATATACTGTATCATCTCTTATCTGTGCCATATACAGCTCGTTTGAACTTAATTTGTAAATGTAGAAGTTTATAAAGGGCTTTAACTAAATGAATGAAAAGTTACTTTGTGAATGTATTGCAAGCAACTATTTAATCATTCCTCACATTATTTAAAAAAGTCTCCTTGTTCTGTTTCTAGTATTTTTGAAGGAATATATTTACAGATATCGAGAATAACTTATAAAGGAATGATGCAGCATTAATGCACTGCTATCACTATGGCAGCCGGCCCTACCTGTTAAGAGCGTTGAACATCTCTATGGTAACAAGAACAGAGAGAGCCATGGTGGTGGGGTAACGTGACTCGAAGACCTCACAGTCAATGCCCTCAAACATGGGGTTGTCCTCTGTACACTGCATGAAGTGCCGCTGTAAACAAAATCAATGTTGTTTCATTGTTATGATAATTATCAGGGGAACATAAGGGAGGATCTGACTGTGCACTGATATTTTAAAAGGCCTACTTTCAAAATATTTGAGTTCACACATACAGAATATTAATTCGCAAGAATTACACAGGAAATAACTTGTCCCACTGATGGGGGTCATTGTGCCCCCTTAAGGGACTGATGTGATATCAGAGCAGCTATGTGGATCATGAGATCTGAACTCCCAAACAGCTGTGTCTTATTTTAAAATGAGACGACCCTATATTTACAAAAAACTGTTTAGGCATTACCAGTCTGTAACCAAACCGTTATAAAACAACATAATGTAGTGTATATGGTCTCACTCACCAGCTGATAAAACGACACCTGTGGCCCCCCCTCGTCAAACAAATACCACCACGTGGCGGCACTGACAGTGCCCAGACCCACATATCCTTGAAAAACAAATTCAAATAACTTCAATAGATTGTAATCTTGAAGGACAGACCTGATCATTTACATTGAAGGATTTAGCAGACACTTTCATATGTTCCTTCATTCCCTGGGAATGTTAACCTATGACCCTGGCATTGCCAGCTCCAGGCTTTACCAGTCTAGCTACAGGAATGCTAATAATAATACTAGTTACTATGTCATGACTGGAATACTATGCTGACCTCCAATGGCCAGGTATCTGAAAAAGAGCCACCCAGAGATAAGAGACTCCTTTGGATTTCGAGGAGGCTTGTCCATGATGTCCAGGTCTGGAGGGTTGAAGCCCAGGGCAGTGGCAGGCAGACCGTCCGTCACCAGGTTCACCCACAGCAGCTGAACAGGGATCAAAGCCTCTGGAAGGCCCAGGATGGCTGTCAGGAAAATACTGAGAGAAATAGGAAACACATGAGCATGGATGTGGACAGGAAACTCTCTAGCACCTCTATAGTAGACTCCAACTCACCAGACCACCTCTCCAACATTGGAGGAGATGAGATAACGGATAAACTGCTTCATGTTGCTGTAGATGGCTCGGCCCTCCTCTACTGCGGCCACGATGGTGGAGAAGTTATCATCTGAGAGCACCATCTCAGACGCTGACTTGGCTACAGCTGTGCCTGAGCCCATGGCTATACCGATCTCAGCCTTTTTTAAGGCAGGGGCATCATTCACACCATCTCCAGTCTAAAAGCAAGATGGGTTGGAGAAAAAAGCTTAGCGTGAAGTACAAGTGTGGATTTTGTGAAACCAGCTGTGAACCACTGTCTTACCATAGCTGTGATCTCATCGAAGGACTGCAGATAACCCACAATTTTGGACTTGTGTGCAGGCTCTACACGCGCGAAGCAGCGTGCCCTTTTCACAGCCTCTCGCTGGGCTTCTAGAGTCAAGTCGTCAAACTCTCTGCCGGTGTAGGCTTTCCCCTCTACGTCCTCATCCTCGCCGATTATGCCGACACGTCTGCAAATGGCCACGGCGGTGCCCTTATTGTCCCCGGTGATCATAATGACACGAATACCCGCCTTACTGCACAACTTCACCGAGCCAATCACCTCACTCCTAGGTGGATCCAGCATGCCCACACAGCCAACGAAGGTGAGATTTGACTAAACAGATGATGGACAGAATGTTGAAAACATTGACTACAATAGTAGGAAAAATTACTGTTTGCTTTCATATTTTCTTCAAAATATAAATGAGGCAATCTTTTATACTATAGCGGTCAATGGTGGCAAGAACTGTTCGGTTACAAACATTCTTACAAATATCTTTCTCTGTGTTTATCACAACAAAGAAATGTTTACAGATTTGGAACAACTCAAGGATGAGTAAATTATGAGAGAATTTCATTTTAGGGTGACGTGTTTTGTAAGATGTGCTCATGCTTTCCCTATAACAAATGCCACTAGATTTGTTTAATTGCCATCCAGTGCAATGACAGTCATAAATTATTTTTGTCACTTTGTGTCCAAATACTCACTGGGCTTCTGTATGTTATACATGAAACATTTTTGATAAACAATTAAGTGACGTAAGTACAAAGAGATCCAAACGCTCTCACCTCATACTCCGAGAACTTGGCAGAGTTTTCCAGATCCATTTTGTCATCAGGTGGGGGAGAATCTCGTGAGGCCAAAGCCAGGCAGCGCAGCGTATCTCTGCCGGACCCCCAGTCTCTTATAGTGCCCATCAATTCTTCTTTCACCGCAACGGTCAATGGAATGCGGTCTTTGCCGACACGCAAAAACTGACAGCGGTCAATCACGCTCTCTGGAGCGCCCTGAGCACATAAGAGTCAAGACGAGAGGAACAGGTGTGATGCAAAGTATGTTACGGACGTTTGAAGATGTCAGACATATGTTATAAATACCTTGACAAACATCTTGTTTTGAGAATTTGAGCCAATGGGAGTGCAGTAAACAGACATTGATTTTCTGTCCCGGGAAAACTCCAAGGTGAATTTTTTCTGCATTAGCTTTCTGAAAATCTGTGAAAATAAAAGGTATGAGATAGAGCACATGTCATTTGCAGCTGTTCTCAAGGGCTGACCGCACTGAAGTCACCGATCAAGCTCAGGTGGTGGGAGAAGAGTCTTGAACTTACTCATAAGAACTGACAAGCCTATAACCAATATAGATAGCAGAGCCTAAAGTGAAAAATTATACCCAACAGCTCAAAATTTGTGGCAGTGTGGGTGAGACAACACAAGTGGTAAAAGTTTTGCACAAGCATAGGAGGTTTGAAACTTGGCCATGTCATGACATTATCCACTTCCCTACCTCTTCATTATCATTTCCTGTCATTGTCACACTTTTGTTACGACTCAATAACAAAAAGCTCCAAAAATGAAACAAAGTTCAGATATGAATAACCAGCATGCATTTCAACGATGCAAGGGTATTATTTCGCCACTAGGTGGAAACCACCACCAGCAAATCAGGATTGAGAATTGAAAAGTCCTCCATCTCCTCCTCTGTGTAGAGGAGTCACAGAAAGCGGCAGTAATACAATCAAAATAAGATCATCCCTCCTGAAAATAACACGACATCACTCCTCAACAGGCTTCCTCTGGTGTGTCCTCCCTTTCATCTTTACGAGAAACATCAAACTCCTTTCTCATATGCACATGCACCCATCTGCTGTTTTGGAATATTTCCCATCAATGTATTGACAGGATTTTTTCCCCAACGAAAAATGAAGGCTTGTAAAGTTTAGCTAACCTCTTCATAATCTTGCCTGCTAATCTAAATATTACGCTTTCCCTCTTGGAGTCTGTGTCACCAGAGTTTCTATTTTTATTTGAGGAGTATTTAGGGGTCAGCAGAAAAAAAGGCATTGATGCGGTCATTCACTCTTACAAAAGAAAATGTTTCCCAAAGGGAACAGAGGGAACAAGAGGTCAAGACTAGTTTACTGTTCCAAGTCCACCATCAAACCCCAAGAGAAATGTGGGAAATGTGGCCCTCTCCTTTAAAAATAAACACTTTTCTCCACTGGTTCTCCACGAGTGCATGTCATGTTAATAATATTCGTCATTTGCTATTTATGTCTGCTTAAATTAAGATAAATTATACCGAATACATCTTTAATGTAGAATCTGATTTACTTTCCTCTCAAACAAAAACAAGATATTTCATATCTTCTCATGTTTTCCAAATATCTGCTTCACTGTCACGCAACACTGGCCAAACTTTAAGATCATTCACATTTCTTCTCAAAGCCTCATTTATCAATTTCTCCACTCCTTTCCTCTTTCCATCACAAACTCTCCCACAACATTATTCTTTATCATCCCTCATACCCTGCCTCATTCCGCAGCCCCTCTTACCATATTGCATGCTGAAGCTCTGTCCACTTTGCTGAGTCCACTGAGCTCGGTTTTAAATACGTTCATCTTCTCCACCAGCGTTGTGAGTGCCGTTTCCGTAGCCTCGCCCACCTTCTCGTAGACTCCCTTGGCCTGAGGGACAGCATTAGCACAAAAGCTTGTCAACATCCAGACTCTCATCAGCACGAAGAATAGAGCAATCGCACAATAATTTCAGATATAAGCCTGGAGCCATACGCTCGCTTGCCAATGAATGTTATTGTTCACATTAAATGTCACATGAAAGCAACAGACCATGTCATAACACCAGCATATGGTCACGCAGAAATAAATAATAGAGGTCATTGACAAGTCATTTGGATGCCTGTGTAGGAACGGGCAGTAAATTACGGATATACAACATTTTTATCTGTGTGTGTGAAATATGTAAATTCATCCTCATTTAAATGACAACTGATTCATGCATATGTCCTTCATTGATTTAAAAAAAAATGACAAGGATTGTTCCAGGAAGTAAACAGAAATGCTAGTAACTTTACGAGTGTGATTAAAAACTACATTGTCCATATTTATTCCAGCAAACATCCTGTAAGTGTCAGAAATGAAAACGCACTTGTTACTGAAATTTACAAATTTTATGGACAACAGTCCCAGCGAACGCCAGGTCCTAGAAGTCCAGGACCTCTAGTCATTTGTAATACTTGTAGAGGTTGTCTGTGATCTTTATCCCTTGCAAATCGGCCATGTCTTTAATTTGTAAAGTAAAAATTCCCCCACAAATGACCTACCATATTTTGAAGAACACCGAGGTCCAGTGATAACATTAATCATGAGTTCATGAGACCTTTCCCTAGTTATAATCTATCTTAAAAGATGCAATTTGGTTCCTTCAGTAATAAAGCAAGCTTTGTAACACATCTTCGGCTTGTTCTAACTTGCACTGTCCTTTACCCTACCTGACACGCATGATATTACGCAACGCAGTTACCATGATACAACGACGATGGCACAGAGGTGAGAAATGCGAGTCAACACGCAAAACAAGCAAATTAAAATGCAGCCCCTTCCTGAAGAACAGAAAGTGCATGTTTAACACTTCAGACTTTGTTCAATTCAAAAGGGTAAATATGGTTTTCGAGTGGATGCGAGTCATAAACGCATCTTTGCACACTGCTTACCTCATTGTAGTCCAGCGAGGAGTCATTGCACAGGGAACAGATAGTGGCCAGTTCCACTAGACCATCATAATCTCCACACTCCACTGGCCTTTCACATTTCAACCTGATGAAGAAACGGAAACGGTCGATGTAAAACAGACACATAAATACAAAACAAGTATAACGCATGAGTGTTAAAGGGTAGGGGATGATGACCTAGAACTGAAAATGGCTAACAATCTTCCAAATATCTTTCTCTGTGTTCGTTGGAACAAAGAAATTTATACAGGTTTGAAACAACCTGAGGGTGAGTAAATGACAACAGATTTTTCATTTTTTGATGAAATATTACTTTAAGTTACTTAATCATATTGTGTGTGTGTTCTTACACTTGTCCCTCTGGAGCATAGGTTGAGCCGGTGATGGTAAACTCATGCAGGGAGCAGCTGGTGTCATCAGCCTTATTAACCACAAACATCTAATAGAGAGAGAAGAGCCAAGAGATGGCGACAATATTAGAAACCATTAGAGTCGCCTGATAAATAAACAACTGCAATTACAAAGACCAATTTCTAGATTACAAAATATTTTAGAGCTAGGCAACGTGTAACAAACATTATTCACTCAAACAATTTCCATAATTTCTGAGAATACAATTTCCCGGTTGCCTGTGGCGAACCTTGGTTTATCAATCAAAAGTGCTTTTTGTGTAAACAATGTAATATAAAACATTATAAAATAAACACTAGACAAGAGTCCAAGAAAAGGTTTATAAGAAGCTAGGCAGTGTTTTCTGAGATGTCTGAAAATAGTTACAAACAAAAAACGACAGTTCTGTCTCCACCCAGTCAGCTCTGAGGTTTCCCTCATCCTTCGACCAATCAGAGTTAGGCGAAGATGTCATAATGCACTGGCAGTCCCGTGTTCACTTGCCTGGCATGAACTCTTCCCCGTCTGAACCAATACACTACACAACTGTCAACAGACAGCTGACTACAATGAACCACACCACCTCTCACTAAAAAGTCTGCTCAAGTTTCACTTGACCAACTGAAAAAGGTTAAGGTGAACGAGAGTGCAAACAATCCTTTTGCGCCTGTTTCGTCTGAAAGCTTCCCAGAATAATTAAAATGACTTCCAGTTGTACTTTCATGTTGTTTTGGTCGTGTTTGGATTGCAATCCTGTTTCCACTATTCCACTGATCTTGTGCACACAACAGAGTGAATTTCTACAGTTTCCTGAAGCAGCCAATAAATCGTTTTTTGATATCTACAATGAAACAGGATATAGATGAGTTCACCCTGACACAGCAGACAACGTGGGCAAACCCATGGTGCACTGCTCCAGTGACATCTAAGAATGGCATTCGATCACACTGAAGGATCCTACAGGAGCATGGCAGCCCTTCCTTGCCATCCCATTTCCTCACTCAGCAGGTGTACGGGCAGACGAAACAGTTGGATGGTGGAATGCAACTGGTAACCAATTTGTTATAAAAGCCTTGATGGTCTTTTCATGCAGATGACAGGTTTGAAATGGATTAGATGGAAATGTAAAATATTCCAATTACAGAGGTGATGTATGTTCGCCATAACAGAAATAGTATTAATTTACATAACCTTACCAATGAGGTCATCCCAAATTTTAGCTTTAGAAATATTTTCTGGGATTGAGCGATTATCTTGGTTCTAATCTGTATGTGTTAGGGGACATTTCTGATCCAACATCATCAACATCACCACCTATTTCCATAATAAGGCATTTAAACTTAGTGGTACTGTTACAATGTCCTTAAAATTTGAATCTAATCTAATCTTAATCTTAAATTGCATTTCATGCAGTGTGTAATGTTGCTTTGTGTGAATGTAAGCAGTCTGCCAAGTTGTAAAGCCGAAAGTGATTGAATATCAAAGTTAATGGATTGGGAAAAAAGGATTTGACTCTGAATCAAGCGAACGAGTCGTCTGTCGTTCTAATTTCAGTTCAGGCTCAGATTTGCGCCACTCTGTTACCGCTCTTCCACCAGTGTGGGTTAAAATGGGAACCGGGCAGCACTTTTCCACTCAAAAAATTCCTGGGCCGATGCCAAGATCCTGGTTCCAAACTGGCCACTAAACCTTGTTGGACTGGAACTATGAAACCTACGTCATAAAGTAGGCGGAGCTTTCTCTGGTTATTGCAGTTTGAAAGGCGCCATTGCGCAGCAACGGAAATAGAGCAAGAAAGTGTTATTTTGTTACTAAATGTAATTTAAAGAATTATTTAGGCGTGAATGTATGTGTTTTAAGTCAAAACTGTGGTCAGTTAATAAAGATGTTGTCTGTTATAAATATTTTGGATGTTTTCAGAGATGTGAGCTCCACGCAACTACCGAGTGCTCAGCGCTCAATTATCCCACAGAACGCAGCGTCATCTCGGCATGTCCTTCTGAAACCCACCGCTGGCTCTGAAGTCTGATATCTGTAGCGGCTAAACATGATATATAATTCATTTTTGGCATATGTCTAATGGTCAGTTTCGGCCTTATACATCTGTTAATTATACCTGGTCAAATCCTTTTGACTGAGGGCAAAGTTAAATTTTACTTTTGATTTAAGTTTGTATTGAAGCAGTTCCTTGTGCTTTTGACTAAATAAGTTGTTTTCAAATTACTAATTATTGTAAAAACATCTTGAATGTTCTAATAAGGGATTGTGTTTTATATCATATTTAATTTTAACAGTTAAAATAATCACAGTAGGCATATGTTGCCTAAATCACGTATGAATATTTTAAAAAGGGAAATGATATGACGCGCTGTTGTGTTTTATATCATTCGATTTCATATTACTCAGTTTAAATATACATTTAAATGGAAATAAATATGAACTTGGAATGACGTAGAGGGTTCTGCTCCCAGCCAGTGGGAGCAGCCAGCGAGCCAGTTCTGAATGATGCCATTCTCGGCTGAGAACCGGCTCCAGCACCAGCTCCAGCTTTGGTGGAAAAGCAGCATGTGTAGTGCCCCCCAGGTTCCATTTGCGACACTGCATGCCGTAGACCAATCACAGCAGTCTAGACCATCTGACCAATCAGATCAGAGTGGGCTGACAGAAAGGAGGGGTTTAGACCGATGATTATAATTTGAGAGTCAGTCAAGAAGTAAGGTAACAATAACTACCTGTTATTATAAAATAGGACTTTAAAAATTACAAAATATTAAGTTTTTATGAAAGTCAAGCAGGAATGCACAGATACTTCCTAAAAAAGAAAGGTCACAGGCAAGATACACACACACAAACACACACAAACACCGACCCAGATGGGAAAACACTCTTGACTTCACTCAGAGCCAGACTCAATTAAAAGTGTCTGATTAAAGAATTAATGAAGCAGTTAAGCAGTAAAACTTTCTGCACTCCTCTGTACTAATATGTCACTTCCTGCTTTAAAAAGTGGCACATACACATGACTTAATTGCGAAAAACACAAGACGGGCTGCAAGCGGCAACAATCAGACAACAGGATCAGGCCCTAAAGCCCGTCAAATAAATGCATTATTGAGTTCGCTTGCACTGCAGGAAAGAACAGTCTCAATGGCATAAAATAGGCTTTCATAAAAGAATGAACGCATTACCACAGAAACTACAAGTACACAGTGACATTTTTCTACAATACACACCCAACAATGTGCTGAAGTACAGACACAGAGGACTTTTTACTTTATAAAGCGATGCTGTCAAAAATATGCCATTAATAAATCATTTGTAGGAAACATCACATCATAAAACAAGATGGATTTTGTATTGTTTAGACATCAGACTGGATTTTCCTGAGCGTAAGAGTCTGTTTATTTTTATTCTTATGCTCTACTTTTCTGGTCCCTGATCAGATGGGAATCTGTGCCGCTGGATTTCTGCAGTTACATCACACAAGTACATGGTCAACTAGAATGAAAGCTGTTTTTAACACAAGCGGTTTTTGCCAATCTCATATTAATGTTGAGTACCTATAGAGTGGTATTACATACACTGTTTCTTCGAAGAGTCTTTGATTTGATCACATTTATAAAAAGATAGATACAGCTGAACGATTATTTCCGGAAAAATACGACCATTCTGGGGGTGTGCCGGGGGAAAAGCTAAATCAGAAGCATACAATAGCCTACTACATCATCGCAATATACTTACATATCCCAACACTATAAGTTTGTGTTGTTTACATTATGCACTTACGTTAACCATCTATCTAGTTTCAAACAATCTGCAAATCCACCGTTGAATCCACCGTTTATGAAACACACCTAGAGCAGTGTATCGAGCACAGAAATGCTATGTATAGAAAGAAATACATAGGTCCAACTCGTTTTTGACAAATTTACCATGTTAAGCATGAGAAGCCAGCATGTTTAACATTTTAAATAAGTCAGAATGCATAAAACACCCTTGCATGCCCCTTTTAAAGAGGAAAATTACACACTCGGTTGTTTGCCCAATATTGCAATATACTCTTAAACCTCAGGATGCTTGGCTCTCAATTTTTTTATTTTAATGTTATGTAATTGGTCTGCATAGCACCCAAATAATTCCACAGAAAGCTCAAAAGATTTCAAACATTCATTGTTTACTAAAAATACTTAGTGTGCTGTCTGAACACTAGTCTGTTTGTGTATTCAAACCTGTAAGGGGCATGAGGCCCATATCTTCAATAGAAAACCATAACTTTTCGCTCCGAAATCCACAATTCATAAGCAGCCAGTTCACACCATCCAGCAGTTTGTTAAGCCTTTTTTCAGCATCAACAGCCTTTTTTAATCAATCATCTGTCTGACTGCAATGTTCTGACAGACACTCAGGAGAGAGTGTCACACTGAAGAATTAATAACAGACTCCAGATAAATTCTGTTTTTTATTTATCACAACACCTCTCAAATAAACCTGTGGGTTATGCAGAATAATGGGAACATTGCTCACAGCAGGCAATTGAGGGAGAAAAAAAATCTCTCCGAGAAATTGCTTTGGAGAGAAATTGACAAATTATTTGTTTACGGCTGGATTATCACTCCTTAATAGCACTGCCGGCAAAAATATTAAAATCATTATGCTCACTTGTCATTGTATTATGTATCGGCATTGTATTATTCATCCCATCGTGAACTGATCAGTTATCATGTGGTAAACAACATTTTTGTAAAGCAGTTTTTTGTTACATTTTATTCGTAGTTTTTAGACAATTCTGTGCTGCTAATTATTGCGGTTATAATTATTTTCCATGTAGCATTAATGTCTTAGTGCAGGGGTTCCCAACGAGGGACTCCCATGGGGGGGGGGTCGCAAGGCCGGAAGGGCATGGTCGTAGATGATTCCCACAAATCCTTTTTATTTAGAAACTGCATATTTGATCAATAAATGTTCAAAGGTACATTTATGTACTCTACTAGGGTACAGCTGGATCGACAAAGCATTTGTACTTTTGTAGTTACATTCCTGTACCTTGAATTTTCTGTGTGCTTTTTACCAATAAGTGTAAGAATTATGAATATATTAGTTAAGTCATAAATAAAACCATGGGAACAAATACCCAACAGCCGTTCGAATTTACTTCGCCTCGATCGTGACCCCTGAGGTAACGTCACATTAACGCCATCAACAACCGCGTTAGTTTAGGTGTAGAGTGTCAATTTACAGCATCATGTTAAACATCCCCAGTGGCGGCCATGCCACCTCAGCCATGCAAAGTCAATGAAACATTAAACAGTAAAGGCAAAGTAGGGAGGCCAGCGGAGGAGGGCGGAGAAGCGCTGCAGTCATAAAGGCCATCGACCTCATGTACAGGTAGGCATAAAAGGACATCTATCAGCACTCAAATCAGTTTGATGAAAAGTCACATGTAGTAATAGTTCATGGTTTATGTATAACAACAAGTAAAGTAATGAGCAAATTACTATAAAATAATATTATGTTCAACAGTGTTCTCTTGTGCGCAGTGGCGCGCAACGTTTGTCTACTTTAACAACTTCAGAAGATAGTGGGGGTCTCGAGTCACTGGCACTGTTATTTTGGGGGTCGTGGGGTGAAAAGTTTTGATACCCCTGTTTAAGTGTATATTTAGCTCATTACGATGTGAATTGGTATATTGTAAATAAACAAAAAATGTAAAAAATATTGTAATTTATGTTAAACTAATGGTTTGAGCTCAGTGTTAGCCAGTACCTTGTCATTTTTGCGTACGAGTAATAATACCGAAATGTATAAATGCGTGAATTTTTGGGTAGCGTCGATTGTAAAAAAAAAGAAAGAAACAGTAAAATGAAAGCGAAACACAACTTAAAAAATAGTTTCATTGTGTAATCCATGTAGGTCGACTACTGTTTACCAACCCATTCAAAAAATATCTTGGAAATTTTCACTCAAATTTAGAAAAATAAAAACAACAGTCAACAGATTTTTGTGACCCCAGAAGAACTAATACTAAGTAACCGAGTGAAACAATAACATTCATCAAAAGCATAATGAGAGAATCTAAAAGACACAACCCGAGGGAAGAGCTGTTGCTAGCCTTTTATATTCAATGCTTATGTTTATTCATTACGAAATCAGATTGACGGCAAAACCTCCAACCATCCATGACTTGCTAGACATAGAACCTTGTTGATACACGTTGTCATAGCAACAGATACCAAGGAACAGGGTACCCTGCAGTGATATGCAATGATGAGCTCCTGATAAGGACATGTGTGTGTTTCAGAAGGGGGAAAAGTGGGAAAGGATTTTAGCCACCCGATTTCCTCCTCATGTAGCTACGGAGACTTCCGCGTTAGCAACAGTGTCACCTGGAAGATGTCCAGACTTAACAGGGCGCACAATTAAAAGCTGACTGGCTGACGTCATCCTGGACATCACCGTGACAGCAGTAATTCCTAGCACTAGATAAGCATCCTGCCTGTCCTTATAAGCCTCCCTGTTTAACACAGGTTAAGTGATTAACATAGAGAGGCACAGGAAGTTAAACTTAGTGCTAACATAATCAGTCCTGCAAGCATTTCCAAAGGCTCCAGTCACCTTACAATTTGCATGTGAATTGTCACCTTTGTCTAAACTGGTGTCGACATTGTGAAGAATGACACTGTGAAGGATTGCATAAAAAATAAAAACAGGTAACAAATTTACACAATCAGGCTCCAAATTTGAGATCATGAGTAGCATAGAGGTAACGGGAAACAAAACAAAAAGCATGAAAGAAACGGCTGGAAATCTAGTGTGTCCACATATGTATATTTATTCATATATTGTATGTGTACATGTGGTCCGTTAAGCTTGAAACAACAGCCCCAGCTATTAATTATCTGTAAACCCAGAGCAATGTTTGGTTTCCAGGCTACAGCTAAAATCTATTGATTTAAAACTGTTAAATTAAGATCCCTTTTGACAGGCCATATTAGTTTATGACTACATTTAATCTGTGTCCGGGAGACCATCATCCCTGTTAAAGTGCAAAGGTAATGAAGTGAATGACATGGAGTTTGACTACAATGCCTCACATGATGTTTTTAAGCTGTCTTAAGATATGAGATCAGTCTGAGGATAAATATTTACCATGTCGCAGTGGGTTTTTGCAAAGAGGGAACTCCCTACTGTTAAGCACAGACACACAAAGACAGATGTAAAGCGCACACACATACGTGGATCATGATAGAAAACCTTGGTACCAATTTATATGTAAGTACTTTTGGAAATAGCAGCGGGGAAACAATATTATGTAGTTCCAAAATGGCAATCATGATTTTCCGATGAAATCATAAAGGTCACAGAATATGATCCAAGGGGCAGATAAATGAATGAGAAGGGTGGGAGATGCACTGACGGCGGAAGGAAAACAAAGAAATAATTTTCAGAACTGTTCCTGCACTCTACTTTTGGTATAAAATGCAGAGTCTAAAAATACTTTCAATCATAACATAATTATATAATATTTTGCACTCTACAGTATATACTGACTGAATTTCAGCTATATAATGGCCTGAACGAAGTCTAATGTAAACAGGTTTGGGTCTAGCTGAAATGTTTGATCAACAGCCTTCAGGTAGAAGGATGTACATCTGCAGTAGTCGTGGCGCTTTTGCAACATCATATTGGGATGTTTATTATCTGTAATCAAGTCCTGCTGAACTGTCTGTACACAATTTGAGGATTTTCCACATACTGTACGACCTCAAGAATTGCACACATCTGTGATCAGTGCTACTTCCACATGTAATATAACATATCTGGGTTCTTAAGTAATAAACTTTACAGACTATATGGCTCCTCAATGGTACCTAAGAAAGTATCTGGTCAGCACCTCGAAGCCTGGATGTGCAATCATTGCACTTTTAGGACAGCCAATCATTTCAGCCAATTGCGGAAGAAGCCAACACTAAAACTATGACAGGTCACCTTAAAGCAAAAAAGTGAAAGGTATGCAAAATAGATAGGTATGCAAATGTCAAGTCAGGTTATACACACATATTGTGCAAGAGCAAATAAAAGTGTGACATTTGAAGGAAGCTAATTCTATGTAAAACAAAATTCATATTTAGAGTGTAATTTCTGTGCCACAAACCTTGACAAAATTATTTGGAAAAACAAATGACTTTATGACTAATTGGAGTTAACCTATAGTATACTACATACTTTTTAAACCTAAACTTAGAAAATATCCCCTTTAATGATCATTAAACAACGGCACTGAAAAAACACTATAAGAAATGGAGATTAGAATGTAAGACGGGAGTGGATTTTCAAACCTCGCAATCCTGCGAAAAAACTGTGGAAAATTCCTGTCCCGTCCCATCCCAAAACAGAAGAATGACTCCCATTCCCTCCCACTCCCGTGTTGTGTAATTTTTGTCCGGAATCTGTCACTTACAGCAAAAACTGCAGTACAGATCCCAGCATTCCCAGTACCCACCTTAGTTAAAAAAGACATCCAAAATTTTGTTTTTATGTTGTTTTATTGAACTGAGAGCCATCTTAATTTTGCACAACTGAAGCTGCTGCTGCCGTTTAGTGCATGCTTCCGCCGCGACACAAACCATGTCTGAGAGACGCTGCAAAAGATGCAACAGGCGCACGAACGGTCAAACATGTACGTCCATCTAGACCACACTGACATAGAAAAACAATGGTCAAGTAGCAACTCGGAATAAATATGTCCTCTGTGTCAATGTCCAGCCTGTCCCTGTACACGGGTACACACTCTCAGCCCTGTGTGCAGTAATAGCGAACGCTCTGTACAGTACTGAAAACAGGTCACGCCACAACAAAACGGGCAACCGCACAAATGCTCCCAAATATGTTTTGAGGACGCACAGGCTAAATTTTTGGAGCATATGTGACCATAGTGGCCGAATCGACACATTCTACTTGTATAGCAGCATGTCTTTATACAAAGCAACTTATCATAGCTCCTCGGCTTAAACGCTGTCAAATGCACCTGCCATTTTCATCTGCGTAAAAACAATTCCCAATCCCGCCGATTTTTTTTCCAGTCCCAATCCAAATCCTGTGATTAATGGTGATTTTGTTTCCCATCCCGCAGGATTCCCGAAAAAAAGTCAGCCTCTAATGGACATATCCATACTGCATATCACTGTAGCATGCTCAAGAAGACAACAATCCTATTAAAAACAGGTAAGAAATGTGATGATTTCAGTTTAAAACGTTCATGCTCTCGCCTCAGTTCTATTTTTAGGCTTCGTAAAACAGCCTGAAAAGGTCTTAATTGCATTATTAAAACTAAAGGTCTAAATAATGGTTGGAGGACAGTTGAACTTAATTTGAAAGAGTGCCTTTGAACATCCTTTGGATTAATTCGGCATCACACTAGTCTATAACTTCCCCACATATCCCATCTTCTACCTGCAGTGTTTCCCTGGTCTTCCATATGGCAAGCAGAGACAGATGCTGCCATTGCATCACTCAGCTCTGTATGAGAGGCCCTGGCACTGCATCAAAGACCTGTAAACATCGCCACGGTCTTCGAACCTGTGAAACCCACCTGTCAGTGCTTCACAAACCACAGTAAAGAGCCCTAGCAGAGAGCTGGAAGCCGCAGGAAGGACTTTTAAGATGTGGTCAAAAGGAATACAAACTGTATGATGCCCTTTGGCCTGAGATGTTTATAAGAGGTGAACTCTTCAACCAAATCCATCATAAATTTGAAAGTAAACCATCTTCAAAACTATGCTCCACGATACATTTTCTTCAAGCTTATAGTGTGAAATCAATCCCTTCTTCTAAAAAGCTTTAAAATTGTACTGTTGAAGCTATAAATCAAAATCTAAAATAAAGCTCATATAGAACCATATGCTTCAAAGGACTGAGAATGAAAAATGAAGTTGTCATCAATTCCGACATAAAAATCTTAATCTGCCTTCAGACATCAGCTCTGACACCGAACGTGACACAAATCTCTGCATCTGGCACAGACAGCAACATCACTCACCCTGCAGACAGACATCTGGTTGGTAGTCAGTGTACCCGTCTTGTCTGAGCAGATAACGGAGGTACATCCCAGCGTCTCCACAGATGGGCAGCGAACGGACAATGGCGTTTTTCTTGGCCATGCGACGGGTGCCCAACGCCAGACAGGTGGTGATAACAGCCGGCAGACCCTCCGGTATGGCTGCCACAGCCAGCGCCACGGCTATCTTGAAATAGTAGATGGCACCTCTGATCCAAGAACCGCCGTGGACTGGGTCGGCAAAGTGGCTGATGTTAATGACCCACACGGCAATGCAGATGAGCGAGATGACTTTGGAGAGCTGTTGGCCGAACTCATCCAGCTTTTGCTGCAGTGGGGTCTTTTCTTGCTCTGTGGCTACCATCTGGTTACGGATCTTACCGATTTCCGTGGATACGGCAGTAGAGATGACCACGCCGATGGCACGACCCGCTGCTATGTTTGTACCCTTTTGGAAAATGAGCACATGCACACATGAATACAAATTAACATGGAACAAAACCACCACATGTACAACGTTTAAACAGGCTCTTATGGAAACAAAAGCACGATTTAGAATCTCCTTAGTCTCATATAATTGTATAAACGTAGCTTGGAAAATTCATTGAATAATGTGGAGTGTACCTCGGTTGGCCGTAATGCCATTAGGGACATTTTTCCCTAACAGGAGACTTTTCATGATGTGTTGGAAAATACACAAGGCTCTTATACAAAAGAACATCATGCTATTGTTTTAAAGACATACAGACAGCGATAACTCTGACGTTGTAGTGTCTCTCACTAGGTCAATCACGTCACCTGAGGTGTGCTCTATCCCCAGATGATATTAACCCAATCTAAGTGGATTAAGAGTGGAAAAATGCATTCCCGCTTGGAGCATTTGAATTATTGCGAATGAACAGAGACAGGAAGCGTATGTTTATACAAAGTGCATGGACAGAACACTTAAGGCACATATTTATCCTGCAGTCAACCAAAAGACATTCATCAGACTAGCAAGACAGAGAAAGAAGACAAAGACAGCAAAAAAGCAACTGTGTGCAAGTTAAAAAGTAACTCAAAACAGGAAGTGAAGTGCTTACAGAAAACAGCATGTTCTTTTTATCTTGATTGACAGCTCGAGGGTCAGGCACAGGATCAGTGTGTTTGATGATAGACACAGACTCGCCTAAAGAACGGAGAAAGTTTTAAAGCAAGTAAAGTCTGAAATATATCAGAAGAAATCCCAGAAGTCTACAGTACCTGTGAGGATGGACTGGTCCACTCTAAGGGTGGTGGATTTGATTGAAGTGATCCTGATATCTGCTGGCACCTTGTCCCCAACTAAAAAATAAATCATATTTTATATTTATTATTTACTTGGTAAGCAACCCTCCTACCTCATTGATTAATCTAAGATGGGTAAAAGATGTACAGTATAATTGAAGGGTTAACATCAACCATAAACAGGAAATAAGACGAGGCACTAGAAATATTGTACACACACTGTCATCCAAGGCTGTTCTTGACCTTGTTTTCCAGGAAAACAGCTAATTACAAAACAGATCTAAGCCGAGCCACAAGGACATAAAGCCTACAGCAAAGCGAAAAATGACAAGCAAAATGAGAGAAAAAAAAGAGACAGAAACTAACTGCAGACACTCAGCACTAGTCAATATCCAGCTGAAGAGAGCACAGAATGATCAATATTTGGTGCACGCACTACATTTACAAAGAAAAAATGTGTTTCTAATATTAAAGATTGAAAAACAATAGTTGGGAAAAGACCCAGCTTGATGGATGAGACACAATCAGTCAATGTGCGTTGTTTTCAACTATGTGTAGGTTTTCTGAGTTCATAAGTGTTTTAGGTGTTTGGCTGCAGTGGATGCCTTATCTTAGACTTTGTTCTATCTGCTTTAGAAAGCAATGCATGGTTTTGATATGCACCCTAAAAACAGGCTTTATAAATAAAGGAGATCTGATAATATACTTCACATCTCAAACAAAGGATGATATGGCTAAAAAGAAATCCAGTTTTTTAAATCCTGGCTGAACAAAGGCTGAACCTCTTCTCAAACTGTATGTGAGGTGCATATTTATGTTTTATAACAAGCACTAAATTCCTGCATGTAATCTCAACCCACATAATTTCACAGAAAGCTCTGCAGAATTCCGCATTACTCAAACACCCGCTGTTTATTCACAAATACATTTTCCCTGTCCTCCTGCGTGCTTATGTACTTCATTTTGGTTACTTTGATTAAACGTTTAGCAACCAATGACAGTACAGTGATCTCAAGTTAGCTTAACACAATTAAAGGAACAGTTCTCCATCTAATCTGTCATCATTTACTCAAGTACTTCCAAATCTGTAAACATTTCTATGTTCTGATGTACACAAAGATATTTGGAAGAGTGCTGTAACCAAACAGTTATAGGCCGCCATTGACTACCATAGTAGTAAAAATTGCTTTTTTAAATTTTGTTGTTCTGTTGAACACAAAATAAGATATTTTTAAGAATGTTGAAAAGCTAAAAGTTACGGGGTAAATGGAGATGGTGGTCTAGTGGGTTAAACCACTGAACTGGTAAATCAAATGTTGCTGGTTCGATCCCAGCAGCCACCACCAGTGTGTCCTTGAGCAAGACACTTTACTCCATGTTGCTCCAGGGGGATTGTCCCTGTAATAAGTTCACTGTAAGTCGCTTTGGATAAAATCGTCTGCCAAAAGACTAAATGTAAATGTAAATTTTTCCTACTATGGTAGCCAATTGTTGCCCAGAACTGTTTGGTTACAAGCATTCTTCCAAATATCTTTCTCTTCGTTCATCAGAACAACGCAATTTACACACATTTGGAACTGAGTAAATGATAACAGAACTTATATTTTTGGATGACCTGTTCCTTTAATATCCATTCCAAAGAAAAACTGAAAAGTAAAGACATTCTCTTTGAGCCCACCTGTAACTTTACAGCTTGGTGTGTCAGTAAGCCTGCATAAACTCATCCCTTTTTATACCGCCATGTCCTACCGCACCGTTACCAGAACGAAGAGACAGCAGGGGCACTTAATAGACATTTTGCAGCAATTAGAGACCCTTCAGTGTCATCATTATGTTCTGTTCAAATCCCTAAGCTGAGATAAAGGTGCCTGGGGGAAGCAAGTCATGGAAGCGAGCATTCACACTGTTAGATTGGCAGACGCAGAATGAGTGGTTAGGACAGTGTAAAGAGAAGGAGATCTACTTATTGTTCTTTAACCCCTAACAGGCATTGCTCAGCAAAGTTTTCTGGAGGAAAGGAATTCCGAATGCTGCCGAATTAATTTCTTGTACAAAATGATCACGCAAAATATCTCCCCCCCCCAAGTACTGCTCTTTCTTATTTCTTTACTGCTCATCCGTTCCGCCCCTCTGGACACGATTTCTTTCACTCCGTGTCTTGTCCTCCCACGTCACATTAATGGCTCAGGGGTCTCAGACCATGGAGAAAACACCCCCATCAGTGGTTGCTCCACGTGGGTGTGGGGGTAGAGAGAGCATGGTGGACCAGAATCCGTTTATGCTCCCTCTCTTGCATTATCTACATTTTCTTCCCTCTTTTACAGTCCTCTGACACAAAATCTTGGAATTTTATCAACCCCCCAGGAGTATCTTCCACCTACTCTCTTACCGTGTATGGGTACCGAACCCATCTAAATGCTAATGTGAGCGGCTGAAGTTTTTCACCATACTGAGGCAGAACAATGCAAAGTGGGCTAAATATACACACATTATGAAAGTAGAAGGCAAGCATCTGATAGCCGGAAACAGACACCGGGCATACAGTAAACCTGATTATGGTGGATGACGCATGCTTCCTTGTAAAAGGGGAATAGCATAATAACAGAGGCTGTTGAGTTCACGCTGTTTACGAGTGATGTCGCAAGAGCCTGCGGCTATGACTGAATGATGGTTTTAGGGTTTCCCTCTGAAACACACAGAGAGATGATGATTCACATTACTCATCCCAAAGGGACGTGCCACTAGCAAGAGACAGAGCCCCAAAGAAAACTGCAGAAGGAAGGATTGACAAATTCCCAAATCCTTGACAAATATTTCCGAATCTCCTCCTGTAAACCCCTTGAAAACTTCTGCCGCGGTGGGAAATATATTTTAGAGTCTCTGAAACGGTCTAGGGAAAATTCCACTTTGGACGCAGACCGCAACCATAACATTGACCCAATGCTGGCACTGTGCTGACTGGAAATTGAAAGTGTAAATAATGCTATAAATATCCATAGTACTCATGCGTGCTGTGTTTTCAGACCTCCAATGCTCTTGGTGGATTCCCGTATCAAAAGTTCCGATGGAACTGCCACTCATTAACGGTGGGCGCAGGAAGTACTCCACAATGTGTAGGAGGGAAGGGGAAGGCTACAGAGGGTCATATTTTTAGATGCCATTTGTTTTGGATTACTTTTTCTTTTAGAGTTCTCACAACTTTGTTTTTCCAATGTGTAATTTTTACTGAATCGACCAGAAAGGCTTAAATTGGGGCTTTTGCGTATTTGTTTACACATGTTTAAAGGTGCTTAGCAACACGATTATGTCACCGAAAGAGTCGGTTTAGATAGAAATTGAGAAATAATACTGCAGATCTAGCAGACAACACCTCTGCCACACCAGCGCTAAACAGAACCTGACACATGCTACTCAGCATGTGTGTGAATGTGTCTACACCTCATTAGAAGATTTTTAATGGCTTTAAACGCAGGTACTGATTTGGAAGAGATGTGAACCTGAGAGCCATCTTTCATCCCCCACTGTCTATGACAGTAAACTACAGGAAGATACATGGAGTGCCAGCCGTTTCCACTCTCGCAGACCTTTGGAGTGGAAACACTTCTCCTCTTCCCCCCCGGGACCAATCCACCTTGTCTGGTTTTGGTTCAGCTTGGAGGCTGGGAAGTGCTCAAGGCCTCAGGATGAGGGAAAGCACAACATCTGACTCACGGTACAAAACATTCATCTAAATGGCAGCAAAAATGAAAACGGACAGCAACACGGAGTCACAACAAGCAATAAAGGATTGCTTTGGCATGACATTTCTGTCACTTTATTTCTATTTGTTATGCTCCGCTAGTCCACGGGTAAAACCTTATTGGTCCAAAACCAACCTGTACATAACCCTTCTGTATAGTAAACATCAAATACGGTCCAAATGTAACCTTTCAGTGAGGAAAGACAAACAACCTGCTGATGAAAACATAAAATTGTCTTTTATTTCGAGGACCCTATGTTATGAAATGGACATTCCCTTATAAAATCAAACTATGGCTCAACTTATCCGGAAACATCTGGACTGATAGATGTTGGACTGCATTTTACATTTGTCAGTTTCACCTTGACCTGGGAGGGGCGTGTTACCATGATGGCATGCCCTATCGATGTTAGGTGAGAAAATGTGAGCGTGTACAGGTGGGTGGAAGAGAATCTGGCCTGCGGAATGTGGGCTTGTCAAGGCACAGGACCAGGTACTGCACCTGAACAAAGAGACTCTTGTTACCACCATGCAAAGACAGGTAACGCAACCCCCATCTCAACCACTTCCTCGTCTCTTTAATACCGGCTCTCTTTTTTCTCTCCGCTTCTTGGTGTTTATCTCTCTCGCTCGCTCGCTCGTCTGTCTTTCACACTTTCTTGCTCTTTCTCTCTTCTTTCTCCTCATTAACTCTCATTCCCTCTACAGCCGTTATCTTGTTCTCTTTCACTCGCATTCACAAATGACTGCAGCGACGTGGCCGCATGTTTCGGAAAAAGTGCATCTGCTCTCACGCAGGAATCAGAGAATCTGTCTTCTTGTGTAATGCGGGGATTATTACATGATATGTTCTATCTTTTGGTTTTGGGTGTTGTTCTTACAGAGAAAAATGGATCTCTCCTCTTTTTTGCTCCACACTTGGCTCATGCGTACTGATGATCTTTACTGAGCAAATACTGTGATGTACTTACTGTATACAAGCGCACATGCATATAACTAAATAGCAACTGACGAGTGGGACAGACAATATCTACATACTGGAATTCAAAAAAGGTGAGTATGAGGACAGCACAGAGAGAGAAAGAATGTACCATATTAATTTTTCAAGTTTCTACAAAGAACAGAATATGCACATAGACAGATAACGCACATGTGTGCACATTGTGAATTTTTTAGCATGTCTCAGCTTGGCACTTCTGGACTCACAGGAAAGCCACTTACGTAAGAGAGTCTGGGATATTCCTGTGCTGCTTTCAACCTTTGGCAAGAAGCCCATGCACACACAAACAGAAACCCTGAAGGGCTCCCGTTCAGGGCAGAGAGCTGCGGTGAAACACCCACAAACACACTCTGGGCAGCCGCACATAAGCCAATGGGAGGATGGGGGAAAATGACAGCCAGTGTTTGTGTGCTTTGGTTAAACCAAGAGGTGATGATGACTGGAGGAAGGAAAAAGCACCAGGCCGCCTCCACTGCATATTATGTCAGACTGCACGGGCAAATATTCAGCATAAATCTCAACTTTTCCACAGGATCCAAGATGAAGGCTGTGGGGAAATCTCCGTATTGTTCCCCAAATATAATCTTTCTGCAGATCTAAGCAGCCTTTTCAAATCAACGGGAGGGAGAGAAAGATAGAGAAAGAGGTCAGAAAGGGTCAAATCTTACCAGAAACCTCCACTATGTCTCCAGGTACGATGTCTCGGGCTTTGATTCGCTGGACGGCCGTGCGGTTCATGCGGTACACTTTGCCCATCTCTGGCTCGTACTCCTTGAGTGCCTCGATAGCGTTTTCTGCATTTCGCTCCTGAAAAACACAACAGCATTAAAACTAAGAATATAAGGGATACACAGTACATCAGCACTGGCCATATTATGCTTTTTGGTCTGATTTTAGGCATTATTATATTGGATATTAATATTCTTAGTTCTGTGTCTACAGAAAGGGTTAACCAACATTTCAGAGATTGAGGTTGTGAAGTATAGCAGGAATCCTTAAGAGGATTCATTAGCTCACTTCAGAGAATCTCTTGGTTCTGTAAATGTAGTCACTGGCAGTGCTCTGCCATTGTTATAAATTTGAATGATATGATATAACCTTACGCATACACAAATAACCAGAAACCCCACAGTCTTGAAACTGAAGACAGAGTAGTGGTAGTATATCTAATGCTTAACAGTGGGAAAGCAAGCCGACCCATTCTTCTGTGCTGACATTTCTCATTGAGAAGATGGATTTGACCATTAGCTGAATTTCTTTGTGGGCCTTCAGTTTCTCGGCCCACACACACCCACCTGCCAGACTCCAATGACAGCGTTGGCAACCAGAATCAGCAGGATGACAATGGGCTCCACGAAGGCTGTGGTTGACTCCTCCCCCTCCTCAAACAGTGCCAACACCTACCAAACAAACATAACCATCAAAGATGATGTTTGCTCAACATGCATCAATAAAATATTTTGAGAGAACTGTGGAGGTAAAAAATTATATGAAATGATAACAATCATTTGGGCAGGTGATATATTATGCAATTTGGAAAGATATTTCTTGAGCAGTCCTGACCTAAGGGCCTTCAGGCTGGTCGTTCCCTGTTCCAATCCTTTAAGCTAGTAAACTATGCACACAACGTACTCCTGTGCTTACCAACATAACTTTTAAACCTCAATCTATTTAAACAGGTGACGATTCTCTTTTCGCTTAAATCAGCCCATTTCATTTTAAACAAACTTTCCATCATCCGCTTTAGGAAACGTGAGGGTTGGTCTTTGCGGAAGGCTGCTTATTGTATAACACATTTCCATTTAGTCACATATTTTGAAGCTTGCCTTGGGGGAAAAAGTGTTTTGGTGATGTCATTTGTACCGCTGTTCGAGGGTAATGATTACGGAATAAAACCCATAAGAAACATATTAATTATAAAATCATTACATTATATAATGCTAGAAGGTAGCCCTTCCCGGCTGTCCCTGACGCATCAGGATGGATTACTGTGATGTGGTCAAGATCACGGTTTTTAATCCATGTGATTTTTTTATGATCGGCTCTCAAAACCTTTTGGATCCAGTTTACACCTGTGTTTAGTACCATGAATAGATCACCAACGTGTTCACTTGTTAACAAGATCTATCCGCAAGACTGTTCTAATAATACAACAATAAACAAACGGCCTCCACCTGTTATGAAACACAATACTGTATCATTTGATACCCATTAAAAATATTCTAACAAAATTATGTTATCAGTTACATGCCCCGGGCTGATACAGTAGTTCCTGCAAAGAAGTGGAGGTTAATATTTAAGTTAATGTGCAGTCAATATTTATACTTCACTACTTGAAAATGTTTTACTTGCTTCTGCTTAACACTTCAAAGATTCAAACTTCAGGGGCAGTTTGCAAAATGTGGGTTTAATGGCAATGCATACACAACGATGAACGATGCAGTTACAAAATGGAGTAAGAGACAGACATCAATTCGCTACAATTAACTTTGTGGACATCCTGAATAATTAAGCGAGCAAGAAGGGAGAGAGAAAGAGATGCAGACAGAGATAGAGAGAGAGGAATTGGAGTAAATGTGTATGACCATAAAAACAACAAACCACATTTAAACTTTAAATTAATGACATTCTAGAGACTAGTCTGCCTGATGTCCTCCAAAGACCTCATATGCATTCATACTGCACACTCTCTTCTTCCATTTATTTAAGCAACTTCGATAGAGATCAGTTATAGAGCAGTCTCTCTCTCTGTAACCTTTCATTACAAACTGATGGGTTCATGCAGAGGCTTCTTTAAATCACTGAGTAACCGTGAAATAAGATGGGCAGGCAAATGAGACGGGTGAGTAAAAGCAGTGACCAAAAAGAATAGAAGAGGCAGAATGAGAGGGAGATAAAAAGAGCAAAGGAGTCCATAAAAACACAATGTATGAAAAGAACACATAGATCAGAGAAATACTGAGAAAAGCCACACAGATGAGTGGCTTTGAGTTTAGATCGCGGAGCTCAGCTAAATCCTGTCAAGTCACGGCTCTGGGCGGCATGTCTGACTGGGGTCTTACACACTTATAAATATCAGAACAGGTTAAGAGCTTCTCTATCCCATTCAGTTTTTAAACAGAATACAAATTGACTGAAATATTTTACCCCAGGCCTTTCTAAAGATTATTAGGATATAGCGGTGACGGACACCACAAGATAACTGGTATATCCGTCTCACCAATATAAACTGTTTTGAAAACCTGATGTTGATGTTAATATTTAGAGTTTTAGATCTTCACTACTGCTTCTTGAGCAACATTTCTATTTGATGGAAACTGGAAAGAGTTAATATTATGCCACAAACATGAACCAAGAAACCAGTTTAAAACATTCAATTACTAGCTAAAAGTTGTTCATAGTGACCAAAATATGTCCTCAGGACAGAACAGATTCTGTCATTCATAAATTCTCACCCTCTCCTGAGAGCAAAAAACCTCACGACTGCTCTGCAGGGACTCATTTCTGAAGTCATAAAATGGAATTGCCTCTTGGCAGGCCTTTACCCTTTAAATCCAGGAAGTCCATCCATTGTTCAGATGACCTTTCTTTCACGATGTGCAGCGCTCAGCTGGAGACTCAAGTGGGGCAGATTCTTATTTTATTTGCAATCTAACAGAAATTACAATAGAGGCTAATGACATTACACTGATCCACAGCCTGTCAGAAATCTGCTGAAACCGTAGCTGACACTGCAGATAACACTGAGACCACTAATGGAAGTTAGATCAGGTCAAATAAGGGAAAGATAGAAAGAGAGTTGGACAGAATCAAGAAATCAAATAAACAAACGAATGTCTAACAAAATCACTCAGAGGAGAAATGACAATCTGCTCAACAAAGAAGCAGAAAGTAATAAAATGGGAAGTTAATCCGAAATGAACTCTTTATGAAAGAACGGATGGGCAATGATTTCAGATGTCTTGGGACTGGCAGTTGCATAGCAGTAGATCTGTTTGTTTCCAATTCCATCCAAAAGCTTTTTATTCCCGGCACATGCTGTTCTATGATGAGTCAGGCTATCAGACCCTCATGGTAATTGTTTCAAAATACAAAATATAATAAATAACTCCAAATTTGTGTCTCCACAGCTCCTCCGTCGCCTGGATACCGATGGCTTTGTTCTCATAACATGCAAAAAAGTCAGGATAGCTGAATGCTAAAGATTTTAATATATTCAAAAGGCACACAAATGAGTTCAAAGACTAGGCTGACTTCTCCCCGGAATATTTCCATTGCCCACAGCTTAAGTCCGACGCGCAAACACACACAGTGCTTGCTGGGAGGTCTAATGCAATATTTTTATCAGTTTCAAGTGCCCCACAGGATTCCGGCGGTCGGAAGACTGGTACTTGCTTCGTACAATTTAACCACGTTTAGGACAATAAAAAAAGGATGGATGAAACACTAAATTATACATGACATGAGCAGAGCCACAATAGATGATGTACTTGAGGTTGACTCTGCTTGGACAAAAAGCAATGTGCACAGAAAAAGCAGATAATGTGTATTGTTTTGTAAAAATATGAATGTTTGACTGTCCAGTTTATCGTGGGTGACAGTGTCCGTGTGTTAATGTTATATAACGATCACTGAACAGTGGGGGTCGGGAGAGCCCCTATTTCTACTTTCAGTCAGAAGGAAAGTTCATAAAAAGTAAAATTCATAAAAGCCAATAAGAAAAGCAGACTCTGCTCAACAGTTTAAAGCGCATGTAACACACCTCATATTAATCTTGAGTACCTATAGAGTTGTATCGCATATTTTGTATCTTCGAAGAGTCTTTAGTTTGATCACATTTATAAAGGACAGAAACAGCTGTATGATTATTTTCGAAAATATATATATATGTCATGGCCTTATCCCTGCATAACTGGCGATTCATGTTCGTGTGCGGTGCCTTACGCACATATGCACCGATTGCCAACAAAACCCAGACATATGACTTTCACTTACCGCGCGCGGTTTATGACTGGCATTTTTCCATCTATCAGTTTCAAACGTTCTGCAAATCCAGCATTATATCCACCGTTTAAATAACACTCACAGAAATGCAGTGAACAAACATAGAAACAAAAACAGTTGAGCTTCGAGAACATTGACGTGAGTGCGCTTTCTTCCACTCTCCGATGGTTGACCAATGGGCGTGCTCTTTCTTCTCGCACGTTGATGCGTGGGTGTGCTTTTCCTATAGAATTGACCAATAAGGGACTAAGACTAAGTTGTTATGAAATGGAATTTCAAGTTCGAAAAAAAATTTCCGAAACATATCAAACGCTGGGGGAGTGTATTGAGCAAGAAATACTACGTCATACGGCCAGCTAGTTTTTTGACAAGTTGACCATGTCAAGCATGAGAAGCCAGCACGGTTTAACTCTTTAAAGAAGTCAGAATGCATGAAACAATATGGCACCCCTCCTTTAACAAGTTAGAGTGTTGGAAAGTCTGGAAATCCTGCTTGGAAGAACCACGGGACCACACAATCATTTCATTACATCACAGTATAAATACAACACCTCAAACAAACTCTACAGGAAAATGTATCGATACATTTTCTAAGTTAAGTGAGGTCTGCACAAATGCATTTTGCTGCTGAATGTCATCTTTAAAGACTTACACTTGAATTAACAAGAGTAGTGAGACTATTTAGTGAGAATATACTATACTTATATTTTCATTGGCCAACCACAAAAAATATATTCAACAGATATATATATATTCAATATATTTTGTATTTTGAAACAGTAGCTTGAAATCACAAATATGTTAATGTTATAATTTACATTTACACATTTGGCAGATGCTTTCATCCAAAGTGACTTACAGTACATTCCGGCTACACTTTTCATAAAGTAAGTCATTCTTGCCATTTTGATTTACATATTCAGCCAGATTTTGCAACCACGCTCAGTAAACGTCCAGTTTGCAAGGCATATATAATCAACAATAGTAAGAAATAGTGACAAGTTAGTCCACGTGCTCGCCCGTCCTGATTTCTAAGCATTGCATGGTTTATGGAAAACTGTTCAGAGCATTTGGACTCAAGTCACCCCATTCATTTACCTGTGTGTTTTCTAGTCACGGTACAAGAGCCAAAGAGCAAGACACGGAGGTAAATGATCTAAAGCCACACAAATGAGCTCAGGCCAAGGTTTTACATAAATCATTTGACTAAAAAGAGAGATTTTAACAATGAAAATTAATATTGTACAGCATTTCATGAAGGGGATAATATCTCACTTCATCTCTCTGATCATTTACAATCATTCAGTGTCATTTGTGGCTTAGTACACCGAAATGCAAACTTCTTGGTATTGAACAGATGATGACAGCGACTCATTCAGGCTCAGGTTCAACATTAGCCCACCTATAGTACTGCGCAAAAATAAACCTACTATAATACATATGGCCATGTGGCTCGGGACACTTTTTATTGTGGTGGGTATGAAATGAGGTTATAGCATATTTGAGCCACTTTTAAACCAAAGAGAAAGTTACTTACAAAAGAGACACAGGCTGCCAGCAGCAGAATCCTCACCAGGAGATCCTCAAACTGCTCAACCACCAACTCCCACAACGATTTACCTGTGCGATAGAAAGGGAACAGATTTGATAAATATTCAATTGTTGGAGATATTATCAGTACTGTAGATAGTGGAGACAATCTCATTATATTTCGTATGAATTTTAGTGCATGGTAATTATATTCATTATTTAAAAAAGTCTGCAGCAAGAAACTATTGCAGACAGCAATGTAACCCATGTATGCCAAGTATTAAAATGTACCCCTCTTTAGTAAAACACGCCAACTGATGCAACCTCTAAAGAGAAAGCAGTAACAACATGATGGTAAGATCAATATTTACCTTCTTCAGCAGGGAGCTCTGTCAGTCAAAACACAGCGTGGTAATCCATAGTGGAATAAGAGGAAGAGCGAGAGACAGAGAAAAAGAGAGAACAAAACATAAAGATTCTGTTAGAAACCTGTTCAATCAGTTTTTACATTCATACTAGTGAGTGATAAACCCAAATTTTGGCTGAAAGAAAAAAATTGGCCAAAATAAAAGCCGAAATATCTGGCGCCCGCACCTCTCCCTTTAGTGCTCGTGCTCACTCTATACTCTATCAAAGGACGATCATGTAAGCCCGCCATAACAAAAGGCTGAAACTAATAATAATAAAAACAAGAACAGCTCAAAACCAGCAGACAGAAAATGACAAGCAAGCTCTGTGTGATGTGTGACTCTGTGTGACTGGCCACCTTTATGTTTCGTTATTGTCAGAGATCACGCACATTGACTTATGCGCATTTCAAAGCCGAGCTTTAAACACAACTGACTCAGCGTAATGATCTGTCAGTTACTGTTGATGTGGCTCATGTGGACTGTCATCCGGCAGGTACTGAAAATACTGAAGCTCATTTTAAGCCTGTTTAATGAATAGACTCCTTGCCCCTTAAAAGGATTGTAATTAATCAAATTAAATCAAAACTACTTCAGAAAGTTTTAAAAAGTAATTTTTGGTTTCGGTATCAGTTTTCAATCCGGTACATCATTAATTCATAAAGCATTTTTTGTGATGGCGCAAGCTGGTTCATTTTCTGGCTGAATGTTAAATACACAGTTGACTGATTAAATATGGGTTTGCAATTATTGATTTAGGATTAATGGGATCCCTTCTATGTACAAAAGAAAGGAACGTATAAAAAGTTTTTCTATATTGTAAAATAAACAAGTTACATGTTTTTATTTGATATGCATTGAGTAATCCGTATCCCAAGAGCTATGACAACCCTAAATAACATATTTTCAGTTTCTTAATACATAACCATGTAATGTAGTTTATAGGAATAGACTGTATAGGCTTTTGACAAACCCAGGAGTTCATGGAGTTCTCTGCTAACAAAACAATGTAGTTAGCTTTTAAAAAATATATTTGAAGAGAGGTCCTCTCAGCATAAACAAAAGAGCAAAAATATTTCTGTAATGTGTAATCTCAGTGATGGTCACAGCATCACTTCTCAATATGTTTTACTACAACAATGTAATGTGATGTTTGGTCTTCTAGTATCTAAATCACCAAATGCAAACCTGCAAAATGTGCATTACAACCATCAGACCCACAAAAAAAAGATCTGTGGTGGGAAATGTACAGACAGACCACCAACTGTGATGGAGTTTGTTTGGTAAATGCGTTCCTCCCCAAAGAGACACTTTTCATGATGAAACAAACATTTCTGGCATTGTGCACAAATCATAGGACACAGATGAGCTCTGTGGCCTACACACTGCTGTTTAGTCATTTCTAGAAGGTTTTCGAGTCAGAGCGTGTGGGAGCCGAGGAGCATGTGGAGAGTGGGAGGGGGCGGAGCTTCACAGACCTCTCTTTCTAACACGCACGCATCATAATTACACAGATGCCTTCTTTGTTGATGCTCTACTCTGAAATCTTGAGGAACCAAGTCTTTTAGTGTGTCCATCTGTGTGGAAAAGTGACATCTCATTAATAAGCAATTCTCACTACGGCTGCTGCTGTTGGTGCAAATGCTGTTTGCTAATATAGCATAAACACCATCTGACAAATGAAGCTTTAATTAGGTAATCACAACTTTTGACATTAATTGACAGATTTACAGTGGATAGGAAAACAGTGTTTGGGGGAGTCTGTTCGTGAATGGACCACAGATAAGCCACAATGGAAAATCCTTGGAGCCGACCCAAAAGATAGCGAGAGAAAATACACGGTGTTCCTGAATTCCAATGAGCAATTTTGTGTGAGCTAAGGTCAGGGAACTTCAATCTAGTGAGTTTTCCTTTCCATTCTGCTCAGAAGAAAAGCCTCAGCTCTTCCAATGCTATGGACTTTGTTGCTGACTTGAAGTTATGTAACAAAAAGAGGGCTTTCCTCTCCATGCTTCAAAAACGTAACTACTACACTCCCTCTTTTCTGTTACCATAACTGTTGGCTCATGTGCACCATAAACCATAGAAGGTTGGGTCAAGCCAACCATGACTTCTCCAGACTTGAAAGTTTCCTGAACACAAACACACTTGCAGACAGACTCTGGGCAGATGATGGGAATATGCTTGAGGCACATGCAGTGGAAACCAAGATGAAATCCGCTCGTGACAATAGACCTGCAGCAATGGAATTACATATTGGGAAAGCATCATGATTCCCATTACCCATTACACTCTTAACACACACTTGGCCCAATGACTGAATTTCCACCAACCCCTAAAAATAGCGAAGTAAAAAGCACGAGAAAGCATAACTGTATGTTTACTTAATAATGTTCAGTCTTATTCAGCTCCTGAAAGGTTTGTCATAATTCCACAAGCATGAATGGAGGGGGGATGAGAAGGCTCAAATATACAATTTTATGAAAGAAAGAAATGAAAGAGTGTGTTGTGCTTTGAAGAACATAGAAGATTCTTCTCTTTAGCTTTTCTTAGCCAATGAGATTCGTCGGTGTTAGAGAGCCTGAAAATTGAAAGTTGAGTGCAGCATGCGAAAAGCGCAGTGATATACTGTACTTCAAATGCTTTGATAGCGGAGTCATTCTTGTATTTTTAGTGGAACTGTGAATACATAATGACCGGAAGAATCTATTTGGGAATTTCTAATTAGTTAAATTTTTACAATTTTAGCAGAAAATATTCGGCCGAACATAGTTGCCGGTTGCCGAACATTCGCTGCATCCCTAACCATAATGATATTTCACGAGTTCTTTTGGCCTGCCAACGCAGAGCTTGTCACTGTCCTTTTTTAAACCGCCGTCCAATCTCGGTGCAGAAAAGGCGGGACAAACACTACATTGACGAACCATACACAACAATGGAAAAGTTCATATTAATGGTAACTGTATTTTCATACAAAGTCATATTCTTCTAAAGAAGATGCTAGCAATAAGTAGATTAACTTTTCCAGGTATATTCGAAATCACAGCAACCAACGCATCCCCGGAATAACGCGCAGTGCCTCCAAAGCGTTCTAAGGCGCCACCAGCTGTTCGTTTTCATTAGAGCGCTAAGTATTTTTTGAACTGGCTAGAAACGCTTTGGTGGACAAAGTTTATGTGATACATTTATTTGTAAGCATATAGCCTATTAGTGCTAAATGTGCTAAATATTTGAAATTTACTCATATATTTCATGAATGAGACCTATAAACTCTTGTGCTCTTGCGCTCTTGCTTTACCTTTCTAGTTGAAGGTGTGAATGTCTGCTGATCTAGGACCACTTGCTCATATTTTACACATTTTATTTACATTGTATATGAAAAACTGCTTATCTGTCTAAGTGACGAAGGGGACCTTCTTGATAAGAATCTTCTCTTTAGGCAATGCTATGTCAAACCACATGGCTGGACAAAAACACAGCTGTGGTAAAGGGAATTAGAAGAAAGGCGGGAAAAACAGAGGGTGGGAGAGACAGAGGACGAAAAGAAGGGTTCCCCTGTTAGGGTGTGCCAAGGATTCCCTCAGAGTCATCTGGGCTGTGTCTGCTCGCCTGGCCCGGGCACATTCCAACATAGTGACTTCACCCTGCCCTTACAAATAAAGTCTCTCATACACACACACACACACACTTACGTACTTTGGTGTTCTCCTTTAAAATTAATCTTGGTCTACTATTCCAATCTCATCTTAAACATGCTCTCTCTCTCATTCCCTCTCTCTGCATCTACACATTAAATGAAAACAAGTGGCAGTCTGTTTACACACCAGTCAGTGGGAGCGGGGAGATACTTCCTGGAAACAGTTGCCAACAACACACAGCCTGTAACGGCTGTAACCGGCGAAGTAGGAGGAAGTTTCTGACCAGCATTGAAAAGCAGGCAGGACTAAATGATCAAACTAGGACTGAATGATAAAAAAATGGCATGAAAATTATTTTTAAAAAAAATGCAACACGCATATTGCAATGCAATATCTGTATGGTTATAATACTTCAAATAATTACAGATATTTGAAAGTTGATTCAGATGACATGTGGATTATAATAATTGATCACAAAGCATGTGATTGGTGATGACTATTAAAAAAACTGAAAATTATACAAAGTTCTAAAGTTCAAGCGGATATTACAAACTTAAAGCACTATTTAATTAATTGAATTGTTTAGTCTGTTATTGCTTGTTGCATATTTTTACAATATAGTGCAGCTCCAAGTCCATCTATGGCCCAGTTAAATGAATAGCTTAATATATAAATAATACAAAATCAAGTCTGAGAAAAAAAACTGACATTTTTTGACAAAAAGTTGTGCAAGGAAATATAATATTGAACAATAATAATCAGAGACTATTATTTGGTTTCATCTCCACCTGATAAAAAAAAAGATAAAATAAATTCCCAAAGCTTCTGTTATACATTATTTTCTGCTTAAGATTCTGCTTAACTCAAAAATGGTCACATTACGGAAGTTCAATGCAAGTACTGCTTCATGTTGTCCTAAAAGTCTGCATTTTCAAAAGTCAACTTGAATTTTACATGTATTGTGAAAAATGTGTGTGCAGTGGTACCCGTGCAAAACTTGACACCACAATACCAGGATTATCTGGGAGGTTTCAAGGGCATTGCTTGATGGCTGCTAATGTGTTCCGAATGTCATTGCTATTTGGTTACCAGGGTTTTATGGGTGCTTGCTAGGGTTGTCCTTGTTGGCAGTAAAGTTCTAGCTTCCCATATTTAAAAGAAGCCAAGTCTCATTTTGGTTCCTAAATATGGCTCAGGATCCTCCTAGTATTGTCTACATGCTTTGTACACCTTAGCAAGCACCACTAAGAGTGCACAAGTTGTTTCATAAAGGACATTTAGGATACATTTAGGAACTATATTCCAAGAAATTTATTATGTGGTCCAAGTTAAAAAAAAAAATCTTCAGGGAGGCTTATCTGGCCATGAAACAGTAGCAGATGGAAAACTGAATGACTATTATGGAATGCAAATTAAAGATTCATATCTTCTTGTTCTGGCTGGTCCATCAACCATGATAACAAATTTTAAGAGGTGTTGCTATGACCACTTTGGCTCAATGACATTGCTGGAAACAGCATCTCATTGGCTATGGACGTGGCCGATTTCTGCTGAACGTCAACATGCACACACAAAATATATAGAGAAATCCTCCTTCAGATTTACACAGGAATCACCACAGCTGCATCTTTCTATAAAACATTGCCAATCACCAATTGACTCACAGCCGATGCATTCATTCAAGTTCAACTGCTTAAACTGAACTGAGTGAAGATCGGCTAAACTTCAATGATGAATGTATGTTAAAGGCAGAAAGTAATTCCTTGTTTTAAGCACCATTTACACAACAGCCATCAAAAAACAGTTAACTTACAAGCCTCCTTCGGCTTCTCAAAATAACTTGTAAGAATTGTTAATGTAGTCATGCCAGAGTTATTAACTTATGCTTTAGACAGTCATCATGGAAACAAGAATGCAAAGACAATTTAAGAGCTAAATTACTGTAAGTGCAATGGGACATTATTATGAATAAATAATCCACTCATCTGTGTATTCTTATCCCTGACATCCAAGAACATAAAACAAAATGCAAAGCACAAAACAAATCTGTGTGTAAACAATACTAAATACATTTGTAGAAACCTCACGTTTAATTTTAAGTGACCTGAAAACATGTCTTTTGAAGCTAACATATTGCATCGCCAATAGTCACACTCTAAAAATGGCTGGGTTAAAACAAACAACCCAATTGGCAACCCAGCGCTGGGTAAATATTGGACAGAACACATGCTGGGTTAAAGTAACCCATCACACTGGGTTACACAGGATAACCCAGCAGGCTGGGTCTATTGACTATCTTAAATATGTATAATCAATCCGCGAATGCATTTTCATTTTAATTTTGCAACTTAAAGAGCCTTAAAAATATCCATTTCAATAACATTAAAACCAGTGTAGGAACTTACAAATGTATTTGATATAATTGAATTTTTATTTTCATTTTGCACCTAATGTTGCACATACGTTATTTGAAATGTATATTTAGATACACAATTGCATTGTCATTTTACATACTGCATTGCCATTTTGCATATTACATTGCAAATTGAATTTTGCACCACATATGCTTCCATAGCGGTATGGGTTAAAAAATAATGAGTGTATGTTGTCATTTATGTAACTGGAAATGATCAACTCGCAGGGGAAATGAAGGCTTCTGGTTGCTTTATCAATGCAAGTGGCTGAACAGTATGTGGATTTAGGGAACAATATTAGCAGGCCAACAGGTAGCATACTAATGCTATTCTTGTTTATGCCTTTGAGTTTAGTTTATAGTTAATAAGAGTTTAAAAATTTCAGATCCTAATCTTTTGGACATTGAGCATCACAAAAGACAGTGATGTACATTTCAGTGGACTCGGGGTCTAAGGGTTAAAAAGGACACATACACATTATAACAATACTAACGTTAGCACACAAAACTGATCAATTTAACAAAACCCATCAAAGCCCACTCTGAATACATATCCATAACTATGCTTGCGTATACTTCCTTCAATTAATATTGAATGTGTTGGTATGAAGCAGTTCAAAGCATTGTTATTGGTTGTCCGAAGTATTACATGACACCATTGTTTGATTTATTATCTCTAAAGGGGGAAGCTCTGGTCCCACAAAAAACTTTCCACTGACACTACAGCTTCACACATCACACTCACTGTACTTATTTGAGTTTAAAAGACACTATCTTCATTTATGCAACACGTATACAAAAAAATGTATCTATGCTTACTCAAAGGGAACAGAATGAAATGATGAACATCAATCACAAGTAAAATCTAGCAAAAATTCCAAATACAAACATCTGTGTATGGATAGCATTTACAGTGTTAGCCACAGCGGTTTTACATAAACTACATACTATGCAAATAAGCTGTGCTCCTATGCCCCACTTACTAACTTTTCCACCAGGCATTCGAAATAACTAGCACATACATTCATACACAAAAGACAGACACAAATATTCTCATTTCATTACATCTGTAAAATATAATAGATGTCTTTATCAAAAAGAAAAGTCATGTTTCTCCACTTTATTCCGTAAATCTAGCATTGCTACAACTAGGCTCTTTCAGCTAAACTTTGTTAGTTTGATCACAGCAAACCAAGAGAAAATCGAATAAACCTGAGCAGATTATCATTGAAATAAAAACTATGTAGGCCACAAGAGACACAACACTCAGAGCTAGACTGAGTCAACCGAGCGGTTCGCCACAAGGAGCTGATGCAGGAAGCAGAAGTGGGAGGTGAGAATGCGACATGAGTGACAAGTTAGTAGATCACACAAACAGACACACACACACCACAAAGCACGACTGCGACTCGACAAGATGTGCTAATGATAACACTCTAGCCTCCATTTGCTTCCTCCTCTCAAACAAGCATGAAAAAGCGCTTATTTATCATAGAAATATAAAAAGGCAATGTGCGATGCTTTTGTGTGTCGAGTATGTGTTGGAGTGGTAATCCTTTACGGTAAATTGATGATACAGTAATGCAATATGATACTTCATAAACACCTTAGTATGTCATTCATGCAGATTTTATACCACTGTATCTCAAATAAAAGCAGTTTATGCAGTCTAGTTTTAATACCGGTGAAGCAGCAGCAACAATAAAATGGGTTTAGATGTGATGCTTGGAGCAGCAGTGGTAAATGCACCACTTGCTGGAACGAGGCGTTTTCTGCGGTTTGCACTAGCTGAGGATATTTTCTTGTGGTTATGCTAATACAGCAGGCCTACAGAAAACGGCTAAGTGTGCTTAAGGGGATGTTGAAACAGTTCATCAATGAAATGTAAACTTGGTGGTTGACATACGAAGTCCTCCTGTACCTAATGTGACAGGAAACATACTCTACACTAAGTGATATTATGTCTTGCAAGGCCTACAGAATTTGGAAACTCTGTACTCGTTTCATGAACACAACCTCATAAGGAAGTGAGAAAGTATCGCACAGGTACAAACTGCTCATGGCATCAGCTGATCGAGCCTTAGAAATAACAGTCTCGAGAGACGACTAGCTAAAACTAGCAAACAGCTCATCTCAGTGGGTTTGGAGAGCCGTTTCATGTGCAATGTGACATTTTGGTATTTTAGTCTTTTGTAATTGGGGAGTTCTGAAAGTCGGAAATAAAACCATCCAAGTGCAAGACTGCAGTTTCACTCAGAAACCGAACAAACACAACTCTCTCAACTCTACCTACGAGACATTTGAGAGCATCAGGAAACATACGGAAAAGATAGAAAAACATTGGGAGGGTGTATGTCTGTGTGTGAGTGGGTGATGAGCAGCAAGCAGGCGAAAGACCAGTGAAAATGAAAGTTATCAAACATACAGAAGTGACACAACGTAATCAGGTTCCTCTGATACTTACAAATATCTGTCCAGAGTGCACATTGTAGCCAGCAGTGTGTACTGTGTACAGTACCAGTCATCTTCCCCTCTGTTGTGTTAACTTGCAGTATGGCTTAAACAAACATGCATGTGTGCAGTCACTCACAAAAGTGCACTTCAGCAGGGCGCGCAAAACTCTGCACCACAAAGATCGAAAAACCAAACATCCTCTATACAGGGTCCTTAGATCACAGCTGCGAGTAAACTGCTACTTCCACCCGCGTACTGTTTTATCAGTGCGGGAACAGATGTCCAAATTGTATACATTAAGTACATCTACTGCAGGTTATTGTGACAAGAATGACACCGCAAAATAGAAAAAAGATGTGTTGATCCATGCAGATGCATCAAGAACACGTTTCATTAAAAACACTTCATAACCACTCATCTTTAATTTAAACAAACATGGATCCTACTTTATCTAACCCTACCACAACAGTTGAGAAATAGGCCAGCATGCACATAACTCATTCACAGATGAGTTAAGCAACAGTAACATTACACCACAATTAGAGCAGCATTTAACCATTTCCTATTTAAAACAAACAGTTTTAAGAAAATATTAGAATTAGAATAAAACAGATCGGTCTATCTAGCATTTAACATGAGACATTTGAGTTATATTGATGTGGACTGGTTCCCTTAATTTGAGATCTTATGCCTGGCAGTTCAACATTGAAGTAATAAGGGCTGCTTATTTTTTTAGGTTATCTTCTAGATGAGCGCAGGCCAAGGTAGATAAAGCAGACTCCAAAAGACTCTTCACACCAAAAGCAAGAAAGACAAACATTAAAAACTGACGTGAAAAAACAAACAACAAAATAAACATTGCTTTTTTTGTTTACATTTTAGACTATTTTTCTTAGGGAATGTAAATAGCTCCACAGGAGGTATTGTTTCGATCCAAAGAATTGTTTACTGCCATGGAAAGTAAAGTAATACAAATGTATTCAATGGCCAGAGCCATAGACTTGTTGGCAGATGATAGAAGATTAGAACCTATTGTACTAGTTAACACGGAGAGACATTTGTCCTATTAATGGTGTGTGTCTAGTAATATTTCGAATTATGCCATTTTTTAAATATGGATCTTAAAAACAGTTATTTTATCAAGGTTAGAAGAAAAAGGGGTAAGGCTGAATACTGATGTTGAATTTTTGATCCACGATGCGATGGTCAGTGTCAGAATTACCTTCGGAAATAAAACGTGGGAGATAATATACAATAATGTTTAATGGCCTGCAGGTAAACAAAACCTCCTGTCCTCCCGCATTAACAATGCACCAGCATGTCAAAGAATAATCTCAAAAGGGTTTTGGAGCATTTCACTCCCACACATTCACAAAACAAATACAGCAGGGTTTAAACAAAAACACACCTTCTACATGTTAGACACACAAACTGCATATAAACAAAAATTGCCACAAACTGAGAACAAAATGCATTTCAGCATCTGACAATACATGCAAATGAGTTAATTACATGGGGAAAAACAACCACCAAAAGGCATCATTGTTCATCACACAAGGTCAATTTAGGATAGCACAATAAAGTATGACAACATTTTTGGAGTTAAAGCACTATAATATATGTAAAGAATACAATATATTAAGTGTACACTAACTGTGGTTAATAAGGCTATAGAGAAAAGGGTATTCCCTGCGGCATATAGCTGCATGTCAACCAGGAAGTTGACACCTCAAAATGAGAAAGCCACCATCTAAAACAAGATGTTACATTTTCCATGAATAACTGTTGGCCCCACGGTATATGAAGCATCATTCAACAAAGAGATGCTGTGAGATCTGTACACAATCACATTACAAAACATATCTCTGGCCAGACACAAACCACAACACTCTTTATTGTATCGGTAATATTTATCTACCTACAAGCTCTAAAATCTGATCTATATATTCTCTTCGGTTTTCCAGAGGAACCTATTGCAAACTAGTATTAATTTGTAAAATTAGGGTTAATAAGAGCATTCTTACACAGCAAAGAAAGTCCAGTTAAAGTCGAGTGTGCCTGCTGAGTATGTATGTAATGAGTTAATGAGTGTGACTCTTTAACGAACTGAATTGGAAAGTCACGAGACGTTGCGCTTATGCGGTAGAAGCATCTACATGCAGGTCAAATCAAATGCAATAAATCCAAAGGGATTCATTTACTGATGATTTCCTCTAAGACACACAGTTGTATTGACTGTTATCAAATTGTACTTCTGCTATTTACAGATGACAAACTTAAATAATAAACTGTGAATATAAATACATTAACAATGACCAAACTCGAAAAAGAAAAGTCAAATGTTTTACTGCACTTTCACTATTTCAGCAACTGGATTGTCGCATACTGTGGATAGGATGAGACATGAGAGAAACTTCAATACAATAATACAGTGGTGGTGGTCTCTCGGCAGCTGTTCTACTTTCCCTCACATTACACAAGTGGTCTTCAGCACTTTATGCTGTTGCAATTTCAGAAGTGAGAAAATATAAGTGTAAAAAGTGCAAAAATATATATATAATGTCCCACCTTGAAATCTTTTATTTTCCTTGAAACTAAATACAAGCATAAAGTTAACAGAATATTAATGTGCTGCAAAGGCTTCTATTAGACTGATTTATGGAAAGAAATCAAGTTCTTTTGACCGTTTAATGAAACAAACTGTAGTAGGGCAGTGTAACCCGAAGCTTACTGTTTCTCCATGAACATTTCGTCTCAGTGAGGAAGCAGAAAACTGGTTACTCAAGTTCTATAACGCTAGTCTCCAGTGCATTATGTAGCTCTTTATCTCTTTAAACAATGTTTCCCTTTAAGGGCAGCCATTCCACATAAAATATACTGAATACTGTGCGTCTTTGAGCCAAAAAATTCTCCAACTGATAGAGTTTGGGAGCCGATGGCTCAAGGTTATGGGTGGAAAAAATTCTGCAGTATATGGAGTCGGACACTTGCATCTCCAAACTGTAAAGCTGAATAATACTGGTGCACAAAGATAACATCACAGAATGGTTTTCCACTCTGAGGCTTACAGCCAGGTACATTACAGAGAACAAACCACTTTTGATTTGACTGAATTCAATAAGGGTCATAAAAGAGGATGCATGGAAAATGCAGTGCTCAACAGCCACTATGTTCCGTGTCATAAAACTGAGCAGAGCTGAACATCCATTGCAGTATATCAGATAGAAATGACTTCATAAATATTTTGTCAGCCACTAAAAGAAATTTCTCATAAGCATGCATTGCATCTATCAAGTACATCAAGACTGAATAAATAAGACAAAAACAAATCCTGGAAGTCAGAATTATTTATATCATAAGGCATGAATGAACAAAGTATGTGGTAACTATTAAGGTTAGAAGTTTAAAACTTTAAGAGATGCATCATTTCAAACATCGCATCAGAATTGCACCACTGTTCACAGAGCTCGTTTGGTTGTCTTGACCTGTTTCTCATGACTTGTGAGAGATACACAACGCATAACTTTGGAGGAAACGAGCCGGGTTTGAACGACATGGTGGGTGCATTTCGTTCACCTCACATGCATGAATATAGACTGACAGGCAAATACGCGTTAGTTTACTCACCGTTGGGTCCATATTTTTCGAAATTGATTTTGACTTGTTCCAGCGTGAGTCCAGTGTTTTCATTCACACCAAAGTTCGCCAAAACTTCTGGTGCAGATTTAGTGTGGGCGTTTTCCATCTTGAGGAACCGTTTACTACGAGCACTTCAACGGCATGTATTTATCAGCAATTACACCGAGCTTTGAGACGGGCTGTCAAAAGGAACAATTTTCCACCGAGGTGCTTATAGACCGCCAAGCGGAGGTGGTAGTCTGCGCAGACGTCCACCTGCCCCCTCTGCAAGCCGCCGGTTTGAGCCCGTGTACCTCCGTGAGTCCTAAAGCTGCTGTCTGTGAGCTCGAGCGATGTGAATGCGCCCGCGCGCTCTCCGCTTCCTCTGAAGGTGCGCGAGGTTCCCGCCTCTTTTTCCGTGAGCTCGAGCGTTTGAGCGCCGTTCGTGAGCTCTCATTGGCTCGCTTTACCTGAACGAAGAGAAAGGTTCGCTCGTGCTTTACATACAAATATGTAAAAAAATGCTGCCGTAACCGAGAACTGCGACGAACACTTGCATGCCATTAGAGGAATGAAACGTTAAGTGTGTGTCGTTGATGAAAAGGAAGCTCTCGAGGTGAGTTGCTCACGGCGCGTCATCTGCTGTGAGCTTGTCAAACCGTCACTGTTCAAACTTGTCAGTGCCTCTGATTAATGCATGGTGAAGACATTAACCATTAACTTGCCATTATATCTACACTAAACGTGTCCAGACTTGAAAGACCTCAGATATTTAGAAAATGCTGCTGTTATTTGAGTATTATTGCACGGCTTGTTGGAATGATGGTATCACGACAGATATGGGGAAGACTTCTTCAAAAATTAGCTGTATTGAAGGTTCACAGAAGCATGTAGCCTACATAAATCCTTGGAACCACCAGATCTTTTACTTCAGCTGACCTCCTGTCCAAACTGAGCCATCGATGGAGAAGGGTCTTGGTTAGAGCACTGATCAAGAAGCTGATGAGCAATCTTGTTGAGCTCAATGATCATACATTGAGATGGGAACAGCTTGCAGAAGGACAATCACTGCAACGCTCCACCAATCTGGGCTTTATGCCGGCTGAGTGGCCTTACTCAAGCCTTTGCTCAGAGAAGACACATGAAAACTTGAAATATGCAAAAACATACTTCAACAAATCTTTCAAACTGTCAGAAACAACATTCTCTAGTCTGATGAATCTCAGTTTCATGCATCATGTACAGATGTTGAGCAGTGCCTGGATTTCTCCAGACAATACCATATCAACAGTAAAGTGTGAAGGAAACAGCATCATGATGTGGGGATGTTTTTCAGCTGCAGGGACGGGGTAATTTGTCAGAGTAGAAGAAAAGCTCAACGGCACAAAATACAGAGATAATGATGGTGAAAACCTAGCCCAGAACATTCAGAACCTCGGACAGGGCAGAAGGATCATTCTCATCCATGACAACGATCCTAAACACACAGCTAAAACAATGCAAGAGTGGCTTATGGACAATTCTGTCTATGTCCTTGAGTGGCACAGCTAGTGTTTGAACCCAACTCTACATCTCTTTAGAAACCTGAAAATGTCTGTCTACTGATGATCTCCATCCAACCTGACAGAGTTTGGGGGGATCTGAGGAGAAGAATGGCAGGAAATTGGCAAATGCAGATGTGTAAAGCTCGTCACATCATACCCAAAAAGGTTTGAGTCTGTAATGGTGCTTTAACTGTCTTCTGAGTTAAGGGTATGAATACTTATGCAATGTACTTATTTTGGATACATTTTCAAAGCTGTCACAAATCAGTTTTTTGTTTTGTTATTATTGTGCATGGAGTGTAGATTACTGTACAAAAAAAAATGAAAGTAGTTTAAGATAAGGCAGCAGCATCACAAAATGTGAACAAATGAAGGGGATGAATACTTTCTCAAGTAGGTCAAATATCTTCCAAACCTAGAAGGGTAACTATCACTGGTAACAATATACTCGATACACGAAATACGGTAGTATCACGGTATGATAAAGAACATGTAAAAATCTGAAACATTCATGGTTTAGTGAACATTAAAACAATACAATAAAATAAGCCTGTTCAAATATTAATACCTTCTAATTTGTTGATGCAGCTCATGTGTTTGCACTAGGCATGGTCTGGATACCGGTTTCAAGATATACAGCGGTTTGAAAAGTCACAGTTTTAAAACCACAATAAATTATTTTATACTAATCCGTTTCCCAAGGTATAGACTCTTTTGTCGGTCTCATCATATACAAAAAATGGTAGGAATTTGACAGGTTCTGTGCTATGTTTTGTTTTTGATTAATTTGTTGTTTGCTCATCTACATTTTTTTTATTATTATTTATAAATGTATGTAAGTTTGTATGTTTAATTACTAGAAATGCATGTAAAAAGTGACTAGAAGGGGGCGGCATGCATTCAACACAAAAATATTTTGCGCGGCTTGATCATAAAATATATTGTATTCAATGTTTTGTTTCCAGACATTATTAATTGCAATACAGCCATACCAAAAAACATATTTTTTTGGCTTAAGGTTATTATACCGTCAAAATATCATCCCTGCCCACAACCAATAGGATTAAACAGAATGCTTATTGGAAAAAGTCACCTGAGATCTACAATTCACATTGTAAATGTTTTTGTATTGTAATATATCATGATATACCAAACCTTCTTGTCCACAACAAGCAGGAGATGTCAGATTTTAACTTAAACTAATAATACGCTTGCTTACAAATATATATCTTTGCATCTTAAAACTTTGAAAAAGCTTTGAAGTGAAGCATCATCGCTGCAATGTACTGCAAAGCGTGTTGAGATGGATTTAGAACAAGGTGCTCCAGTTCTTTCCTGGCTCATAGTTTCTCCTCAGTCCCTTTGCAAAGTCTATTTATAGAAAATATACACTGCTCATCTCATACTAATACAAGTTATTTTATAGGTTACATCATCTTTGCCTGCAGAAGTGATAGAAGATCTTTGGGAAAATAAGGTAACCAGCAGGTCAAAGTTGGCATCCCAAAGTAAAGAGGCAGCTCCTTCTGGCTTGGCTTTTCAACTCTCGGGTGCGGTGTCATCCTGCACTCCAGCCCCTACTGAGGCTGACTATTACATTAAGTATACATTTTCCAGACACTTATCCACACCAACTTTTCAGTGCATTCAGATATACATTTTAGCAGTGTGTGTTCGGTGAGACTCAAACCCATGATCTTTGCACCTGTAGAAATGATGATGAACAGCATAAGTAATTTAAAGTTAAAGTCTGCTAATGAATTAGCAGCACTGTCCTTTTAGAGAATACTGTGGATACCCTACTTTAAATCCCTTACCACTAAACACAATGTGCTCTGACGGTTAATTTTATCACAGAATGGCCCAGGTCCCTCCATCTATCCAGGTCATAATCAGCTTCCACTCCTGAACAGGAGCTCTGTTTTGACACAGGCTTTTTGCACTAATCTAGGACCAAGTTCAACCTCACATCATTTTGTTTAGCTCACACAGTACATAAAGGGCAAAAGGTCCTGTACCCAATAATGATACTTTTAGAAGTTACAATATTTCTAGCCGTTCATAGACAAGGCTTCAGTCGTCTTTGATCGTCCTGCACTGGTTATAAGTAGTCAAACCGCTTTCTGCACTTGATCAATTTAGTCTAAATATTGACTCCATCCCTGACTGCTCATGGAGTAGGATAGAGGTCTCCATGGGTTAAGACAGTGGCTTGAGGCAGCACGCTAATGCAAATTAATGGATCAGATTGCCTTGTTGGAAAGGAATGTTTTCTTCTCTACTCAACTCTACTTCTCTACTCAACTTCTCTACTCTACTCAACTTCTTCTCTACTCAAAAAAAAAAAAAAAATGTATGAGTGAATGTTTCTGTATACTGTGTTAGGCTATATGAAACCTCTTCTTTTTGATTGCACTTATGCTCTTGTTGTACTTATGCTGTCCTAATTGCTTCCATTACCTACCCCACTTGTAAGTCGCTTTGGATAAAAGCGTCTGCTAAATGACTAAAAATGAAAAATGAAAAATGAATGTTAATAGGACATCACTGGCATCAGTTGCCAGTTCCATATAGACAGGTTGAGCATTAGGGTGATACTTCTTGTTCAGGCCTCCTGTCTAAAATGACTCACCATGAAGCTGCAGAAAGCTCATCTTCCCCATCGTTACAATGTACAGTAAAAGAAAACTAACAATTTTTTGTGTTTGGCCAAAAGTTTGGCAAGATAATTACAGCACGGGTACTATAACACAATGCTGGTTAGCACAACTCAGCTTCTACACGACAGTATATAACTGTTACACGGCTATACATTTAACATTAAACCAAAGTCAATCAAGCTAACCCTTCCCTAAAAAGAGCAACAAAAAAGGGAAACTCTTGAATGCCAAAGTTTTATAGAAAGGAAATCCTTTCCACTACCACACTCGTATACAATAGATGTATGTGCAATGTACAGTTTCAGACACATCAAATTTTCCACTCAGGTTTGTGAGACTCCCAGCTGCATTTGCCTTCAACCCTGGCTGATCTCACCATCACTTTGCATTATGGAAATCAGTCCAGACCCAAATAGGTGAGATAGCTTAATGTTTTTTTACCATTCTGGACACGCAGTGCTAAAGTTTCAGTCAAGAATGATGCATTTCTCTTTATCTATGTAATAATGAAAGTTGTCAATCATTTTAAAGATGGAATGTGCATAATATTATCAAAATAGTTTGTGAAGGTAAAATAATCTGTAACAGTTGACATCATTTTAAGTCCACATCGAGGACATTTTAAGCTTGTCATCTGTGATGCTGATTGAAATCAGCCACTCTGATGTTTGCTTGAGGCACAGGACTGCGGTTCCTTCACTGACTTTGACTCAAGGTGATCTGGGGTGAGACTAATCCCCAGACTGCAGCAGCTGCACCTGACAGACAGAGAGAGAGAGAGAGAGAGAGAGAGAGAGAGAAATACAGAGACTGTGCCCATTCTAGCATCCCCTACACCTCTCTTTCAAAAACCCTGCACTCCTTTCTCCCTCTCTCTTGTTGCCTCTCTCTTACCTTTTCCCATCTCGCTTTCTGTCAGACAGGCTCCAAGTGCATCACATGTGATGCAGCAGTCATTTCACTGGATGGTATCAGGGGATGCCAATGTGCTGTCTGCCAGTGCGCCTGACGGGAATAAAAGATGAAAGGGGGGAAAGGGGAGGAGGAAGAAAAAGATATGGAGGGAGAGCGAGACAGAATTTTATTGGACAATAGTTATGTTTGATCTGCACATATTCAGTCGTCTTTGTGCATGTCAGCCAATCAGATCACAAAACCCGATACTTATTTTAACTGAATGGAAATACCCATTGAAAAAGAATTTACAGTACAGAAAGAGAAACTGGAAGAATTCATAAACATGGTATCACTGACATTTCAAAAATATCTTTAGATGTCTTGTGCAAGTATGAATATTGGGTGTTTTTTCAAATGCTATATAAATAATAAAACATGCATGCACAATGCATCAGATATCTTAATCATTCTTTTTTTGCTCACATGGGGGAGTGACATTTCAGTGTTTTGCCAATCTTCATCTATCAGTCATTGCCTGATGGAATCAAACCATATATAATGAGCCAATTACTAAGCCGTAAAATTTGTTGACTGTTAGGGTGACTGTCATGGCCTGTAGTAGTGACACTATAACTTATGCCCTGATTTCTTTGTGAATCATCAAAAATACCATCAAAAATGTATTTATTGGATAATATTTATTAGAATGATCTTTCTTGTTCTATAAACACCATGCACTTTGCTGTGTTTTAACTTTCTGTGATTTTCTTATTTGCTTCTGTAAAGCTGCTTTGGAACAATGCACATTGTGAAAAGCGCTATGTGAGGCACGGAGCAATGACACGCATACGAGAAGGTGATTTAAGCAATCCCCGAAGGGTAAGTTTATTTAAATCACCCGGGGAGCTTGAAGGACTCCAAAACAAAACAAAAGACTTCCGGGTTCCCGGGCTTCATCATGTGGATTGAGCGTCCGGCTTAGGCGTGCGATCGCTTCCGTGGGTCGATCCGTAGCTATATCCACTGGAAACAAGGGGGATAGCCGTCCTGCCTGATCACTCCTCGTCTGAGCCTGAAACCAGATGAAGAACTTCACGTGAGTGTTCGGGGTCTTTCGGGAGATGTTGCTCACCTCCTCTCTGATGGCTCTGGCTTTTATAGCCGGTCGTGATGAGCCCAGATGATCGGCAGGTGTGCCACTCTAATCTCCCCACTTTCCATGGCGACGCTGATTTCGCACTGGGTGACTCGTCACACTCCCCCCCCCCAAAGCGTCAACCTGGTTCTATGAGGTGTCCTATGGAGAGGTGAAAAGATGTGTTGAGATAGAGGGGGGAGTTACCTGACCGAGATGTCCATCCTGACCATAACCTCGACAGACCGTCTGTGTTACCATGGGAGGTCCTGGCCCGATGTACCACTGTAAAGTGGTAGTCCTGGAGTGCCAGGAACCACCTTGTGACCCTGGCATTGGTGTTCTTTGCCTTGGATATCCACTGGAGCGGAGCGTGGTCGGTTGTAGCGCAGCTCCAGGACTGCCCACTTTATGGCCAGGGCCTCCCTTTCCACCGTGGCATACCTACTTTCGGCTGACGTGAGCTTACGGCTTATGTAAGCCACGGGGTGTTCAGTCCAATCCACGGTCTGAGACAGCACCGCTACCAGACCGCTGTCGGACGCATCGGTCTGAAGGGTGAGGGGGCAGCTGAAGTCCGGCGACCGAAGTATTGGGGAGGACGATAAGGCCTTCTTCAAGGACCGGAATGCCTGATCCGTTTCTGGGGTCCATTTTACTTTCTCGGGCTGCCCCTTCCTGGTCAGGTCGGTCAGGGGACTGGCTACAGAGGAGAAGTTGGGGATAAAGCACCTATAATATCCCGCTAGCCCCAGAAAGGCACGTACCTGGGTTGTATTGCTGGGTCGGGGGGCATCCCGAACTGCTTCCACCTTGTTTGTCTGTGGCTGAATAAGGCCTCCCCCGACCCTATATCCCAGGTACTGGGCTTCGGCAAGTCCCAGGTGGCACTTCTTGGGATTTGCCGTTAAGCCTGCCTTCCGGAGGTCCCTCAGCACTCTGCGCAGTCTGTCGAGGTGTTCCTCCCAGGTCCCCGAGTGGATGACCAGATCGTCTATGTAGGCCGCCGCGTATGCTTGACGGGGGCGTAGCAAGATGTCCATCATCCTTTGGAAGGTGGCAGGTGCCCCATGTAAGCCGAAGGCCAGTACCTTGTATTGCAAATGTCGTGCGGGGGTACTGAATGCAGTCTTCTCCCGGGATTCTGGGGACAGGGGCACCTGCCAATGTCCCTTCGTCAAGTCAAGAGTAGTGATGAACTGGGCCTTTCCTAGTCTGTCCAGGAGCTCATCCACTCGGGGCATCGGATATCCTTCAAAGCTAGATGTTTCGTTCAGCCGACGGAAATCTTTGCAGAAGCGGAGAGTGCCATCTGGTTTTGGGACCATTACGATTGGACTGGACCAGGGGCTGCGGGAGGGCTCTATCACTCCCAGTTCTTTCATCCGGTTGACCTCCTCCTCAATAGCCAGTCGACGAGCCTCTGGAACCCGATAGGGCCGCTGTCTCACCACGACTCCAGGTGGTGTTTGGATCTCGTGCTGGGTTATCCGAGTCTGCCCGGGTTTTTCGGCAAAAACATCCTGGAACTGACTGACCAGGGATTGGATATCTTTTTTCTGGACGGGGGACAGCTGTTCTCCCATTTGAACCACCGATGTCTCTGTTGCGGCAAAAGCTGCCACCTGGGTTGGGGAAGCAATCCATTTCTTTAGCAGGTTGATATGATACAGCTGTTCCTCCCGTCGATGGCCCGGCTGACGTACACGGTAGTTCACCGGCCCCACCTTCTCCACGATGGTGTAGGGTCCTTTCCATGATGCCAGGAATTTTGACGTAGATGTGGGCATCAGCAGTAGGAGTCTATCTCCTGGCTGGAATTCTCTCGGCTGTGAGGGCCGGTCATACCACCGCTGTTGGGCGCGCTGGGCCTCTATGAGATGTTCTTTCACGATCGGCATGACCCGGTCTATGCGGGCCCGCATTTGCTGCACGTGCTCGATCATGCTACGATGGGGGGCCGGCTGTTGTTCCCAGGCGTCTCTGGCCACATCCAGGAGGCCAAGTGGTTGTCGGCCAAAGAGAAGTTCTAAGGGTGTGAACCCTGTAGACGCCTGGGGCACCGAAGAGTACATACGGCAGCAAGAGGTCCCTGTCACGCCCATCCGCTGCCACTACTTGACGGAGCATCCTCTCTACAGTTTGGTTAAATCTTTCTACAAGTCCGTCGGTTTGGGGGTGGTAAACTGATGTCCTGAGCTGTTTTACCTTCAGTAAGTGGCAGAGGTCCGCCATCAGCCGGGACATGAATGGGGTTCCCTGGTCAGTGAGTACCTCCATGGGGATGCCTACCCGGCTGAAAAACAGGAACAACTCCTTGGCGATTGCCTTGGCAGTGGCCTTCCATAATGGTATCGCCTCTGGGTATCTGGTGGCGTCCATGATGACTAGAATATGCTCGTGGCCCCGGGCAGACTTCGGTAGCAGCCCTACCAGGTCCATCCTAATGCGTTCAAAGGGCACTTCGATTACTGGGAGGGGGATGAGTGGGCTGGGCAGGGTCGCTGGGGTGACGTCTGCTGAAAGGTCAATCTTTCTTGGCTGCCTGGCCAATGAAACCTGTCCCTGATAGGTTGGGCAGTGTTCGCTGCCCCCAGGTGACATGCCATCGGATGGGTGTGCGCCAACTCTAGAATCATTGCTGTCTTGGCTTTGGGTACTACCAATAGGAGTTTCTCTTCCCCCCTCCTCAGTGCAGCGCAATATAACAGACCCTTCTTGATCACGAAGTGCGGGATGGGGTGGGGTGGTTTTTGTTGGTCTTTTCCATCAATCGTTCGGACTTGGGACCAACAGTTTCGCAGCCGAGGATCCTCTCGCTGGTCCCTTCCGAACGAACCTCCCCCTGTCACCTGTTGGAAGAGATCGGAGAAGGGATTAAGATTCTGAAACTCACCCTCCCGCTCGCTCTCCGTCACCATTAGGGCAGGTCGGTGATTCCGATCTCTCTGGGCTCCTGGCTTCCGTTGTCGTGGCCACCGGCTGGTTGCCCGTACGGTACTAGCCAGTAGCTGCTCAAATCCCGGCCAGTCCCGGCCTAGCAGCATCGGCACCGGCAGGTGGTCCACAATCCCGATTTCCAACATCCATGATCCCGGGGCTGCAGCCATTTCCGGCACCCTATCGGGTATCCCCATGGACGCAGGTAATCGGGATCGTAGCTTTCCCCCCGATCCGAGAACGCACCAGCCTGGACTGGACCAGCGTTACCGAGCTGCCGGAGTCCAGCGTGGCGGTCACTGGGCGGCCATCCACCCGGACCGTTCGCCGCGGGGCTCCCGCAGGCACGGCCTGGTGCACCGCACAGCCAGGCTACCAGGAAGGGGAGGACCTTGGTTCATCCTGAGGGGTGGGTGCTCCCGGTCTGCATACTGGCCTCGAAGTGCCCTCCTGTTGTCGCCATGACGGATGAATCCTCCGGGGTAGTGTTCCTGCTCTCTCTCCTGTGTCCCGGGCAGCAGTGGCCTCGGCCAATTCCACTGCCTCGACTACCTCCCGGACGGTGGCGGGTCCCCGCATGCTGACAGTGGTTCGGTACAGGCGGGGCAGCGCCATGAGAAGTCGGTCGATAACCACCCTTTCCGCCACTTGGAGTGCCGTTGGTTCTCCAGTTAGCAGCCACAGGTGTCCCAACCATGTCAGTTGGGTGGGTTGGGTTCGCGCCGGTACCTGCTCGTCACAAACCTACTGTTGAAATTGCTGGGCCGCGTTGACGGGAGACAGTCCAATCCTGGGCGAGGATTTCCCCTTCAAGGGCCTCGTAATCTTCGTTGGCCGGTGGTTGTAGGGAATAATCCCCGAAGGGTATTCGTTGCGCTTCGCCGGTCAATAGCGGGGCTAGAATTCTCGCCCACTCTACCTTGTCCCATAACTCCCGTGTAGCCACCACCTCAAAAGTGTGAAGGTAGGCTTCGATGTCATCTTGGGGTGTGAGCTTTGTCAGGAGATGGTGAGCATAGGTTCTTGCCTCCGGCAATGGGACCCGAGCGGCCGTGGCCTCCCTAAGTAGGCCAATGGCTTGGTTGGTATGTTCCTGGTGCACGGCTAGTTGTTCTGAGAACCGCTGTTGCCTGACCACCACCTCCGCCAGTCGGCGGACGACGTCCTCCATCGTTCCCCGAGCGAGAGAGAGAGAGCGCGTGGAGCATCCAAAAAAATAAAATAAAAAATAAAAAAATATATATATTTATATTAATAATAATACTCTGCATGTGTCAAAGCTGTGTCACAGTGCCCGCATTCTCCACCAGTTGTGAGGCACGGAGCAATGACACGCACACGAGAAGGTGATTTAAGCAATCCCCAAAGGGTAAGTTTATTTAAATCACCCGGGGAGATGGAAGGACTCCAAAACAAAACAAAAAGACTTCCGGGTTCCCGGGCTTTGTCACGTGGCTTGAGCGTCCGGCTTAGGCGTGCGATCGCTTCCGTGGGTCGATCCATAGCTACATCCACTGGAAATGTTGCTCACCTCCCCTGATGGCTCTGGCTTTTATAGCCGGTCGTGATGAGCCCAGATGATCGGCAGGTGTGCCGCTTTTATCTCCCCCGTTTCCATGGCGACGCTGATTTCGCACTGGGTGACTCGTCACATGCTACATATATAAACTTGAATTGAATAGAATTGAATTTATTCTTGTACGTTACCCTTTTTTCCACAACATGAGTTATTTTATTAAAACTGTTTTATGAAAAATGAACACATTTAAATGGTTTACCAACAAACACACTGATTTCATTCCAAAGCTTTAGTGTGAGAAGGCCATTAACTTCCATTCTGACATGTATATTTCACATTATGCAATTGTGTATTTTGTGTGTCCCTCTGTATTCTGCTAGAAGCCTGCATTTCTGCAGTCAAAAACCTGGTTATACGATTACAAATACTCCCCACTACAACATTTAAAAGGCCTTGCAGTGTTATCACTCACTGTGCTAGGGTCTGTGAGCTATGAAGCTCTGTAATAAGGACTATTTGAACTTCATTCCAAGCATCGTTGTTTAATGCAAATAATACTACAGAGTGATGGAAAATATAAGAAACACAGAAGGGGAGAAATAAGGAGGGAAGGGTGATGTAATCCATGGGCAACTTTACAGAATATACTGTAGGCTAGGCTACTGTATTTTTATAAAGCACTACAAGATTATAAGCAGATAACATCTGCATTTCAATCAGATGTAAACAAATATCATGATAAACTTAGCACCAAACAAACCTAGATAATTTAGTTGAAATCAATGTTAATTCCTCACATCAAGACTGAACTAAGTACAGGAGAAACCATGCTTACAGAACCTTGGGTGTTACTTTAAGTCAAAGTAATTATCCTCTTAGAGTTGAAACAATAAGCATCTAAATACAGACAACCTTCAGTGAGTTCTATTCCATAACATGATGTTTGGTTGACATGATCTGTTTTTGTTGTTTAACAAAATGAAACGTTTATGGTAACTGGTGTCTCCATGATCTGAATAACAAGACATAAAAGTGATATTTCACTCCAAAATAAAAAAACTTTGTCATAATCTTGTCATTTCAAACCTGTATGCGTTTCTTTCTTTCACAGAACACAAAATATTATTATTATTATTAGGAAAACGTTGCTAACTGGACCCCAATCACTTGCATTAGTTTTGAATTCATACAATTTAAGTGAACCAATGAGGCATTTATACGGCGCTTTTTCGTGTATTTCTGCACACCCAAAGCACTTTCAAATCATATGAGGGGGTCTCTCATCAACCACCACCAGTGTGCAGCAACCAACTGGATGATACGACGGCAGAGTTCAACGGTGCCAGTGCGCTCACCAGCCACCAACTATAGGGGGATAGGAGAGACAGAGAGTTAGAGCCAATTCAGTGGAAAAATGGGATCCAGCGCTGATCGGTTACTAAATTTCTTCAAATGGTTTGAAATGACATGAGGGTGAGTTAATCACTTAAAATGGTCATATATTCAATCATGGTGGTCTAGGTTTTTAAGCCATAAAATGTAAAGGAAACACTATCAAAATGACAAAAAATAAATTTAACCTTTTCATTAGATCAATTATAAATATAACCAATCGCGTTGTTTATTAAGACTGTTAACTGAAAGATTAGGCAGAATCTTCTGAATAGACAGTTCGACTCGGTGAGAGAATAGAAGAGGATATTAAATAATGAGCTAGATTGTAAGACACACATGAGATGAAGAAAAAAGATACCACCAAGCCCAGGTAAAATCAGGAGAGAAGGAAAGTGTGAATTAAAGTCCAGAGAGAAAGAGAATGATTGAATTGGAGCTGGTGTCATTGATAGCTAAGCTCCTCTGTACAGAAGTGTCCTGTGGTAAAGAAAGGGCTCAGGTAGATATTGATTTTGAGAGCAGGCTAGTCTCGATTTACAAAGCCATGCCAACTTAAACTGGACAGTCCTTTTTTTTAATAAACTCCAAACTGCACAAGTTACAGGAAGAAAGAGGGCCTTAGAAACATAGAGGGAGACCAGAAGATGCAGCATCTATAACTGAATATAACCTAAACGACTGTAACAAATTTGAATGAATCCTTTTAGAGTGCATGCATAATACAATTAATAATCAATCCCATTTTAGACATATTAGAAAAACCTAAGCCATTTTGCACCTTAGAGAAGTAATCTGCTTATATCACAAAGCTTCAGAGAGTGGGACTTAAATGAAACAGATCGGTCTCTCTAATTAGCTGCCCTATGAGAAGAGCATGCTCAACTGATCTTGAAGGTCCCCCTTGATAAAGAACCCACATGAGAGATCATGTCCATGTGATTAGTGTATCTTCCTGGCCTTATACGTAACCAGTCTACACCTCTGTCAATCTATTGCCAGCTTGTATGGCTCAAAGTTCTCTCTGCTTTCTCTTAAAAAGAGCCTTCAGTTCAAAAAATGCTGGGTTATTTTAACCCATTGTAGGGTCAAATAAAACCATATGCGGGGTTCCCTTTTTGACCCAACGCTGGGTTGAAAATAAACCATAGTGTCTATTTTTAATTTATTTATTTTTCTATTTCAACCAATTTCTACCTAAAGTTAAATTTTTTTTGGGGGTCAAACGTTTTGTTAAAAAAATCATAAACAAGCCAGTTCACAACTGTCATTCATTTAACCCTTTAAAGGTTCAGTTTATGAAATCTAGTAGTGGGGTTGTGTATTATAACCAACGGTTCACTCCACCCTCCCTTTCAAAGCACCATGGAGGCTGACACAGAACTAAGATGTTGTCACGTTTTCATTTCTTTGCTGATGGAGATAACGTATAAACATGCTCTGTAGAGCAGTTTGTCCGTTTATGGCTACTGTAGAAACAACATGGCAAATTCCATGCAAGGGAACCCGTGGTGTATTTAGTCTAGCTCATTCTAAGGTAATAAAACATAACGCTTCATTTTGTAAGGTGTTTATACACCTCAGAAGACTTATTTTTGTAAATTAATTGCATTTCTGTTATAAGATTATCAAAATATGATTACACACTGGACCTTTAAGGTTGTTCCTTGGAAATGCATGGGTTTTAAAACCATAGTTGTATATAAATCACTACAGGGGACATCCTATACACTGTCACCTCTTAAGATGTCTAGAAGTGCTAATGAAAAGTAAAAGATGCTATTGACAGAGAATTTCTCTGCTAAATATACAGTACATAGTTACAGTACACATGTTTCGATTTAATGTATACAATTTGATATATGTCAGTTAAGTAAATAATATATCTTCATGAGTAAGAGAATGGTTTGGAAACAAAGGAGATCTAGAGAGTTAGATATGAAACATTTCAGGCGGATGTGAATTCTATCCAGAGGAGGTTCTGGTCCTCTGGGATGTGTCATTTTCTTGGCTGTTTGACCTCTTTTAAAAATGGTATCTGACCGAGGGCCTAATGCTGGGATCGGGAGATTGAAAAACGAAACATGCAGGGATTTTTAAATGAAAAGTGCGCTGTGTCTTAGGAAAATGAGAAGCCCTTGAGCTTTTTTTTCCTAGGGACTCTAGAGTGCAGTGTTATGACTGTATATTTTGTTTTAATAAATTTAGCAATATGTTTAAAGTATCTACAGCATTTGCAGATGTCTAATATAACATTATAGGATTTTCTAAACAAATCAGCCATCACACAAAATGATAGAATACTGGAGGGGTAAAGTGTACTTTTATGTATGACCCTAGATTGATATCACTTAAAGTTAAATTGGTTTGTTCCCATTATAGCCTGGAGAAAAAAATGATATGAGATTAGTGGCTAACCAAAGAAGGAACATTAAAGGAAAGATACACTATGGGAGAGGACGTATTTTGAAGGCCTAGAAGTAAGCAGAAGGTCCAGACAACTTTTCATCTCTCAGTGGTCTGACAGTGTATTTTATATATTGGTGCAGAGAGGAAATGAACAGCCCTCCCTTCACACATTATATCAACAGGAAGTGAAAAGGAACTTTTTTTGTCGCACTGGTCTTTGAAAGGCTTCTCTGGACAGAGAAAGATAAATCTAAAGATAAACACACACATAAACAGAAGTAATATTTTTCCTCTTTGAGCTGCAATTTTTACATGGCTGTTGTTTCACTGTCACCAAAATGCAGACTCATCTTTATGGTGCAAATAAGTGACCAATCAATCAATGTCAAAGCCAGCCCAGGCTTTTTGACAAACCTCCGGAGTTCACCTGTATAATGTATGCCAAGTGATCATAATCATTCTAAAGAGTAAGTAACATATGATTTTTAAGGTCCTACTTTGGTTTATGGAGTGTCCAACAACAAGTTTATGTACATAGAAGGTGTAAAAACACTATTAAGTCGTAATAATAGGCAATTATTCCTAACATACTTTTTGCCTGACTCTCAAATTATTTGGTTCCGCGATTCATCCGTCTAATCCCCTCCTATCCATTTACCTAGTGTCATGTAATTTGTCAGATGGTGCAGTCTGTTGTGATTGGTCAAACGCGTTCAGCATGTGCCGAAAAGGAAACGCCTATCATCATTACTGGAATACGGTTTACCGGTAGTTGGATATAATATACAGTGTACAGATAGAGAAGGCAGGGATCTTACCTTACCAGTTTGAGCCCGAGTCTGACGGAGAAACATCGCAAGACGGTAACACACTGTCGTTTTGGCCGGGAGACTCCCGTTTTGCTATTGCTCATGGAAACTCTCTTAACATTTATGACCCGTGATCGCGTTCGGTGATCATATATCATTATAGATTACATACAACTATAGGCTGTACGACTACACAAAGCCTTGCCATCATATCCAGGAAATAAGTCCGTACATTTTAGTAAAACACAGGTGCCAATGCGCCACATGATATACAGATATGGGGAGGTAATTTCTTAAATCACTCGAGATCCCCCGATAATACTAATCCCATGCGAATAAAACAGATTTAGTTTCACAACATAGAACACAGGTTCAAGACATGATGCACATGCATCATGAACGAGCGACAGTGTTTGGGGGAGGAGAGTAAAGTTTCGTGGCAGTCGTAGCAAAGCGTAGGCCAGGACTATTTCAAGTGACTTTGATACGCGGGCGTTAGAGACTTGGACTAAGTCGCGTCTCATTTCAGAGTCGACTCCCTTTTTTACAAGCCAATAACTTTGTTATTCATTCACCTTCGGACTTACAACTTGGCAGACTGCCTACTTTCAAACATGGCAACATAACAGACTCCATTAAATGTAATTTTCATGATCTAATGTTACTTGCTTTTTAAATAATTGCAAGAAAAAGCAACCCCCCAGATGTCAATCCCATATATAGAACCTGTGGTCAGTTCTTAAAAAGTGAGTGGACAAGCAGAAGCCCAAAAATGATCTCAGAGCACTAATAAGGCAAGAAATGTTCTCTACCAGGCCCAGAAGCTAATATCCAGCATACCAGAGCGAACTGAAGAGGTTGTGAAAAAAATGGCTCAAGACTGTAAATGTTGACTCTTTGCATATTTATGTTCTGGCAATAAATGCCTTCAAAGTTGAAGATATGATCATTTAAGATATCCAGTAAGTATACCATAGAAAAATGTGGAAATAATCTACAAATACAGAAGCAGCAAACTTTGCAAAATAAAAATTAAAAGGGCACTGCCAAAACTTTTGGCCACGACTGTACATGGTTGTAAAAAATGACAGATGGATAAGGACAGATTTAATGTTATGGCTGTAATGTCTGTAATTGAAAGATTAATCTGACCTAACTCATTGGAAGTAAATAAAGATAAGGGAAATTGAATTAATTAAACAAGTGCTCCATGAAGGGGTGTGGACCTGTAATAAAAAAGAATCAATCATAAATGAATAATCAGTTAAGCAAAACATTTCTGGGTTTTATATGGACAACCCAACCTTTTTTAGTGCACAACCAATTCTTCTTAAAGGGGTGATTCACCGGGGGATTTTCTGTGTCTTTGGTGTGTTATAAGTTGCCCATGCATGTATTAACCACGCAAAAATTATGAATTTGAATGAACAAAAGATGTATTTTATCTAGAAGCAAATGCTAACCCAGACCTGCCTGAAACGCATCGTGTATCCACACCCCGGCTACGAATTGACTAAGACCGCCCAAATGTATACGTAAGTAACCTGATGTTCCAAATATTGTAAGAGTTGTTACATTTTCTTGCAGTATTTGACCAATCACTACGCACTAGAACTGGCCAATCATAGCAGGCCTCGCTTTTTAGAGCAATGCGCTTTGTAAAATGTTGTTTTAAGTTCTTACGCATGTGGTGAAAATCAAATTAATGTTGTTTATATATGTTGAGTTTTTAATTTGCGTTAAAATAAACTATGTGCAAAATCATCATATTAAACCATTGTGGAGTATTTTTCCTCCATAAAACGTTATGTTTTCTCAGCGGATTTGCGCGTATGATCGACGCATATGATCAGCTCTGTGCGATGGTGTCTATGAAACAGAGGACCCTCACGTCCTGTGCAACCGCTCTTGTGACACAGATGCGAAATTAAGACTTTAATGTTAATGGTCACACTGTTTGTATCATCCCATATCTCAAATTTAGTGCCTAATGCGTTATTCACCATGTAGGACATAATAAATGTTCGAACAAGTAGCTGGTTTGAGGCGCCGCTTCCACAGCTCTCATAGTAAAAGGGGCGGTTCTCTTCCAAATCTAAAGTTGATTTGATTGGACAAAAACTTTGGCGAGAGGCTGAAGTGTAGCATGTTATAGATTCTTTTGAGCATACATGCCAGACTGTCAGTTTTGAACGCCTATATCTTCTGAATGAGATTTTTTCAGTGCGTAGGAGCACATGAGTTTATTGATGTCATTACGACTAACTTATTTTTATTAAAAGGAAAAAACTTTCATTTAGATTTCACTGGGACTTTAAATCATTTTAAGGCATGAACCAATTATCATCACCGGAAAATCCTCACCATTATTTTAATACTTAAAGATGAGTTTTAAGTCGTAGCCGATAGCCTAGTGGGCAGTGCTTTGACACATGGCACAATTGCGCATCGGACGCCCCGGATTCGATTCCCGTCTCGTGGTCCTTTCCCGAAACAACCCATTTCCTGTCTTCTCTATCAAGAAACTGTACAATTAAAGGCCAAAAATAGTCTAATAAAAAAATAAGTTTTAAGTAATAAAATTAACAAATGCAGTGGGATTTTAATTTCTTCTACATCTGCAGACATTTGTTTATGCTCAACGGCCACAGAGCTCCTCCCAAGCCCATGGAGGATGTGTTTCTCTGCCAACAGGATTAAAGGTACAAAATCATTTTGAACATGCAGAACAGAAGCTGAGACCAGCAAATATTCATGCACTATGACATTGACAATGGTATTTTGGTATACTCAGTATGTCAAAGCACATCTAAATTAAATCTATTAAAACAAACATTTACAGTATACATTTTTTAGGAAAGAGTATGATATTCTTAGATGGTACCACAAAACAATAAACTAGTCAGATGTCATATAAATAAAGAATTACATTAGTATTTTAAATCCTTTGAATACCAAATGTTACATTTTAAATGTGTGGAATTTACACACACTTTTATATTTCAGTTTTGGCAACGTTAGTAATGCTAACACAAAAGATGCATTTTAACCTGTGGTCTCAGACTGTGACTCATTCGTTATTTGAGATATATGGACAGCAGACAGCAGGGATGAGAGGGTAAGAAGTCATCGCTCTGCTCTACTCATGATTACAGCTATAGTACAACAATCTACTGCAAAAAAAAAGAAGGAGGTGTTCATATCAGTCAGCATTATAACCACTGCAGTACGTCAGGAAGCCTTGTGTTATCTTTTTAGTCATGATTCTTAAGGAACCGTTAGCTCACGTATTTCAGGCATTCATTCAATCTGAAGGCTCGAGAGGATTATGCCAAAAAACTGACACTGGTTAATTTACAAGCCAATAAAACCGCGGCTAACACTGTTAACACAATTTAAGCTTTTAATTCTATAAGGAACTATTCAATAAGGAACAGTTCACTCCTAAATGAAAATTCTGTCATCATTTACTTGCATTAATGTTGTTCAAAACCCATACGTCTGCGGTTCATTATAATGGCTGAATGTTATTCGCCGTTCACTTTCATTGTATTGATAAAAGCAGCATCTCCATTCCAGGGTTCCACATTTGTGTCATAAAATGAAATAAATGTTGTTATGGGTTTGGAAGAAAACAAGAGTGACTGAATATCAACAGAACTTTGAGGACTGACCCAAATTCCTGAGTCCTTGACTGCCTCCACGATTCTGTTATGCTTCATGATTTTCATGAATCTGTTTTATGTTCTTTCATATAACTGTCACCTGTTCTACAGTCTACTCTGCTTTTGTGCTGCTCTCATTGCTCTGTATTTGGCATTGGTAGCAGGTGCTTAGTGCGACATGACATGGAGAAATTATTCAGGTCCGGACCACAAAACAACAGCACAAACCAGTAAGCCGCTGAAGTTACTACAGGGCCAGGCCGAAATGTCTCTGTTGTGGCAGGGATGAAACATCATGATTGCAGTGAATGTAAAATAAGGTTTCCTCCATCTTCTCTAAGATTGAAAGTTCATGCATGTCTTAAAGGGATAGTTCACCGCAAAATTTAAATCCTGTCATCATTTACTCACTCTCTTGTCATTTCAAACATGTATGAATTTCTTTCTTTCGCTGAACACAAGGTTAATTTTGTAGAATGTTGGTAATACACCAGCGCCTGCCCCAATTTACTTATATTGTATAAGTATTTGTGAAGTCTGCACTTTGCTAAATTCCACTGAGGGTTAGTAAATCGTTCCTTTAATATGCAATGGTGCTCACTGTTTCCCTTAATTTAAGAGTAGAATGAACTTAAGAGAGGGAGAGATGTTACACCTCACACACATTCACACTGTGGTGATAAGGGGTGATCAATCTCCATCATCACAGTCGTTCACTGAATCAGGCATCAAACAGTGCGTCATTCTCATGCCTCATTTGGTCACTCCACCACCCAAACACTTTCCTCCTGCAACATCACGTCATCCTGTCCATTTTTTCCTCCTCTGTTCTCATCTCCATCCCTCTGATGACTCTCCTCACCTTTCCTCTCCGCTCATCACCTCTGACATCACTCCTCAACAGCCTTTCACATCCTGCTGGTTTCTCCTCATGTTTCATTCTACTTGTGATATTGAGGCAATGGGTGGGCTTTCCTTCTCCTCCCTCTCTCTCTCTCTCTCTCTCTCTCTCTCTTTCTCTCCTCTTATCAAACCATTACCATTGCAGCACCAGTGTGACTCAGCCTTCTTTCTTCCATCTTACACCTCACACACAGAAACAGACACAAACAACTCACCCTAACACATGCAAAGCACATGCCCACAGTCACCCTTCTCTCCCACACACACACAAATACATGCAAACGCAATTAAAACCCACACAACGCTGCTGACCTCTCAAATCCCTCACATCCCTCTAACATTAAAATAAGGGCTGTGGATATGTACGAACAATTATCGATGTTGACTACCGATATGCGGATGGTCATAATCATGATTTAGCGAACGCAAATGCAACACTTAGTCAAACCTACTGATGGTTGACAAATAGTCACGATGTCAGCTCAAGGATGAGACGCACGCACACGTACTTTACACCCTGCTGCTATTATGTTGCATCATTCATATGAATGAAACAAACACATCATCCAATCATCAGATGCCCACAGGGACAAATGCAGCTCGAAAAGAAAATGAATATACTGAACCATTCCTTATTAAAAATACAGCATGATGAAAGTTATAAAACAATATTTGGTATATTTAAGTTAGACTTAGTTAGACCATTGATTCCTTCTTTGACGCACATAATGCTCGCTATGTTTGCTCTTTCTCTTTGGATCAGATATGCTGTGCAGTAACGTCCCTGAGGAACACAACGGCAGTTTGAGGCTTTAAATAAAGCGATGGCCTGATTATGAGATACAGAGAGGGAGAGAGAGAGAGAGAGAGAGAGAGAGAGAAGAGAGAGAAGAGAGAGAGAGGCTGGCCCAAAAATATGCGAATAGAGTGAGATTACTAATTATGAATGCAGATACATATTATCCTTTGTTTTTTCATTAAAACTACAAAGCAATATTTGAAAGTATACATGGGTGGACAGAGAAGAAGACGGACACATAATGCAGATTTTGCAATGCAAATGAAAGATGACCTCAGACATGCAAATGAGTTTTTTTGGTTTAGGAGACACCAGAAGGCCATACACAAATCAATCGTTTGATCAGAGTTTTGAAGTGCCGGGAAATGTAGTTTTAAAGCACACGTCAGCCATATTACTCCATATTATTCAGTATCCTGAAGTGCATCATTCTAACAAAACCATGGTTGTGGGTTAGAACCCTTAGAAATATAAATGATGGCAAATAACTTGCCTTTAATGCAACATAATTGGTTTTGGATACGTTTCCACCAAAGGCAGAAATTCCTAATGCTGCTCGTGTATTAATGAACATATGTTTGGTTTTATAGAGTGCAGATGGTATTTTGAAATTGCAGTCAGCTATTTAACAAAGCAAAGACACAAAATGTTAATGTCATTGAGGATCATGAGTACGATAATCATCTAGAGCCACAGATGTTAACCTTTGATGAATTGAAATAGAGCTATATTTGTAATGCCAACAAAAGGGATTTTGCATTGCACATGATGAAGCGTATAATCTGGATCTTTTTGATGTTAACCTTGAAGAAAAAGGATCTTTGAGGAAAAGTTGATACTCGACATTACATGCTAAAATGTATTTAGCAAACAGTTGCCGACATGAGTCTGTTGAACAAATCATGTTTTTTGTTGATAATTGTAAAACTGTAAAATACATGCTAGCAGTACAATGATAAACTCTACATTTACCAACAATGGGTTAACACCACCCATCATATTCATACCCCTGTTGATTTTTTTAAAGCATGCAAGCTGGTTTGAGCTGGTTTAAGATGGTCATTTGGTGGGCCTAAGCTGGTCCCAATCCACTAGCTCCAAGTTCAGGACCTGCTTAAACCAGCTGAGGACCAGCGCACAACCAGCTAAAACCATCTACATGCTACCAGCTACCAAAACCAGCGTATGCTGGTTTATTTAACAGGATTATAACCCACAGTTTGTCAAACTATTTTGAACTCTCTGGAAAACAGTTCATGGAAAGAGATTTGAAACTTAGAAATGACTCATGTTTCTGATGCCAATCAACTCACACGGACAGTCCATCCCCCCCCCCCACACATCCCACACTTTCATACAGAGTGTGGTCTGTATCAAACAAGCCGGTCAATAAAGCAGTAAATTGCTTCAATTATGTCATTAGCACTTAGCAGAATGGTTGTTTTTAACCAGAGCTCAAACACAGGAAGAACAGTAAACCGAAAACACCTAGAAAGGCTAATGTGATTCACTCACAAGTCGAATGTATTGGACGAGCTGTTAGTTCTCCTGACGCTCCACTAGCATTCAGGAGCATCAGTTCACTGTCAGTGTATAGCGAAGGAGACTTAGAGGGACAGTTCACCAAAAATGTAAATTCTTTCATCATTTTCTCATTCTCATGTCATTCCAAACCTGTATGACTTCCTTTATTCTGCAGAACACATAATAAGATACTTTGAAGAAAGTTTGAACGCAATCACTGTTGGACACTAAACTTTCACTGTATGGACACTAAACCACTAACACATTTATCGCAATACACTCACCTAAAGGATTATTAGGAACACCATACTTATACTGTGTTTGACCCCCTAGTGCCTTCAGAACTGCCTTAATTCTACGTGGCATTGATTCAACAAGGTGCTGAAAGCATTCTTTAGAAATGTTGGCCCATATTGATAGGATAGCATCTTGCAGTTGATGGAGATTTGTGGGATGCATGAAGCTCCCGTTCCACCACATCCCAAAGATGCTCTACTGGGTTGAGATCTGGTGACTGTGGGGGCTATTTTAGTACAGTGAACTCATTGTCATGTTCAAGAAACCAATTTGAAATGATTCAAGCTTTGTGACATGATGCATTATCCTGCTGGAAGTCGCCATCAGAGGATGGGTACATGGTGGTCATAAAGGGATGGACAAGGTCAGAAACAATGCTCAGGTAGGCCGTGGCATTTAAACGATGCCCAATTGGCACTAAGGGGCCTAAAGTGTGCCAAGAAAACATCCCCCACACCATTACACCACCACCATAATTGCATTAATGAGAAATTGAACAGGTGTTCCTAATAATCCGTTAGGTGAGTGTATCTTCCTTTGTGTTAACAGAGTAATATTCAGGTGTTGAATGACATGAGGGTAAATAAATGATGACAGAATTTTTATTTTTGGATGACTATTCATTTAATGAAGTAAAGTATTAACCATGCTTTTAACCTTGCTATAGTTTAAAGTCTGGATACATATAAAAAAAGATATGAATATATATGAAAGCTGCTTTCTTTTCTCTAATTTTGAAGAACAATCCGAAAACTTAAATCTTCTCTTGAAAACATGACATATTAAAGGGATCTCGCTTGTAATTTTTCTTGCTTATAAGACATGTTACATAAACAATTATGATTAAATTTACTTTTGGCAGACGCTGTTATCCAAAGCAACTTACATTGCATTATACTATACATTGTATCCCAGTATGTGCGATGCCCTTCATGGGATTGAACCCATGACCTTGGCATTTCTAGCGCCATGCTCTTACCACTGAGCCACAGGAAAGCTGTCTTTTGATTTTCATTGGATGGACTTCTCTGCCTCGTGTTCAATAACAGCAGGAGCAAGTAGTGCCTTTCTACCCCCTATTATGTTCTTTTTGTGGGTAGGAAGTCACAGTCATGTGCATGAAACACAGGCTTCTGAAAAGGTGTTTTTCATTGTGTCCATGCAGGTGTTCTCGACAGAGCCTTTCAACACTGTGTACAGCTGTCCACGACAGAACAGAAAGACAGACAGCTGTCGTGTTCTTTCTCTCTTTAAAAACATATGCAAATGAACCAACCGGGTATCTGCTGTGATGTCCTGTCCTGTTCTTAGAAAACGCAAGAAACATTCAGATCATTTAAGGGAGCCAGAGTCAAACTTAGACCTTTCACTTCTTATGGTCATTATGTGGCAAGGCCATGTTTTTTTGGTTGAGACAAAGCTCATGGAATGAGAAGATGAAAGTCGACATGTTTTAACATTTCATCTGTCTCCTCTGAAGCGTGCCATGTCGAGCTCTAGTGATGCGGCATGAGAGCTTCAACCTTTATTTTTTTAAAGCATACTAGCTGTCCATGTATGCAAACTCTGAAAATGGAGGAGGAGCATGGATAGCTGTTTATATCTTTATTGCACGTCATGGTCAAGCTTGAACTCATTCATTGTAAATGACATGATACTGAATAATGACAGAATTCAAAATTTTCAGTGAACTCTTTAAGTAAACGCTACACTGTAACAGAAGCTGGGGCACCAGAAATAAACCGTAAAAGAACCTTTGCCCCCCGGTAAAATTACAGGAAATTTGCAGTATTTTCTGAACTTTTTCAGTTTCTGTCCATATTGTCCTAAAAGCAACCTTGTAATAAGGAATCCTGTGAAAAAACATAATTTTCCTGCATCTGGGGCACCATAAACCATTAAATCACACTTCTTCTCTGTAAAATGGAACATATTTTCCCTGTTTTTCGGGCAAATTTAGTATTTTCTGTAATTTTAATTTTTTTTAGGTATTTAAAAAAAAGACCACATGAAATATCTGAATAAATACATTACAATTCCGTAAACTTATATGGATTACATACACGGAGAAAATGAAAAATTCTGGTCATCATTATAAAGGTGTATCGAATGGATGTTAAAAGCCCTTGTTTCCCTACACATTCTCCTTCAACACTTTTGTCTTCCCTGCACAGCTAAAGTTCTTAGTGGAAGAACTGAACAACTGAAGTGTACTATGCGTAAGGAAAACCGCATTTGCATTATATTTGAGTTTGTGAGCTGGGCTTGTGTCTTAATCTTCTCATCTCTGTGACAGATGGGAAATCAGTTGAAAAACAAATGAAATACTATTACTCACTATTACGGAGACTAATCACTGTACATTGTCATTGCAAGGCCTACCTTGTGAATATTTTTCATCATAACCGTGGTAAAGTTTAGCCCTAGTGCACTAGATAAAAAAATCCTACAAAATGGAAATCTTAAGAAAGCTAGCTGAATACTTGTTTTAAGTTTGTTGTCGCAGTTCCTCCGTTATAGGTCACTGCGGTTCTATAGCCCTACATCAGTACTGCAAGGTTGTGATATTTGGAGGTTACCGTCCCTCAGCAGAGACTTTTTATTTTCTTGCTTCAGTCTTTCATATGAATGTACTTTTACAGTCACTGAACATATATCAAGTCTTTAAAAAATGACAGTCTTTAACTCTTTAGAGGTGGAAGAGTGCTACAATTTCCTATCTAGGTATCAATAGCAATTGCAAATGAAATCTCTGGTTAAAAATGATGTTTTCATAAATATGAAAGAGAAATAGGCGAGTCTAAATTCATCTGGATAAGATCAGATCATTTTTAGACATTTTTGCTTTCTATTCACACTGAAAGAATGTTTTCAGCCCAGCAAAAACTTAACTTTTAGAAAATGCTCTGCCAGATGCCACATGCACTGCACAGGTCAGTTTAAGGCTTGCAGTTATCAAGGTTTGTATTTGAGATGAAAACTTCTACTGCATTTTCAAATTGTACAAAACTAAGTAGATACAAGCAGAACTTCACCTAAGCCTTTATATTAGCTGCTACTGCTAGCGTCACTACTCAATGAACCTCAAATGCTTTAAAAAGATTTATAGTAGAAATAAACCTATACGGAGAAGCACATTTATTCCTTTAGTATTGTACAGATTTGAATGTGGTAATGAATCAAACTCATGCAGTGTAGCCCTCGAGTGGTTGAAGTTCAGGGAAGTAGGTGGCATTACGCAACAGACTCTGGAGAATGTCTGCAAATCAGAGAAAAAATGAAGAAGCATTAGATAGTTAAAGAAAGACTGGATCTCAGAGAACGTCTCCACCCACAGCTTTACTTTGAGTGGATAGACATTTGTGGGCAGCTGAGAAGAAAAGGTCAAACAATGTTTCTGGAGTTTTTATACTCAGTCTTGCTCTTTTATTAACCCGAATTTCGCTCCTCTCGTCCTGTATTTGCTGAGAGAATCTTTCTCCCTCTCTCCTGTTGCACCTTATCGTATGATTTTTATGGAAGGAGAGAATAGTGGAAGGGACAGGGGCTTGAGGTTTAACATAGATCTTTCTTCAATCAAACTTTTTAAATCACTTTAACCAAGTCTGCATTAGAGATAATCTTTTCACTCCATTTTCATACATTACTCTGATCTTTGTGTGTGTGCAGACTGATATTCATATTGTTGTCTGTTACTCTATTCGAACTTGATTTAATGTACAGAAGAAAGAAGACTTAATTCTAAGCATAATCACGGGTAAACAGATTGGATTAGATTTCTTTTATTGCCATTAGGGAACGCATTCGAGGATACTCAGGTGCTCTACTTGAAATGGTGCATGCTATGGGGAATCTCATTTAACAGATGCAGGTACAGTAGCTTGAAACACAATTTTTTTTTTCAGATTTAATGGCATAAATCTCTTAAAGGAATAGGTTGAAGAAAAGAAGAAAGAAAACTCACGTTGTTTGAAATGGTTATCTTCTGTGGAACACAAAATGAAATCATTTAAAAGCCCAGTGTATGAATTTTAGCTGCATCTAGAGGTGAGGTTGCAAATTGCAACCAACGGCTCACTTCACCTCTCCCGTTTGAAACACTATGGATGCTGACACAGGAGTAAGATGTTGTCACGTTTTTGCTTCTTAGCCAAAGATAACGTATTTACGAAACGCACTCTGTGGAGCAGTTTGTCCATTTAGAGATACTGTTAAAAAACAACATGATCAATTCCATCTAATGGAGACCTGCGGTTTATGTAGATAGCTCATTCTAAAGTAATAATAACAAAGTGCTTTATTATGTAAGGTCTTTATACACCTCCAAAGTTATATATATAATTTTGCATTTCTGTCAATAGAGCTTCCAAGAAACAAAAACACGGGACTACCTATAAATGCAAAAACGAAACACCATATTGGCCGTTCATTATGACTGACTTTAACAATGAAGATTCTATGTAGCTCAATGATCCCTTTCCACATTCTCAAATCGGTTTTAGTGAAAAACTAACCCAATTTTTGAGCATTTTGACAGGAGAATCTTGCAGGCTGCCGTGACACCTCCAGACATCACTGAAAGCAGAGCGTCATTCACAACATAACACTTCTTTCAGTTTTTGATAAACAGCGCAAGATGACTTCAGATGTCATGGAAGTCACATAAAACACATCTTTCCAAAGTTAGCACCCATTTGTTTGCTTATGTATCAGACATTGGTCCTTTAATTGACAAGAGCTTGTGAGGTTTGACAGTAAAGGAGAGGAACAGATCAGAGCAACAAGGCCTCCATGTTATAAACAAAAGCCCTTATTAAGAATCAAAGAAATCATAAAGGAGAAATCAAATCTAAAATAGTTTACTGCATCTCTCTGTGATGTCATTAAATCTGGGTTAAAAGGCTGAGAGGGGTCTCACTCTCGTGGGTTATTTAAACAAGCCAATTAGTAGGCAGGTCTCTGAAGCAATGACGCTGGGGAAACAGGAAGTAGGACTCATTAGTATTGTTATGGGGCTTTTCTTTAATGAAGAGCTCTTGGAGCTGGTTCTGGGATGTGATATGATGGGGAAATGTTCTACCAGATCAGTTGTAGAAAGTGGGTGGGTGGGTGCGGGCCTGTGTGTGGTTGGTGAGTGACTGGAAGCTGAAAAAATCAAGATCCACATATCCGATTAACCACATATTAATAACAATTTATTTTTATTTCAGAAATAAAAATTTTACGTTGAGTTTAATGCAATAAATTTGACCTCATTGATCAAAAAGGTTATTTGTTTTGACACTGTAGTCTGTTCAGTATATCACATATTCTTTTACATACCTCAGATTTTTTTTAATATATTAAAGAGTACACAACTGGGGATTTTTAAGGTCCTACTTTGGTTTATGGAGTGTCCAACAACAAGTTTATGTATAGAGAAGGTGTAAAAGCCTTGTTTTATGTGATGGGTCAGATGGTCTAGTCTGCTGTCATTGGTCTAACGCGAATGAGGCTCACGAGCTACAGTGTTTGGGGGAGAAGAGTGAAGTTTTTATGGGCAGTCCTAGCAAAACGTAGGCGAAGGCTCTATGTAGTGATGTAAATCCACAGCTTTTTTCTAAGCTAATAACTTTGTTATTCTTTCACCTTTGGATTTACAACTTGGCAGACTGCTTACTTTCAAAAAGGGAAACATTACACACGGCATGAAATGTCATTTTCATGATCTAATGTTATGTACTCTTTAAGCATTACACAGTGTAATATATATATATGTGAGTATCATTCAGTGTATTGAGAGAGAGAGAGAATGTGGTACTCCATATTCCTGTCGTTTTATATTTCTGTTTTGTGTCCAATTTTTTTATTTTACAACAGAGCAGAAATATCTAAATAGAGATAGTCACAATAAAAACGTATGGCCGGGAAAAATGCAGTGTGATGGATTTCTCTCTTCATTAAAAGAGAACATTTGTGCGTGGTCCTGGTTAACCTTACGCTTTTGGGACCAAAAGATAGTTATCCCTGTCATTTTTTAAGTTTTGGAGATATTTTTTTGTTTGGAGATAATTAAAAAATCATACTAAAATGTTGAAAATCACGCCAAATGGTGTATATTTAAAAATGCAGAAAGATTAGGGGTAGTATGAGACAAAAATATATTATATAGTTTGCACGGTATAAATATGCTTATGTCCACAGAAAGTCGCAATAAAACATGGAAACCTGTGTGTTTTCTCAAGCAAGTCTGAAACGACAGAGGGTAGTTGACTCCAGTTAAGAGAAGATTTTCTTACCTTCAGATAATCTCACTCCGGCCCCCAGGCATTACAATGGACAATGACAACAGAGAATTGAAATCAAATGCAATTATTCTTCCGGAAACCCAAAGAACAAGCCCTTTCTCTCATTCTGGCATCTCCAGACACCGTATAAATCAAATCTGCAGTATTTTATTGCTTTTAGCCAGCACACACACACACACTCACTGCGAGAAGCTTCATTTCACTCGCCTCTTTCTGCTGCTGTTAAAACTTTGCGGTTGGACATTAAAAGCACATCAGGGCTCAGCCTGTTCATTTCGCTAGTAAAGTGTCTGAAACGTTTAAAGACAGAGTGGGTTAATGAACTGGGCGAACAATTTGCTTGACTGGTTTCTAAGTGATCATGGGCTGCTGTGACATCATTTTATAGTCATGATGTGCATTTAGTTTTGCTCATTATATATATATCTTCTTTTGTGTTCTCCAGAAAAAAGTCATATAGGTTTAAAATGACAATAGGGTGAGTAAATAATGACAGAATTCATATTTTTGCGTGAACTACGCCTTTAAATTGACCGATCTTCAGAAAGGACCAAATCGCTGCCATCCCTCACTTAACCTCTGTTTTTGAAATTCCTCTTTTAATTTCACTCCCTCTTTCCCAGTTTTCCATATCAGAGCTGTAGGTGTTTGAACGAGTTTCACGCCATCCTGAGTCCCCGTCTATTTATACTTCATCAAACCCACTGTCTCACGTCCCCATCGAATGACAGCATCATCTACCCCCTCTGCTGTGGCAACTGCATGGTCTTATTGGTGGCGTCCAGCTCGTAGGAAGGCGGGGAGCCGTATCTGAGAAGAGGAGAAGGTGGGTGGGGGGTGTGAGGAGAGCTGACTCACAGGGATTGTGGGGGCTGTTACAGCTCAGAGCGCCACTGAATCATCACCGTCTTCTCCAGCATCCCCCCAACCCCACTCCCCCATCAATGGCGTATCCGTCATTCAGCTCTTCTGTGAATGGATAAAGAGAGAGCGACCGAGAGGAATGCGGTTGCAGTTTTATGGCATGTGAAAATGTGGAGTACTACAATGCTATGTGGTGATATCGTCTCTCAAACATATAAAGATTTTGTGTGTGTAAATATATTTATATAATGACATAATCTCATACATATATTATACAATAAATTAGTTTATCTATTAACACCAAAAGCCAATATTTCTGCGTGCAAAATATTTAAAATCCTACTCTTGAAATCCATCTTAAACTTAAAGGCACTTATTTAATGGATTGACCTATAGAGTCGGAGGATGTGTTTCACAGGTTCAGTCGCTGGGGTGTGGTTCTGTCACTGGGCGACCGTGCACGCGTGTTTGTTTATAAGAAAGAGAGATACAGACTACATTTAGGTGAATGGTTAAAATGATACACTACAGATGGTTTACATTCTAGGAGGGAAGAAAATGCTGACATAGGAGGGACTATTTGTAGATCTAAAGGGAGGGTCAAAGTGTTTGCCAAGGCCAAACACAAACATATAGACATGCTATGGCAGACAAGATATATGTCTTTGTTATAGAACAGAAACAGAACATGTCAAATTATATGGTTTTCTATGGTAAATTCGTGTTTTTTACTGTAATTTGATTTCACGGTATTTCAAAAACAGACAGTAAAAAAAATCCCCGAAAAAAAAGATTTTTTTCGGTAGCTGGGCACCAGCATTATGCTGAAAAATAACTGTTTTGCAGTAAAATTGCACTTTACCAAGTTTTACTTGTAAATTTGCAGTATTTTCCTGTAATATGATGGTTTTGGACTGTAAAAAAAAGTACATTATACAAGAAAATTCAGTGAAAAGAGAATAAATGCTTTTGATGGTCCATAAATATCAATATAAACTTTATATCACAAAGCTAGTTAATCAAGTTTAAATGCTTTAGAAACCCCATTAAACTTTTTTAATAGTTTGCTTCTATAAAATCATTTTTTCAACAGACAGAACAGATTCTGTTTTTTAAAACTAACTCTATAAAGTAATTTACGTAAATGAATTGAGGTGAAACTCCCATGCAATTGAATTTCTCACTTTTTTAATTAAAAACAAATCAACAACCAACCCATAGCATAGTTTCGTCAATTCTTTTTGCATGACAAAGCAAATAAATTCAAAAGTGAAAACTTACAACAATATACATTTCTTTAAAGCGATGGGCTGATTATTTTCCTATCAATTATTTACGCAATTATCAATATTCACAGCTATGTACATTCAATCAATGTCAAATTCAAAGCAATATCCAAGTCATGAACTCAACAACGAGACACATTCATAAAAATAAAATAGAAAATGCTCAAAATCAAACTATATAATTTTCTTTAAAAATATAATTGGAGAACACCTTTACAATGATATGAAGATTAAATTAGGATTGCTTCAAACATAGGCACATTGTTTGTTAATATCTGAGGCTTCAGTCAGGAAGTCTTCCTGGTAAATGTTTAAAATCCACCCAAACTGAGGCTGAGCAACAAAAGTTGCATGTGCTCCATACTACACATGTAAACAAAACCATTAAGGACTAAAGGATCTGTGTTTCCTCAGAACAGATCTCTGTTACAACACCACCACTACTACCAAACACCTCTATATTAGACCCCCAGAAAACTGTCACTGACAACGTTCTTCTGGAAGATAAATATGTATTTGCGCAAAATGCTTCTCTTTTAATCAATAATAAATTCTTTGGCTTAAATATCCCCAACAATTCTCTCAACTCTTTTATCCACTAAAACTTAATCAAACTGAAATAAAAATAATTATCACTGACCTGAACCGCCAAGCTGAAATGACTTTTGATTCCATAAAAAAGCTCAAGGAAAAGAAAATCCACAAATAATAAAATACACTATATAGATAAACTTAGAATAACCAAGAATAACCTTTCACTGACCTGCAAAATAGCAACAAATTTCACTCAATCATAAATTTCACTCCATATTTACCCAAGAATATTTCTGTAATGATATATTTTTAAGCAATATGTGAAGTAAGTGTAGCACATCCATGTCACAACTGTTAAAATGGCGTATAACTATAAAGTTGGCTAGATAAAAGGCAAACCTTTATGATTATCAACCAATATTAAAGTGAACCGATATGCCAACCGATACATCAACTTTCCATGTTTTACTCTGTATCAATAGAAATGGTGGTATGCAGCATTATAAATGTGTTAAGAATCTGAAACATGACAATGTAAGACAGCACTGACTCTCCTTGTACTTGAAGTTAAAGAACACATCTGCACGGTGTCTCAAATCTAAAACTATATAGTGTGGAGAATTTTGAAGCGATTTCTCAACTAATCCAAGGGTGGAGAGATCGCAAACAGATCGCTTAAGGCAAACAGAGCCTTGTGTGTTTGCATTGGCACATCAAACCCGTTTCTCTTAAGAATATCATCTTTCATGCATAAAGTGATCATATATATTTTTAATGAGATTTACTTATTCTCATGTCATCCAGTATTAAATGAAACTTTCAATTTTGTGAACTATCACTTTAAACGTCAGCTGATTATAGAGTGTAACATTCAAACTACATAGAGTCAGCCTATTGAAAGTGAATATCAAGAAAAGGCCGCACGGTTTGGACAGATATCTATATATAGCGAGCACTCTACCTTTTTTCACTCTAGTTTGAGTTTTCGGGCCACTCTGACGAATGAGACTGCACTGGCAGCTTCATATTTTTGGGTGGCGTGCCCAGGGAGAGACAGGGGAGGGTGCGTGAGGCAAGAAAAGGTGACCTGCTTTCACTTTGATCAATTGTCTTACCCTCTGTGACTTTTAAAAAAACGTGGAGCGGCGCATGGATGAGAAGGAAACATTTGGCACGCCTCACCAAACAGATTTTACAGTTAAAGCTGAGGTACATCAAGCAAAAAAAAAAAACTTCACCTTCGTTGGCAATTATGAATCAAAACCTGATTGCAACACCGAGATGATTCATAAAAGAGTCTATAATGGCCATAACTGGTACCAATATGATGGCAGACGTCACTCAAACCCCCCACCTAATGATAAAACAGCAAAGGGCTGGATTTACAGGTGGATTTTTCTGGAAGACGATATCCCATCACAGCCATCAACCGCGGAAGACGGTTCCTGTGGGCATCTGGCAGGCTTCCCTCCTCTCGTTCTTTCATCTCTCTTTCAGGAAGACAGGTTGAGCAGCTTAGTGGATTTATTTGGGTAATTAATGGCAAGGCTGATGGCTGCTATGTTTTTCAGCGCCTGTGCAATAAAACACAAGAGCGATAGATATTAAGACAAGTGAATGAGTACAGGAAGAGAACGACGGGTGCACAAAGGTAGGATGTGAGAGAAACCATTAGGCAAAATATTGTGGGCAAATTATCAAATTGTTTCACACACCTGTGGCCCTTGGCAAAAAGACACCCACATGCTCATCACACACAATTATAACACTTAGATTACATGTGTCAAATGTTTTTGGCACAGAAACACACGCAAAAATATTTTGTTGAAACATTACAAAATCAAAAACACAAACCACTTGTTTAGCCATAATACGTGTGCTGTTGTTATTGCAAATGGTGCTTTGGACGAGATAAAAACATTAAAACCTTCCTACACAACACAATATAGGCTTTTACTGTAATAGTACTATAACAAACATAATAATGGGGTTAATTACCAAATGTGACTGAAAAAACCCGCAACCCACACACAAACACACACACTCCCTCATACATATGTACTGTATTACTGAGCTTTGAAAGCAAAATGAAGGAACGAAGCATAACTCATAAGTCTGGTGTGAGATCCGGCACATCTGTTTTCATGAACGTCCCTTCAAATGTTTGCCTGTTTTAGTATAATATTTGCTTTGAGCTATCATATGATGAGGAGTGCAAATGTTTATTTCACCAAAGGCAATTATTCCACTACTGCCAGTATAAGTGATTATTATGATTATGATTTGTATTATTTTAGAAGATCTACAGAGATAAGAAGAAACTATTTTCTCTCAAGATGAGGATTACTATGCAAACAAACAAACAAAGCCAACACTGTATATTAGTGAAAGCACTGGCATTAAATTTTCATGGAGTATCCAAACGCTGCATAATGGAGTTGAGTATCTGTCACTCAACATGGTCTGCACATAAACATATGGTGGGACACTGGATACTGCCATTGGTCGGAAACATTATAAAAACATTAACCTTTACACATATAGCTGTGGTTTCATGTGCCTAATGTGAGTAAGCAGCTGTGTGGAAAAGTTAATGCATGAAGCTGAGCCATATCTTAGGCTACTTTATGTGGTCAACCAACCCCATGTAAATCTCTCAGAATGAACACTTAAACATGAACACATTAGCTCTCTAACTTCATAAGTGGGATTTCACCACCAAGTAAGATTTTTTACAAACAGCACACAGTATTGTCTTCTAGTGTCACTGACTTCACCAAAAAAATGGAAATTCTGTCATCTTATGCTCACCCTGGTTTTATCCCAAACCTATATGACTCTATTCCTTCTGCAGAACACAAAATAAGATATTTTGAAGAATTTTGTTAACTGGATCCCATTCACTTGGATTGGTTTTGTTTCCATACAATAGACGTGAATGGGGTCCAGTTCTGTTCGGTTACCAACTTTCTTCAAAATATCTTCTTTTGTGTTCTGCGGAAGTTAGAAAGTCTTAACTGTTTGAAATAACAAGAGGGTAATGATGATTTTCAGGGCGAGTAAATGAGGAACGAATTAGCATTTTTGACAGAACTCTTTCTTCAAGAAAGAGTTCAATAAAACTGTGGAAGTCTTACCTGTGCCGTTCGCACTACCAGCTGTTCATTGGTAGTGAGTGCAAGAAGGTACTCCTGCAGAATGCCCTGCTCCTGATGGACAAACAAAAAACAAACACAGCAGTTCAGTATCCAAACACTACGTGAATTTGACACCTTCAGCACTTTTTTGTCATCAACAAAGAAAACACTTTACTTGAACGTATACCTTAACATTTGCTGAGAAGAAAAACTAAGCAGAGCGCTGTCAGATACATTATTCAAGTGCAATACCGGTTGGACTACACTGTTATTTACCAAAGACCGGCCAACACTCTTCAATAAGCTCAATAAGTGGTGTTAATCTGAGGTTTGGAACAGCACCGTGCTGTTAATGACGTGATTCTGAATCAAACCAGACACTTTCTAAATCACCTCTCTCTCCCTCTCTCTCTCTTCTATCTGCACTTTTCTGGGTTCCTCCCATCGATCAAAGTCTACATTCACAAAGTTGGGTTTTTGCAGTTGGGACTGTAAAGCCCAACACCACCACAACATGTGAAAAAAGGCATAGTACTAAAAAGAACCGTGTACTAAAATGTCTAAAAACATCTTCATGTGAAGATAAACTGTGGCTTTCCTGCATGCAAATCTGATTTGGTTTTCAAATCAGATTTTTAGGACTGACCATCTGCACTGTCCTTTTGCAACCTGATCCATTGGTTCAATAACTGGTGCTTCTACATTGGTTGCTATAGTGATGATGTACACGTCAGCACAATGCCAAGAGAATTTTTCATACAACCGAGAGTAGCTGTCAGCATGGAAAGCGAGAGCGCAAAATTAATATTTTGCCTCTGTTCATCCGTATTATGTTGGACTTTGATAAATAAAGCCTTTGTGAGCCTCTCCAAATAGCTTTAAACAGCAAAAAACTTGATACTATGACAGTAAACAAAATTAATACACAAAGCACAATTAGACACATGACTGCTGAAGGCTATTGCAAAACCTGAACGGCGAAAATGAATGATAGCTGTGCACAGATTGTGGGTTCAAACCTTGAATGCATTTTAAGTAGTTTTGAATCCAAGCATCTTTCAAATGCATAAATGCTAATGTAATGTTGAAACATGTTCATATGCTAGCATGCTAGCCTAGGCATGCATATAATATAAAAACAAAGGGTAAACTGAATAAAGATAAAGAAACAGGACTTAAACTCAGATGTTTCACGAGTTGGTATATTTAAAGGTATTGTTCAACCAAACCTGCATGACTTTTTCTTTTGCAGAACGGTAAAAGAATAATGTTGGTTACCAAACAACATTTATTTCTTAAAATATCTTCTTTTGTGTTCCCAGAGAAAGAGTCACACAGATTTTAAAAGACAGTTTTTGGTTGAACTATCCCTTTACGTTGACATCTTCAGGTCATTTAACAAATGGACCTTTGACCTCAAGGTGACTACAAAAACATTACGGCTTTAACAATATGGGCGATGGGACACATTAATATCCCCTTCAGCCCTCTTCTGTCTAGTCAGACACATTTATATCCTTCCCGAGCGCTCATAACCAGTTAGATTGTTCTTAACTCTGACACCAATTTGAACTGCACAAACATTTCTCCACAGGACTCAATGAAGAGTTAGCTGAGAGACTTTCTGAAGCCTTGTTTTTGTCATGTCAGAACACATTCTAAACCACTTCCTCTGAGCGTGGTGCCTTTATCGTACCTCGCAAGTAAGTGTTACTACACAACTGGAGAGGAAGAGAGAACGAGTTTGAACGTCTTATCTGTTTTTTTCTTTCCGTCTCATTTCCGACATTGCAAGTATGGAAAATGTACACATTAAAACTCTCCTGCAAAAGCTTTTCCTCTATGGTTTAATCTGTCCAACATACCTAACGTTAAACAAAACAACATATCGCTATTGTCCTTCTGAAACCTCGTATCTCCATGCGTACATTTTTTTTTTGACATACATCATTATTAGTCACCCTTTGTCATTGGGTTTTGCAAATATCAAACCAATAAAAAGAAACAAAAAGTGCTTGTCAGATTAATAATAATTTAAAAGTACAGCCCTTTCCATTTCCTGAAAAACAGCGAATTTGGACATCCGAAATGCAAAAAGCTTGCTTATGAACTGTTTTGTGTGATTTAACATTGTTTGACCTTTTTATTTTTGTTTTCGTTAAGCGGACGGCATTATCAGCTCCATTGTTTAAATCGATTCCGTAGATTGTTCCCTAAATTAAACCTCCATCTGGGCCCGTCTCTGATCATCTGGCTGCTGAGAAGCTTGAAATCTATCTGGTCAGTGGAGTTCTGAGAAGCCCTGTGGTTGTGGGCAGAAATTAAGGCTGACAGTCTCTTCATAATGAGGCGAAACAGTGCCGAGCATCGATGGGAGAAACCACTCAACGCTCTCATAGAACACTCACTCCATCCATTTCCCTGTCACTTCCCCAGGCTTATGCTCGCTTAAACATCCCGGTTCCTAAACACGCAAACCGCTTCATACTCTCGCCCAACTTGGCCGTTAAAAGATGATTCAGTGCTCATAAACGTCTCTTTCCTCCCATTCACAGGCTCAGAGAAACAAGGAAACACCTCGATCGGTATGAATGACGAAAGACTGGTTAACCTGACGTGGCTCTATGTAGATATGCAATATGTGGTGTGTGTTTTTATATTGTGTTTGGATGTCTCAGAATCAAGTGTCCTTGAAGCATATTTGGTTTATTTTGCATGTGACCAAGGTGTGTTAGTGCCCTCTAGTGGCTTGTTTTCAAGCATTCACTACCGCACAATAATAAACAGGCCATTCCTCTATTGTGACAGGAAATGAATTAACAATAATTTTGACTTCAATGTTTTCATTTGTTGAGTATATGTCATATAATATAATGAAAAATGGTCTTATTAAACGAGAGAACAACATCTCATGAGACATGAAAACATTGGCTCACGTCTCGGTTTAGGAAGATCATCCGACAGGCAAATAGTCAGGGTTGAATGTTGGATGGATGGTCACTCACCATGGCCTTGCCCTCAGCAATGAAGAAGAGCTCAGTGAGAGCACGATGGAGAGGAAGGAGAACCGTGATGCTGGTGGGGTCTTGACTCAAACCACCTTCCATTGAAGTAAAGAGCTGCCACAGTGGCTTCAGCAGCGTAAGGTCACATCCCCTGCAAGAGACCGAAATATTTTTGTCTTTATCATAATTCATATTATAAGTATGTGGTCGACTGAGTATGTGGTATCATTTTTCACGTGCAAAGGGCAGGTGGTCATTTGCATGCGCTCCACCAAACGTGCATTTCTTAACTACTCTCACACATGCCCTTGTCTGTCGATGATGATGTAACTGTGTCCAAACGCCATGCAAATCTCTCTGACATGTGACCTTGTTGCCATGGGAACAATCAAGGCAGAAAGCCACTGTCAGAGGCATTATGCAAAAGCTTTGTTAATCAGAGTACTGGACGCTCGCGCAATACGAACAAAAAACAAGCGTTGATATACAGCCGTGGTTTTAAGGAAACCCACCAATGAGATATTATAGTTATTATTTGCATCTGGCCATTTTACATGAAGGTGAGGGAGGGCCACTTCCTACAGTATGATGTCATCAAATTCGGTTGACACCAGAAGTTTTGTACGGTTTTTTTAAGAAAAATATGAACACTGTAATAAGGACATTGCAAAGAGGCAAAGGGTGCTTGAAGCTTGGTAAATCTGGGTCAAGGTACACCTGTAGTTCACAAAGTACTGAGCAGACATGACAGAACCAGTTTCTCGAGGAAAAGTGCCAAGTCCTCCGTCTAATAGTGGGACGGGTGTAAGAATTGAAGGATAGTGTCTGCAATGTTTTGGATTTCATAAAAAAACAGATAAGACATGGAGAAACTTTTAAAGGGATCTAAAAGGTGCACACCATTGAGATGGACACTGTAGAAGCCGCAGTAGCAGGTGTACAGCTTTCAGCCTCTGGTTTCCTGTTTGACGACAGGCCACGCCCACCTGCCACTCCCAGATGTCGGAAAGCGGAAGGTGAGTGAGGGCTTGCTCATCAGCTAGCATCTGCTTCAAGATCTCAAAACCTAGATTAAAACAAATACATTTTAATCATTATTTATCGTGCAAAGTAAATTACTTTCCGAATGTAAAACCGTGGTGAGAATCCATCAAAGAGAATATCAATTCAAAACTCTAAGCCTGAACATGCTGGACTGTTTCATTTGGTTTGTTTACCTCGCCAAACCTCATTTGGGAACAAATAAATGAGCTGGCAGACCCTATAAAAGAGCCACTCCTTCCATGGCTTGAAAACCCATTTGATATTGCATTACGGAATAATAGTTTCAGGAACAGAGCAGAAGGTGCACGAGTCTGTAAAATCTTTGATTAAGAGGCGGACAAGACACAGGCGAGGAGCTCACAGCGACTCGTGACCCAATCCTGACAGTTGTGATCAATCACCCGCTCAGAGAGTTGCGAAGGTGGGCGACCAAGGTTGTGAGTGAGAATTTAGTTTACCTCTGCGGTGTCATCTATTATGGTACAATAGGGTTCAATCTATTTGGACTGTTTTGGGTAAAATCTCGGCATCCAGAGACCGGAAGGTTAATAATACCACCAGTCAAATAATTGCTTTCAAAAAGGATTCTCGTATAGGACACTGACATTGGAGATTTTATGAATAGAATGAATTAAATGATGGTACTGTTGATGCACTCTGAATGAGATGAACCGAAGGAAAAGAAACATGTTCTGATGGTTTATGGGATTTTCTAGAGTACATGTGGGTGATAATACAAACGTTGGCTAGACGACAGCAGAGTCAAACATCAAGAGACGTTGAGAGTCTGTAAATAAATGAGCTGTATACGTACCGGTCTGGAAGCGCCCTCGATGGCCACCAGTCACAGTGAATTTGTAGCCCCATTCTGTGTTACTCATATCTGATATAAACCTGTAGTAAACTGTGTCCCCTACAAGAGATAAGAAGAACACATTTACATTCTATTCATTCTGCATTGTACCTATTCTCACAGTGTACATCAGCACTGGCTGTTTCACTACGACAACAATTACATCGGCCAATTTAGATTTATTTAAATGGGTCATAAGACACGGCTGAAACTAACATTATCATTCGTTTTCGATGTATTGCATTGTGTATTCACGATTTAAGGTTAAAAACCACTGTATTTTCCACATATCGTGCATGTTTGCATCTCTTCTTTGCCCCACCTCTCTGAAACGCGTAGATTTTTAACAAAGCTCATCTCTCTGAAAAGCGAGGTGAGCCATGATTGGCCAGTTAACCACTACGTTGTGATTGGTCGAATACGGCAAGCGTGTGACGGAAATGCAATGCCTCTTACCATATTTGGAACATCAGGTTCCTAAGCTATTGTACTGACAGGTACCCCACCTTACTTGCATATACATTTAGGCGGTCTTAGTGAAGTCATACAATGAACTGACGTAGATTTGTTGGGGTGTGGTTACACGAGGCGTTACAGGCAGGTCTGGGTGTGCATTCGCTTTTAAATAGAATGCATGTTTTGTTCCCACACTTTTATTATTGCAATTTTTTATGTTTTGTCCCGACACTTTTATTATTGCAATTTTAAGAGTCTAATACATGGATTGGCAACTTATAACACCCCAAAGACACAGAAAAACACTATTGGCGCTATATGACCCCTTCAACTAACTAAACCAAATGAGCCGCAGTCTCGTGGACAGTTAGTTAAGGAGGGAGGGGGGAGTGTACCTTTTTAACAAAACTTTTGTGCTGACAACGGAATGTGGTAAATAATTGTCGAACCTAGATTATCTTGTTTTTGTTATTGTTGGAAGACAAATTGAAAAAACGGAATCACTAGATCCCTAGTGTGTTATGGGGTGTGCATTCTGATGAAACAGGCTTTCCTATAGCTCAGTGGTTAGAGTATGGCGCTAGCAACGGCAGAGTCATGGGTTCGATGATCCCAGAGTCATGGGGTCACTTTGATTAAAGAAATCTGCCAAATGCATTAATGTAAATGAAAAAAATTGCAAACTAAATCACAAACATTGCATAATCTTTTGATGTTTTAATAGTGACCAGTCTTTTTTATACGAAATTGAACATTTCTGTCTGAATCGGAATGGATCCGTACGTTTTTACAGATTCCTTTTCTCTGGATTTCAAACCAAGCTCTCACCTGGAATCTCAAAGTCTGTCCATTTCTGATGTGAACCGCTGAAAGTGTGCATGTCCTGAAGAAAGTCACTGGTGCTGGCCATCAGAAGCTCATCGCATCCTTCCTCTGTGTGACAGCGCGAGTCAAACTTCACGGACAGGTAGATCGCCCCGGGGATGTGCACCTTATCCTGAAACAAGAAGAAACGAGACTCAGCGGAAAAAAACATTGGCAATCATTGTCTTTATTAGAAAAACCTTTAAAAATTGTGTCTGAAAAAAAAGTATACCCCAAAGTTTGTGTTGTTGTCATAGGGGTGCTTGGATTCCCGAATTTGCACTGCCATCCCAGGCTCCTCCATAAACTGACACGCTGTCAGTGACAGATTACCCAGCATGCTTTGGCTGCAGCCCCTCAGAACCTTTTGCAAGATCTGACACATGACATTAAAAAATGTGAGCTCACATACAGTACTTTATATGCAAGGAGAAAAGCAGATCCACACATTCTTCTCACCTTCTCCCACATTGGTCTTTCCTCCAGCTGCATGAGCATGTCCAGTATATACGCCATGTGTGAAGCTCCGCTCAGCTCCAGGTCTTCCTCTTTGATGGAAGTGTCAGCAGGCCAGTCGGCCAGCAGCGTGGCCAACACGTGCCGCGCATAAAGGATGGCGATGGCCTCATTCACCTTAAATAGGTACTGCCGCACTGCTTTGTTGCTGCGGGCGTCCAGCTCTTTGTGCAACAGAGCTGAGCTTTTAGTGCGACGCTGTTTGGCGTAACTCAGCTGCAGGTCGCTCTCAGTATTTGTGATGAGCTTCTGCGTGACCACGTTTGTTTCTTCTGTGGCTTTTTCACACCGGGTGGGTTTAGACTGAAGTTCAAAGTGAAGTGATTAGCTTTTGACCTCAAAATGGATAGATTTTGTGGTTAAACATGTTGCTTGGTCTTACCACACAGGGCACGATGATTATATCTGTATCTACTGCCTTAGTGCTTCTTTCCTCAGACCGAGGTCTTTTAGATGGTTGCCACTTCTGTGCCAGCATACGAATTGTCTCGTCGGTTTTTATAGCCTCACCGTCGAACCTGAGAGACGATGAGATGTGAAAGCATTTCGTGTTTTTTACGTTATACCACCACAGTGTATAATATGTTATGCCAATATATGTGTGGTTGTGCTCACTTATCAAAATCTTCCTAGTAACATATCATAATATCATATACAGCTCATACAGAAAGCTGCAGCCAGGATTCTGACCAGAACCAAAAAATCTGAGCATATCACTCCAATCCTCAGGTCCTTACACTTTTAGAATCAACGTCAAAGTATCATTAATTGTCTATAAATAACTCAATGGTCTAGGACGTAAAGACATTTCAGATATGCTTATTGAATATAAACCAAACAGACTTCTCAGATCATCAGGATAAAGTCAGTTAGAGATAACAAGGGTTCACTCAAAACAAGGCGATTCAGCGTTTAGCCATTACGCCACCCCTAGCTGGAATCTGTTTCCAGGAGACATCAGATGTTCACCAACCTTATCTACTTTTACGTCCAGATTAACAACACACTTGTTTGTGCATTCACAACCTGAGCACTGTGCTGGTTTACATCAACTGCACTCTTTTTAAAGATACACCTTATTTCTTTCTGTCAATTACTTTATGTTGAGCACGTTTTGAATGGCCTTGTGTATGAAATGTGCTATATAAATAAACTTGCCTTGCCTTACCTAACTGTGTAACAGGATTTATAAAGAGAATCTCACCTCTTCTGTACTTCAAGGAAGAAAGAGTCTGTCCTTTTCATCTGAAGCTCATACATGGCTCTCAAGATATGCAGTGGGGCGTTAAGTGCATCATGGGTAATCTGGAAGTAAAGCAAATATCAGTAACACTTTACAATAAGGTGCTTCTTGTTAACAATTAGTTAATGTATTAGCTAAGATAAACTTACAAAGAAAAATACTAAAACAACATTTATTAATGTTAGTTCATGTTAATTTCAGAATTTACTAAAACATTATTAAAATCAAACATTGTCACTGTTGACATTAGTTAATGCACCCTGAATTAACATGAATGATTGTGTTGACATTAACTAACTTTAGCAGCCATAAAGAAATACTCAAAAACAAAAAAAAGTAATTGTTTGCTAATTTTTGCAAGTGCATTTAATACTGTTAACAAACGGCAACTTATTGTAAAGTTTTAACATAAAGTTTTTTTTAATGTTTTGGTTACCTGACTGATTTATAATAGGGGTGTCACAGTATACCACCCATACTGACAATAACTTTGATATAAAAAACATGTTTATCGATGTTGTGTTAATTTTACACATATCGTAATGTAAACTATTCAGTAACACCCATAACAAAAATTCACAAGTCTCAAACTCTTGGGTACAAACCCTCTCTCTGCCTGCAGAAATATCTATATTGAATCTAGATTCACAGACCAAATAAGAGAGGAAACCCAAAATAAACAAAATTAAAGATGATGAATATCGTTACGGCCAATTTCTTTAACCACAATAACCGCGCAGTAAAAACCTGACATTGTGACACCCATAATTGAAAAAATGGACTATTTATCGTCATAATAAGTGTTAAGCCCGTGGTATACTTATTTTTTTTACTTTTAAGCACGCTTACACATACAGCAAAATGCACAGCCTTGCAAAATACACTTACTTTGAATCACAATACACATGGATTTTGACGCATGCGCATTACACATACACTCACCTAAAGGATTATTAGGAACATCATACTAATACTGTGTTTCACCCCCTAGCGCCTTCAGAACTGCCTTAATTCTACGTGGCATTGATTCAACAAGGTGCTGAAAGCATTCTTTAGAAATGTTGATGGAGATTTGTGGGATGAACGAAGCTCCCATTCCACCACATCCCAAAGATGCTCTACTGGGTTGAGATCTGGTGACTGTGGGGGCCATTTTAGTACAGTGAACTCATTGTCATGTTCAAGAAACCAATTTGAAATGATTCAAGCTTTGTGACATGGTGCATTATCCTGCTGGAAGTCGCCATCAGAGGATGGGTACATGGTGGTCATAAAGGGATGGACATGGACAGAAACAATGCTCAGGTAGGCCGTGGCATTTAAACGATGCCCAATTGGCACTAAGGGGCCTAAAGTGTGCCAAGAAAACATCCCCCACACCATTACACCACCACCATAATTGCATTAATGAGAAATTGAACAGGTGTTCCTAATAATCCTTTAGGTGAGCGTATATTGGAAAACCTCTCCGGGCCTACAGGGGTCAGGTATTCTTCAACTAACTTAAATCGACGCTCCCGTGATATTCTGGTAAATAATGAATTACAGCAAGAAATAGAATGCGCATCCACAACCTGCGTGTACTGTGTACGCAAGGAAACAAAATTCCAGCGGTGCGTGTACATTACACGCATACTATACTGATGATGAAATTTGTGTCACACTCACTGTACGCTGTCCCTCGCGTACTCGTAAAAAAGAAACTATACTTTGGGTTTAAAGGCCTCAAATCTTAAAAACATTTGAAACTTCTTAAGAAGAACATTCTGTCATCATTTACTCACCCTCTTCTCATTCTAAACCTGTATGACTTTCTTCTGCGGCAGAACACAAAAGAACACATTTTGAAGAAAGTTTGTAACCAAACAGTGGCGGCACCCATTCACTTCTATTGTATGGACACAAAACCAATGCAAGTAAATGGGGCCAGTTAACAACATTTTTTAAAATAACTTTTGTGTTCAGCAAAAGAAAGAAAGTCATAAAGGTTTGAAATGACAAAAGGGTTAGTAAATGATGACAGAATTTTCATTTTTGGGTGAACTATCACTTTAAGGTCAGTTAAAGAACAGATGATGATTAAGCGTGCCGAAACGACAGACAGAAGATGAATGTTTACAGTCTGACCTGAAAACACATCTTAGTCTCTTCATCCAGCCCTTCAAGCGGATCCGGTCGGTTTGGATCCACATCGTCTGCGCAGCAGCTGGAGTGATCCGAATCGTGCTCTTTCTCTTTCCCCTTTTCTCCATCCGTCTCTGTGTCTCCATCCTCCGCCATCGAGTGGATTTCTCGTTTGGATGAGTGCAGCATGATAGAGAGAATCTCCAGGTCTCGCAGAAGCCACATCTTGCTGAAGCCTGTGCCCTTGCTGCACTTACGGACCAGGAGCTGCATAAGACCAGAGCCTAAGGTGGCGTCCTGGGCCAGAGCAACACCATGCTTCTGCGTGAGACAGCAAGACGTAAATACAAGAGATAAATATTAAACCAAGTTGCAATTGGACATTTTTTAGTAGACCAGGAAGTAGGAAATATTCAGAGTTACTATTATTAACTACACTACCATAACATCTGAGAAAATCTGAGGAACAGTGACTGCATAGATCCAGTAAACATGAAAGTTGTTATACTGTACATACGATTTTTACTTCAAATGCTCAGCTAACTTTTAAGGACAATATATCAAATATTTAAATCCAGTGTCTTGTATACCTTTAGTGTGTTGTAGAGTCCTTTAAGAGCGAGAGAGAGCACCCAGGTGGCCTCCACAGCATCTTGGGCACTGCTCTCCACCCCCACTTGCAGCAAGTGGCTGACGATGGAGATGAAGTTCTTCAGGTATTGACTCAGGTGGGCCGAGGTAGGGGATGCCCCTAGGCCCTCAGACTCTATATCACTGCCAGAGCTGCACTCATGTGCCTGGACTAACTGGTAGTCTTTCACTGAGAAGAAATATTAGAGAAATAAGGATAAAGCAAGTACACTTGCAACTACTAATGTCCGAGTAATCATGGGTAATTTAAATTTGTCCAGATGAATTAACATGGTGAATTTGCTGTTCCCGCACCTGTTCTCCTCTTCCTGGTCTTCACGTCCACCACAGCCGCTCTGTTCTTCTCAGTGAAGTGTTTAAGGAGAATAATGTTATGCTTTTCGTTGGCGTTATCTATGAACACAGCCTGAGTCCCCATACACAACACCTGAAATGATATTGATATAATGATATGAAATGATATCTAGCCTTTGCAAAATCAAATAGGATTGTTCACAGTAGGGCTGAAGATATAGCTGCATGCACCGACATAAGATTGCTTTGTTAAAGATTACAATGACTTGCATATATTTTAGCTAAAGCCTTATAATGCATAAGACTGTATTTTTAAGTGACGATGCAATGAATTACTGAATCACAATTTTGAATCTGATTCCCTTTCACGGAAATTTTGAACTGACCCACAAAAATGAACTAAACTTAGAAAGTGTAATGCTGCTTTTGCTACTGAAGAATAAATACCAGTTTAAGGATATTATATCATCTCCATATTCTCCAATTTGCGTAATTTACATTTAGTCATTTAGCAGATGCTTTCATCCAAAGCGACTAACAAATGAAGTAAAACAATATAAGCAATTGGAAGAACATAAGGACAATAAAAAGTGCAGAAAAAACTTCATATCGGCAGCAGTAATTCAACACATTCCTCTTGGTTTTATGATTTTCATGGGTGTGTGACATCTTCATACCTCAGGGAAGCCCACGAGCACCAGCAGCGTGAAGAGATTGGTTCTTTTGAGTTGCCGTGGTAACTGTTGGATGCAGTGATCTGTGAAAGATGCCATAACTCCACACCACTGAGGGCAAACGTTCAGGTTCCTCAAGATGTCTGCCACCGAGCAGGCCCAATCCAAACCGATACGGCTGGCAACACAAAGATAGGTGTAACAATACATTGCAAAGACACATACATCATATTTTTTTTAAGAATCAAGTTTTTTTTGGAGGTGGGTCAAGCATTGTGGTAGCTGTGTCATGATCGATGTGACCATCTATGTACCAACTGTAAAATGATAATTTAGTTATATACGCTTTAAATTATACATCATATCCTATTAACTAGCATTCATTCTCTTGACGGAAATGTTTTCTTTGATCTAAAGGCTCACGAGTGTCTGAAATTTGTTGTGTGGAGAAAGGAATGATGCTTGTGCCAACATATTCATTTTCTTCAAAACAAAACAAAATTTCTTTAAAAATGTTTTCGGAATGGACAACTTGGACTGAACAATGAAAAGAAAGCAGTCAACATGTAACTCTTTCAAACGTTTTAAAAAAGCTTCTAAGAGTGATATCTTAAAAAAGCTGATAAAATGCCAATATTACATTTTTACCAATTTTTGGCTAAGGGTGGTTACTTTGAAGATGCTAAAATATAACAATTTCAGTCACAACAAAATGATTACCCATGATTCCCCTTTATCTCATTCTACAGTTTTGCTGAGTTTACTTTTATTAGTATTTTGGAGAAAATATAAATTAATCAATAAATTCTATGATCCTAAACATTCAAACTTTAGTTTACATAATGAATTATCGATGTTGCATTTTAAGAAAGGTTACAATAAACTACCTGTCGAGACACACTGCACCCAGACTAAAGAGCAACTGAGTGGTCTTCCAGCCCTGCAAATCAACAGCTGCTACATCTCCCGGGGTCATCAGCTCAAATTTATCAGTTAGTGCCTCAATCACAGCCGCATCAGCTTCATGTGGAGAGATTCTCAGCAAAAGCTGTCCCAGAAGCCCCAGAGTCAGGTGGTATGTTTCATTCAGACAGCCTGCATTTGAGATGACTACCCGAAAGAGCAATGGCAAAATAGGACTCAGGCTGGACAAAGATTGTGTGGTGCCCTATAGGGGTCAAAGGTCACAGATTAAACATGTATAAAAGACTATGGTTTGTTATAAGAATGCGAGACAAATTACTATCAACTAAGAAATAATCTATAAAAAGGCACAATGAAACTTGTGTTTACTGGTTTGGTAGGTGGCAACATGGCTGCCAACAATCCCAGAATTCTCTCTCGGGAGCATTCTGCAAACACGTGTTCCTGTAGGGGTCCTCTGGCTGTCTTTTCCTGGTCTTTATATGCGTCCATGTTGTCTGAAAAAAGGAGATTTGATAGTGTCTCCACTTGATTCTGACAAACACAGCATGAAAAGCAAATATGAAAAATAGACATTCTAAGGTCCAGTGGCCTTTATGGAATTTAGCGGCATCTAGTGGTGAGGTTGTGAATTGCAACCAACAGCTAACTAGACCCCTCCCTTTTGAAGCACTACGGTGGTTGAGACAGCACTACGATGTCGTCACATTTACGTTTCTTTGCTGAAGAGATAATGTAATTAAAAAATGCGCTCTGTACAGCAGTTTGTCCGTTTAGGGCCACTGTAGAACAAACAGGGTGAATTCCATGTAAGGGGACCCAAGGTGTATGTAGATAGAAATAGCTGATTTCAAGGTAATGAAAACATAACGCTTTATTACGTTAGACCTTATAGACCTTTGAAGACATAGTTATGTATATTTTATAGTGGTGGGCATAGATTATTTTTTTTTATCTAGATTAAAATGGCTCATTTGAATTCTGCAGAAGGCATTCAGAACATGTGTGCTACCCTAATAATGACTAAAAGTAAGTCTTTGAGAACGGGTTTCTCAAGCCAGGTGGCGCATTAGACCAGGGGCTCATCTCCTGTTTCCAAAATGCATCACAAACTGCTTGAGAAAGCTGTTCTACTATGATCATTTGTGATGAAAATTAAATTATGTTCAATAAGATGTACTTGTGTTTACTTTCGCATTAGCTAAGGGATGCTTTGCGTTTAGGTGGTACTTGAGACTGGAAGAGCTCCTACAGTACATTCACATTTAGTCATTTAGCAGACGCTTTTATCCAAAGTGACTTACAAAGAGTTAGGGAGCAACAAGCGATATGTCATACAGGAGCCATAATACATTAGGTGCCAATACAAAGTTACTGGTTTAAACTAAAGCTAGACCACTACCTGTTGAGAGAAAGTCTTTTTTTCTTTTTTAAACCAACTGTATGTAAACCAATTCCACATTGCACAAGGTGCAAACAACCTTAGTCTTGTCGAGGTTTCCATTGGGAAGCTTCTTAAAAATACATTTTTCCTGAAGCAAAACCGCCGGCTTCATACCTGCATCCATGTTAGCACGTCACGTTTGATGTGGTCATTTCACAGTAACGTTATGTTGTGTTCAGACCAAACGCGAATGGCGCGTCAAGCGCGAGTGATTTACATGTTAAATCAATGCAAAGACGCGATAGACCTACTTGCGGCGCGAATCGCGCAAGCCCTGGTTATGACATGATGAGGCGGCGCGAATGACGCGCAAATGAAGCGCGAATGAAGCCCTGGTTATGAGATGATGAGGCGGCGCGAATGACGCACAAATGAAGCGCGAATGAAGCCCTGGTTATGAGATGATGAGGCGGCGCGAATGACGCGAATCACGCGAGTTGAAAACTCTTGTTCTCGCCCCCTACAGTGCAATTAAGCTATGTATACATCCTCGCTAAAATATCAAGGTGAAAGTCATCATAGCTTGCGTAGTATAGACCCAGCACCCAACCCAACTTTAAGAATAGATTAACGGCGACATTTTTTTTATCGCGCGATAAGAGTCTCACGTTAACGCAGCACGTTAACGCCGTTAACGGCCCACCACTAATATTTTATTACATTTCTCCCAGTAGAATACACGTTGGACCGTTAAAGATGATATACCATAATTTAACAACAATATAACTTTGATTAAATGAAAGGTCAAACATTCCCTGCAATAAACATCAGTAATTGCTGCTACTATGGGGTATTTACCTCCGACTCCAGGCGACAATGTTTCCTCACTTGACACAGAAGGTGTCTGACTCGCACTGGAAGAATCAAATGTGTCCTGAGAGACAAGCTTCCTTGTCTTCTTTTCCTCTGCCTTCTCCTCGCCCTCTGCTCCTCCATCTTTCTTTAGGGACGAATAAAAAAATCTGTTAAATATTGCCCAACATCTAGATTAAATGACCTCATGAACTTTTTAAAGGAAGAGATCACTAAAAAAGGAAGATTTCAGACTATTTTTCAGACTTTCTATTTCAAACCTGTATGACTTCTTCCATGGAACACAGTATGGAAATGGTCAAGAATGCTGACATAGTCTGTCAACGGAAGTAAATTTATCTCATTCTGTGTTCCACTGAAGAAAGAGTCATACAGGTTCAGAAAACATGAGGGCGATGCACTGTCCCTATGATACACTGGTGTCAAAAAGTAACTGACTCCGTCTGTAGATGGCGGCGGTGAGCAGATGGCTGTGGTGCTGCTGGGCAGAGATGAAGCGTCTGTGCTGCTGATGTCCTGAGAGGAGCCGGGTGTTTGTGGACACATTTCACTCTCTGTGGCTGATTCATTCGATGAAAGCAGGGACAGCAGGGCAGAGGCTCTCAGACCTACAGGACCACACAGAGACACTGATTCGAGGGGTGTGCAAAACCCATGGGGATGTTGCTTTTGTTACAAGCTCACAGTGAATGAACAGAAAATGTGAATCCAATGTGTCTCCCACCTTTCCCAGTCTGTCCCTTCAGCAGGCACTCATTGATGAGGTCAGAGCAGCGGGTTTGCAGAGCTCTGGCATTACCCAAGGTGACATCGTCTAGAGGTTCTCCCTCCTGCTCTCTCTCGCTGACCAGCTCGGAGGTGAACAGAGAGAGAGCGGCGAACAGAAGCCAGGAGTAGTTGTGTATGTAAGGCTGAATCAGTCTGTGACGGTCACTGATGCGGATGGTGACCATAGGGAACACGGTGATGCGATGGGTTGGAAGATGGCTAGAGAGGAAGGAAAAGAGCAGTGATGTCATTAATGCTGCTACACTTTCTAACAAATAATAATTTTCTTTGTATTTTGAACCATATGCTCCTTAGATTTTAACAGTTGCATGAAAAGAAGAATCAAAATATACATATAAAATATACAGTCTGGTTATAAAATGTACTGAATTGTTAAGCACCCGCCTCATACCCATAGTGCTGCCTCATACCCAAAATTATAATTAAAATACATAAATTAAAATATATTCATAAAATGAGATTCGACTTTGAACTCAGTGTGGATTTTGTTAGTTCAAAAACTTGTTAAAAGTGAAATTCGTGTGAATTCTTTAATAAAAAAGTGTGTTTTACCTGTCTGGGTATTTTTTGGCATTGTAACAGCCAAAGCACAGATCAAAGTCCTCGCAGACGTTACAGTTTATCCTACTGCCCACAATAAGGCCCTGGCAGTGGTCACAGGCATATTCCATGTTCACCATCTCATGGTCATCCTCGTGACCTTCTGGTTTAGCACCACCTGAACGGAAACAACAGAGCCATTAAAGGGATCGTTCACCCAAAAATGAAAATTCTTAATGTCTATTCAAACCTGTATGACTTCTGTTTTGTGTTCTGCAGAAGAAAGAAGGTTGGAAACCAAACAACATTGGCCCCCATTGACTGCCATTGTATGGACACAAAAGCATTGATGTGTTTCTCAAAATATATTTTTCGTGTTTCATGACAGAAAGGTCAAATAGATGTTTTGAATAACATAAATGTGACAGAAACGTTTTGGGCAAACTATCTACTGGTGCCTGTTATGAAATATAGACGTTTACGGAACAAAGCTATTTTTGGGAAACCTTTGCATTAAGGCAACAACAAAAAAAAGAGATGCAGCCGAAATGGTTTTGGCTTACTGAGGAAGCAGGTCTTGCACAGATCCATATCTGTACACTGAAGGCACCTGTAGCGATGCCAGGGAGCAATGCGCTCGCATCCGTCACATGAGATCTCTACATTCAGCAGGTCACAGTAGCGTGCAATGAACATGTGCATCTGAAAAGATCAAAGTCAGTAGATAAACAATATGAACAATACAATGGTTGAAGTTAGCTGGTTATTATAACAAAATAAACTACCTTCAAGTAATACAAAACCCTTCTGCTTCATGCCATACTTCTGTCACATATGCAGTTTTGCAAAAATGACCGTCTGACTTACACAAGTAGAGCTAGACGGTCAAATCTCAGAAGATTTGAATTGCTGGGATGAATATTTAAAGGGGGTGTAATCATGAGTACTGTACATTATCCTATTAACAACATTGTTAATTACCACATAAATAAACAAAAGGCTTAAACTATTTATACGTTTTATAGATGGAGATTAACATTAACAGTACAAAATGAATGTGCCTGCGAGTTATCAGAATACACGTCTCTGCATTTTTTTAAAGGTTAAACTTGTTTGCTCTTTTCATCTGAGGGCTTTTCTAAAAGAAAGCTGACAGAGAACTTCAACCAGATGTACTACCTGCTAAGTGTTTGAGAACAAATTAGTGTCAAATATTTGCTCTGGTGACTTTCTGTGTTATGATGAGGCATTTATGTGAGTGCTGCTGACATTTGCCTGTGTTTTCGGAGCTCAAATATTGAATCAAACCCTCATGATCTAAGCCTAAGGTTTCCAGGAACATGGTGACACAGAATACATTTTCAATAGACAGAATATGCATTCAATTTAAGGTTTCAACCCCACCCAGTTCCATTTACGATTTTTTATTTACATTAATTTTCTCTACAATAAAGAGCTTTGCCTCTTGTGTTCATTTCAGAGAATGTTTTAATTGTAAAATCATTTATTATTATGGTAAAGACTGCTGGATATATCCTTTTAGATAGTGATGTTTGTACCTTTCTCTTGTCCTCCGCTGAGGCCTGGCCGATCTTGTCAAACCATTTCTCAAACATACCATCCAAACACTCGTCCATCCATTCACAGTTCCTTTCGTAGTCTGCTATCTCATCCTCCTCTTTCCACTGACTACATCACAACACAACGGAGAGGAAGATATTAGACATGTCATATCAAACAATAGACACAAGTATCACAGATGCAAAATAAGGATTAATTTAATTTTGACTCAATACTAGTGTCACAACAACAGCTCACGAAATGTACCCCATATATTAGCAGAATTTTATGTAATATGCAAAGGGGTGATAATGGATTCTGACAATGCTGGAAACTAAAGTTGAAAACAGACCTTTTCTATTTATTGTAAAAAAATATTTACTGTATATATTTCGCAAACTAGAATCCTTCATTGACTGTATTCAAAAATATAATGTTTATTGTGTAATCGAAAATACGTATAAAATAAAAAAAATAAAAATACTATTTACTATTTACGTGCTTAAAAGGAATGTTATGAATAAAAGCAATGCTATTTCTAAACATTTTTTATTATTATACAATATTCGTTATCTTCTATTTGCATAATGACAGAATATATATATTTGCATCATTATTTGCATACTAACAGAATATATTTACAAAAATCAACCTCAAACTTAAAATGAAAATCTTGTCAAGAATTTCTCTAAAGTTGTTGCAATCCTGTATAAAAATGATGGTACCACATTCCTTGAAACATGTATGTATAATGCATTATAAAGAGTTATTAAAGGGTAAAATGCATTATAATTCTTCATAATGTGTGTTGTAATGCATTATATGTAGTTGTGAAGAATTATAATAAATTTAAAATGTGTAGTGTAACAATGAATTGCTAAGTGTTATAATGTATTAACTTTAATAACAATAACAATTATAGACAATACAATGCTTTAAACTACTTTTATAAAGCATTATACATACATGCTTCAAGGAAAGTGCTACCAATTATTTTTTCGGTTGGACATAAATAAATATATTTGGAAGAATATTAGTAATTTACAGTTATGGGACACCACTTACTACAATAACAGGAAAATTATGTATAATTTTTTTGTTGTGTTGAATACAAAACAAAATATTTTGAGGAATTTTGGAAAGAGCTCTAGAGCACCTCTGACTACCATTCTTTCCCCACGTTGGTAACCAATGGTGTCCCATAAATGTCAGCTGCTAACATTATTCCAAATATCTGCAGATAAATATCTGTTCAAACAAAGAAATTTGTACAGGTTTGGAACAAGGGTGAGTAATTTATGACCATATTATCATATTAAGGTTAACCAGTTGTGTGAGACTGGTTTCTGATTCACTTGATTCTGTGCACATACCTGATGGCAATGTCATGCACACTGATGTTTTCCTGAGACATTGTGAGCAGAAGATCAGGCAGTTTGATGTCAAGAAACAGTGACAGATCTTCTGCTTCCCAGCTCATATCGAGTAAATGCAGCAAGCACGTCTGCACACACGACAGGGCAGGCAGCAGGACCCTGAGGACACAGTTTGGAAATCAGATACTAACACGTAAACAGCCCTGTCAACAGGAATTTACGATAATGATATAGAATGGCAATGTTTAGAGGGACACAGAGGTAGAACCCACTTTTCATTTAATGCATTGAAGCCCTGCACCGCCTCCACAAGCATTAGCACTAACAGATGATATGAGTGTCTGACCAGCTCCCTCATCTCCTTCCCACTTCCCGCCAACTGAGAGAAGTAACTGAGAAAGAATAATGGGGTTATAATATTGATATGCTATCTGTACCATCGGAAATGACCACAGATACAGATTTTATGCCAAGAGCCATACTTTGTGAAATCTTTCTGACAAGCCAAAAGTTCCTGAAGAAACAGGATACAGGGTGCCTGGAAGAGGTGCGGTTTCCCCAGGGTGACTATACACTGCTGAATGATCTCCAGAACCTCACACACGCTCAGTGCTTGGGCCTTTTTCAGGGCAAGAGTATTAAGAACACTGCACACACAGAGAGAGCGAGAAAGAGACATTTCATTATATCATGGGATCGGTACCATACTGGCTTACATATACAGCAAGATGCAAAACTCTACAACCAAAACTTCATTCATGGGCCAATACCTGCTTTCACTGATAACCATGTCCTTCATAAAGCTGAGAATGTGTTTGAGAATAGGGAAACGCTCTTTTACAGGCGGTACCATGCGAGGTTCCTCCACAGACCGTAAGGAAAGGAGCCTCAGGCGTCCCCGACTGAAAGGTGCTTTACGTGGGAAGACTAACGGAGATGTGGGCTCTCCTATTTGAGACTGAAGGCTTTCGGAGGATCCTCCTGCAACCTGTGTACTGAGACTGCTGGAAGGCCTTGTCTCGCCTGATGCAGACAGGCCCAGGTCCTGTCCCCGGATAGCTAGCCCCGTGAGTGTCGCTGCTTCGGTGCCATCGGGGGTCTGGGAGATGGAGGGTGAGGGGCTGGCCTGGAAGTCTGCTTCGGATGTGGAAACGGATCGGAGAAGATGAGCAGCACGGACGCCCTCTTCTGGTTTGGAAGCTTCTTGTTCTGGACAAGAGTTTCCACCAGCTGGGCTGAATTTAAATAGGAACAAACTTCTACTGATGCAGATCTCAGCTGGTAAAGAGAGAGAGAGAGAGAGAGAGACATGAAATAATAAAACCTAATTAGACAATGTTTTTTTAATTGTATTGTTGCAATACTAACCAAGTGACTCCATCGTAACCTCATTCTGTCCTTCCAATTTTTCCGCCGGTTCATTCATTTTACCCACAAGGTAACGCTGTTTCATCTCCAACTATCAAAGAGGCAGGCAAAGGACTTTTAAAAATATATTTGATTTTTAGATAAGTTATTTTGAAAGCACAATTTACGCACCATCCATGTTCTGATGCTGTCGGCGAGGGAGTAGACCTGCATGATGTCTTCACTAAGACCGCTCTGACCATTTTTAGATACTAAACGGAGAAGAAAATATCAAATAAAGTCTAAAAACAAATAGTGTTGTGTGGTTACATCATAAAGTGAATGAATATTGAATTACCAAAGCTCCTGAGACTATGGTGAAGCGCAGGTGTGTGATACATCATTGCCCCCCAAGTGGCATTCACAGCCTGGTCCACTTTTGATCCCGCATTAATCTCGTTTCTGATTGGCTGCTTCTTGCAAGTCAACATAATAGCTCTCATGAGCTCTGTCCTGCCGTCAGATGCATCCTGTGAAGGATCCCAGCGTGCAAACTCCCTTAAGAACTCCACCAATTCATCTGGTGAAGGTGATGATGCTCCCTGTAGGCCAAATTTTACAGGTGGATGTAGTGAATTGAGTACAGTTTAGGATTTAGACAACACACACTTTTAGACCCTCACCTGCTCAGTGTCTGCACTGGGCGCATCTTTGGGAAACTGACTCAGACCATGTCTGAACACGGGCTTCCAGAGAGGAGTAGACAGCACATGGTTCATCACGCCTGCGGGCAACTCCTTCACACCGCGGATCTCTTCGTAAGGAAGACAAGATTGATATAATTATATTAGCAAAATTTTGATACAAAAGTAAGATCCTAGTCCAGGGGTCTTCAACTACTCTTCTTTGAGGGCAAGATTCCAAAAGTATTAATAGGATGCGGGCCCGTTTTTTTACCAGATCCACATTTCTTCTGTAATTTTGTATTTCTGTTATTTATTGCGTGTTGTTTCTTTTATACTGTTTTTGTTGCTTTTACGTGTAGGCCATATATTAAAACTTGCACACAAATATTTCATCCAGTATTTGTGCCTTTTCATGATATTAAATTAAAAGTGATATTGTCTTTTTAATTGTATTTTATATTCTTTAATGCATTACTTAACCCAAAAATTGCAATTAATTTTGAAATAATTCAACTTAAATCAATAAAAGTAAAGAACGCAAATACATTCAACACAAAAGTAATCCCTGCCCCTTGTGACATTAAATTAGGCTTTTAGACAATTGATCTGTGCAAGAAACTGAACGCTATTATCACATCTTCGGGTGAATTCCAATCGCATTCATGTGCCCCAACCACTTAGGGGCAGATCCTATGTACAGTGCGAGTTTTGGGGAGAGATGAACCGTTGTTTTCCGTTAATATAGCCGTTATAAATAATGAATGCAGTAATAAAAACAACACCGTTTTTCCCTTATCTGAGACAACCTTTCACGTGGTGTACCCTTCGTACAGTTCCCCTAGTTTCAAGGGTACAAAACGCGTTTTAGAACGCGACCTATCACATGCGCAAACCGATTGCCTGTGGCTTTGCAATGCCCTGCTGATTATAACGTTGTAAATAACATTATGTTTTTTGGACTGACCAAACAAATCGCTCTATAAGACGTAAATCATCATGATGCGCGGGAATTACCTTCGTATTGAACATACCAGCATTTTGGACTTTTAAAGAAGTGACGTCTCAGGAGGGCATGCATTTATAGCACACCGTTCTTAAAGTCTCTCCACTTATTTGAAATGTTAAGGCCCGTGGGCCGCCAGTTGACTAGACCTGTCCTAGTCGTTGCCTTAATATACATTGTAGGAACATATGCAAGTAATAAGGCGCATCTCAAGCGTCTCAGTCTTGGCACAACTGTAAAGTGTTTGTATTCTTACCGTAAGGTGATTTTAAAGCCATAGTGCGTGAGGCCAGACGACCCATCAGTCTGGACACAAGCAGCTGCATGTCAGAGGTCCAGGATACAGTGATGTCTGGCAGGCCGTACGCTGTCACAGTGAACTTGTAACCCCACTCATTATTACTGCTGTCTGAGTGGAAGAGAAACTGCAGCTGGGGACCCGCTTTAAAGGTCACTTTCTGAAAAAAAAGATATAGTTGCATTATCTTATAAGATAGTTTAATATAACTCAAATTTATGTTTGCAAAATATAATGCTGTTTTATTTCTTTAAAAAAATTCAAAATCACACAAAAATCTAATGTAAAAACCCATTCAGCTCTATTAGTCATACATAAGGACGTTATTGTATTTCTGAATGATAAAAACAAACCTTAATTCACTAAACTACTAGAAAAAAATAATCTGTGAAGACTTAAATAAGTCAAATAAGTGAACAATTAAACTTTGTCAAATCTACATGATCATCCAAGTACTAGTAAATACTCTCATTGCTCGCACCTTTGGCCATTTCTCTGTGCCGACTTTCATGTCATATCTCACTTTTCCTCCTCTAGCGTCAGTGAATTCCAGATAGTCGTATCTACAAAAAAAAACAATGAGTCTAAAAGCAATGACAGTAAAGTTCAACATATAATTAATTTTACTTCACACTCAAGCCACATGACGGTTTCTGAAAGAGCTGTAAACTGTAATTGCCACAAGGTAGCAGCAGAACATTTTAGAAACGTCTCTTCCCACCTTTTCTCTGTTTCACAGCGTTCATCGAACTCCACCTCAAAGGACGTGGCTCCAGGACAGACAAAGACGGTGGTCTCATGTCTGCTATTCTCATAGTTATGAGGGGACTCCATGTTCCACGTCCTCAACACGACAGGCTGCTGAGAGCCTTCCATATCAACCTACAGCACAAAAACAAAACGTATAAACAGCTCCCTTTTCTTCACTTATTTATTGACAGTTCAATACATTACTTTTTTTAAATGTGATAAACTATTACAAATCTATTTGTTTTAAAGGAACTGGTCTTTCACAATAATAATTCATTTCTCATACTGAAATCTGGAGATGTATTAACTACAGGTGTTTTTCTTTTTTCAGTCCTTCATCACTTTTAAGTGTTAGTGTAGTGCATGCCAGGAACTGCATCTACTTTGGGATGCTTTTGGTTTGAAACAACATAAAATCACCTACATTTTACATGAAAGTGCATTTTAAGCTTTTAAGTCCATTTAACATTAGTGCAAATACCTGAACATGTCAAAATGCCTTTCATCGACATTTCTGCATTTGGCAGATGTTTTATCCAAAGCGATGTACAGTACATTTTATAAGTATGTATGTATTTCCTGGGAATCAAACCCAGCTGGCACAATGCTCTACGAGTTAAGCTACAGGAACCAGCACACAGTGGACTGACCTTACAGAAGATCTCCTCCGTGTCGTTGGCCAGATTTTTCAACAGGTCTGCAAGAGGGTAGAATCTCCTCAGCAGCACACAATGAGGAATATCCAGAGCACACAATTCCAACAGAAAGATTGTCTGCACAGGACACAATACAAACACCAAATTGGGTCAAAAAACACAATTCACAGATCACAGTGCTTTTATCGTAGACTGTGATTATAAGTCTCTGCGCAAACAGAAAACTGTTCTGATTGGCTGCATTTAAAGTCGCAGTGAAATAAAAAATTACAATGCCTATTTTTTCATGAAATATTGCAGCGTTTATTGCAAATAGTTTATCGATGTGGGCCATTCTCTTTTAAAATTCATGTGACCTAGTAATCTTTAATTAAAATCTGAAAATCCACTGCCTTCCTGAAATGACTATCTATGTTAAACGACATAAATTAGTCGGCTTGGGCGGAGCATCCATTAACTCCTCCCCTTCAACTGTGAGTCTTCTACCGCTCCATTTCAAAATGCAGCAGCTGTTTTTATACATCCAATCAAATCGTAGAGAAAGACGAAAGCCACGCCGACCATTTTTCACATTAGAAATTCTATTGCACTCGGAAATGTGTCAAAATACAGAAGTAAAAACGATCGCAACTTTGGGTTCACAGGGACTTTAATATTTATGATAGTGTCATCCCACACCCCGTACGCTTGTTATAACAAAGCAAGTGTGTATAATCATACATTCATGGCATTAACGGTCAGTGTCCTCGAGCAGATTCTAATCTCGTGTTGTATCATGGGAAATAGTGAGTAAGCGAGTGTACATCGAATGTACACTCAAAATCAGAGTGCATTGTGGGTGAAAAAAGTGAACAAATGCAGGGAATGAAGTAGTTTACTCATGTTTTTGACACCACTACAAAATGGCGGACACCCGATATATTGCACTCTCAAGCAGATAGGGAGCGGTTTCAGACAAAGCAATAGTTTGTAGAAGTAAAATGAAGTGTCTGCTACCAGCTGCCGGGTTGCCATGGCCAGGATGGATCCGCTGAGTTTCTCCGTGATATCGGCTCCAGAGAAGCGGTTGATGAGAGAACTCAGTATGTTTCTGGTGCCGTCCAGGAACTGCTCCACATCTGCAAGTCAAGAGAAACAGCACAGATTTGTTGAGAAAGTGACAGACAGCTGTGAGGTTACTTCTCTAAAATTGCATCTATAATAGAAATTGCTAAATTCTTTGAGGCATTTTTTGGAGGGCTTTGTAAATCCAGTCTGAAAGAACTAAAGAGTGAACGCTCACATTTGAGCAGGATTTCCCGAGCCAGTTCAGCAGAGGTGCTTGATCCTCCTTTGATCTGCAAGAAACACCAGGAGAGCAGACTTCCTTGGAGAGCCCAGAACAGCGAAAGCAGGACCCTCCAAATAGTCCCTTTTCTGGAATCTTGCATCAACACCTCACACTGAAAGACAGAGGGGCAGTTTTGCATTAATAAACATTAAGCCAATCTTTTCATAGCTGGTGTAACCAAAGAAGAGCTGCTGTCTACACAAACGTCACATTACAACTGATACTCTGTATAAGAGGTCTTCACGGGTTCAAACATGCCCGACCCGAACCCATCTAATAATTAAAAATTTGGACGGGGCCCTTGCATAAATTTACCACCCGAACCCGACGCGGACCCGAATATTGGAATACGTGGAATAAACGCTTTTCCCCACGTCACTCATGAATGCATCCATGATCACAGTCTGCAGTAGAGGTTTGCTGCTGACGGCTGAGGATGCTCGTGTTTTTCCCTTATTTCCAGACTCTCACTTTTCTCGTCCTAATTTTACGAGATACACGTTACTAAACACATGCATAGTGCTAACATGTAGACCATATACGGGTCCCGGGTCCTCCCGGAAGACCTCTAATGTGTATTAAAACACATGCTTAAATTTGGGCGGTCTTATTCAAATCATACCACGACCTGGCGTGGATTTTTGGGGGTGTGGATACACAAGGCATTTCAGGCAGGTCTGGGCGAGCATTCGCGTCTAGATAGAATACATCTTTTGTTCCAACACTTTAATTTTTGCAATTTTACGTGTCTAATACATGCATGGGCAACTTTTAAAACAGCAAAGACACAGAAAAACATGTGTTCACGCCATATGACCCCTTTAGTAACTTGTAAACATGTGAGACACTTGTCAGCTATCCACAGGGCTTGTATGGAGGGTTTATATGACTAGATGAAGCTGGCAGCTGTCAGTATGGGTGAACATACCTCTCCAGTGGCTACTATGAGCAAAGTGTCCATGACTGTCAGAATGGGTGTGATATCGAAGTCAGACATGGCTCCTTTAGGGGGCAGCAAGAGAAGACCTCTGGGGTCCTGATCGCTGGAAACAGATGAAAGAGCGGCAATGAGTGAGAATGCTGTACAGTTTTATAGAAAAGGAACTAGATGGAGGGGTTTGATACCTGAAGTAATTGCAGAGTGATTCGAATGTGAGTTTTACAGACTCTAGTTGATTTTCCTCCGTTATGTTTTTCTAGTGAAATGAAACAAAATATAACAATTTGCTTCAGAGTAAAACAAACTGCTAGTGTTACATTTGTTTTTGGAAATAATAATTTTCTGTCTTCACTGTAAAATCCAGCTTCAAAAATGTCCTCAGAGATTTTTTTAGTAGCAAGAGCAAATTTATTATTTTGTGCATACTGAACACTATTATTCCTCAATTTGTTGCAAATAAAAAATATTTATAGACTTAACCTAAAGGCATAATTCACCCAAAAAGGATAATTCTTTCATCATGTACTCACCCTCAAGTTGTTTCAAACATGTGTATATTCTGTTTTTCTGCTAAACACTAGGAAATATATTTGCAAAATGTTTGTAATTAAACAGTTCTGTTGCACTACTGACTTCCTTAGGACAGAAAAAACTACTATGGTAGTCAATAGTGCTTAAGAGCTGTGTAGTTTCCCACATTCTTAAAAATATCTTCTTTTGTGTTCAACAAAACCAACAATTGTATACAGTTTTGGGAAAGTAAATGTGGTAATGAAATACTGTATATCAAACCACTTTGGGTCAAGTGTTTCAGTTTTGCATCGAAAAGCTCAGTGCTGAGTTTTTTTAATGAGTTGGGTGGATTTTATGCCATAACCTGAGTTAATTCAGATTTCAGTGTGTATTGTCTAATTATTTGCAGCTGGTCAAACACTTTTTTTTTAGTGAGGTTGAAAGACATGGGACATATCAAAACAATTGATTTGAGTGAACTATATGTCCCAAAAGTTGAATAAACTTAAAAATGTCCTGAAGTTGGTTGCCTTAAACTTTTAAGCTTTTTCAACCTCACATTTTGTTTTCAGTGTTGGTGTCACAAATGGACCACAAATGCACAAATAAGTAAAAACAAAGTCTTACCATCATGTGAAAGAGCTTGTCTCTCCTGCTCTGTTTGTTAGGATAAAAGATAGCTGCTCCATTGAGAATGGCTTTCACAGCTTCTTTCTTCAGAGCTTTCTCCACCGCTGTCTCACCTTCAGGCCCATCCACCACTGCAGAGCACATAACCTCCTGTTACTCTCTCATACCATCACTATCATCACTATCATCACCACATCAAACAGCATAGTTGAGCTTTATAGTTGTGAACATGACCTGCAGCATGACATTAAAAATAAACTGTGAAAGCACGTTTGAGAGTCTCACCTTGACACAAGTGATTGTAAAGCTCCCCGACAGCTTCAGCAGGGTGTATGTCTGCGCTGGATGAGGGCGAGGCAGATGCTGATGCAGACGATGAGGTCGCTGTATCTGAGGACTGGGAATCTGTCAGGTTGGGCATCATCGAGAAGCAGTTCTGAAGCAGCTGAAGCAGAAGAACCCGTGTCTTCAATGCCTCCTCTCCCTCACTGAACACAAGCATAAACACATATTGTAAGACACAAACGTAGACTAAACGCAATAAAGCTTCAAATGGATAAGGTCATTTTAAATGCAAAGAAGATAGACAACAGAGTCTATTTATTTAAAGAAGTCTTAAAGCTATTAGCTACAAGTTGCAAAAACGTGTTAAATTCATTTAACTTATAGCTTTTATAAACTATATCTGCAACTATATTGTTATGTTTACAGTTGTACTCACATTGACCTGAGTTTGCGGTAAAAATTCCAGAACAGAAGCAGGTTAAGGTCACTGAAGTCAAGAAGGGACTTCTGCTTGGACAATGATGCTTCCTGTAACAAAGGTTCTGGCTTTATATTTCATTGCACATGGATTCAAACGTTGATTCCATTATGTGACAGAATTCATGAATTTCAGCTATAGTCGAAGGTAAACATCAACATCAGAGAATTGAAAAACTGCATTATGAAATACAGAGTTGTGTTAGACAAAATCAGGGGCTTGGTAGATGTACCATGTCTCTGGTGAGCTGCTGGATGAAATAAAGGGTCGTCTTCATGAGTGTGAGACCTGTGACCAGGCCTGACTTGTTCTCCTCTGTCTGAACGCTCAGCTCCTCGACATCCTCTAGGCGCTCAGAATCTGGACACAAATAGCCACTAAAACACATCTGTTGAACACCCAACCGCTCTGCTGTGTCCTGCCTAGTGCACAGGAACTTCACCATGAGGAACTACACAAAGACAGAGACTGGGTTAGTAAACAAATGTCTTTGCCAACTGTATAAAAACACCATCAAAACATGAACATTTCTTGATTATGTGTATGTACTGCAGATAAACAGGCGAAAATCTAGAGATAGAAACAAAGAAATCCTACTTTTGATACTCGACATTGGTGTAGCTTGATATCCACGTCATTCCAGTCCTCCTCCAGCTCAAACCAGCCGAGCGGAACATCTTCACTCGTCCCTGATGTTCTTGTGCTGGAGTGTGTATGATTTGTAGTGTGAAAGTATGTATATGTATGGGATACGGAGGTAACAGTAAGCGGTTACTCAGAATCATTTATTAATTTATAGCTTGTCTTATGTGGTTTATAAATGTTCTGCAAGTGTTTGCTTCAAACTAACCAAGTGAAAATTTGACAAACCTGTCTTGGAAATATTCTTTGTAGTCTTTGTAGTCCCAGCTATCATACTTTTTGAATCGTTTGAAGTGTTTTTCTGCATCAAAAGCCTCGGTGTCATTGTATGCAAACACCAGACCGCATTTAGCACCGATTGCCCCTTTACGCACCTGAGGTAAAGAAATGCTGGGATGAATATGCAAAGAAAAACTAGACTTCGAAAACTAGATCGACCAGTTTTTATATACTAAAACATACTCTTAAAAGACTATAAAGGCAGAGAAGACTCACTTTCATCTTGATCTGTGTGACCTGAAAGCAGCTCTGGTTTTCAGTGGACAGAATCACACTGGCTTTCCTCTTTCCGTTCTCTGTCAGGAAACCTGCAACCCCAAATGGGTATTTCACTAACGCACTTCGGTTATAAAGTATCTCTGAAGTCCTATTTTGAATGCACGATCAGAAGAGCTGTATGTTATGAATGGTGTTTGTACCGTCACCAGTGTTGGGTTCTGTTAACATGTTTTCTGGACCAGACTTCTCCTCTTTACTTTTGACATCACACGCCTGAAGATGGAGCTGAAGGGGTTTACCTGCACATGCACACCATGTTTATATGCTGTACTGCAAATGCAGCTAATCCATCAAAAATAAAAACCAAATGTACTTTAAAACTTTTTTTGATGCCACGAACAAAAATAAACAAAAGGAAAATAAACTAAACAGTAAACAAATCTCAAGATGAGTCTAAAGATTGGATTCAATATCAGATTTAAAAGCTTTTGATCAGTATCCAACTACTGTGCATTACCATTCCGGAAGAGCAATCTGAGCCGGACTGACGCCATGGACGCCAGCAATGCGGATGCTCTATATTCAGAGTCCTGATGCTGACAGATACCAGACAGAGAGACGAGGACTTTAGCCACGCTGCCTCGTGCCAGAGCAAATGCTAGAAGAGTCAGTTCAGCCTCAGGAGAAACACAGCAGCTAGAGGAGAGAGTGAGAGCGAGAGAGAGAGAGAGAGAGAGAGAGAAAGAGAGAGAGAGAGAGAGAATATAGATGCAGCCAGATTACAGCACACATTAAACATAACTATATTTTTGTAAGGAAAATCAAACAGATGTACAAATGGACACAACCTTGATACAGTAATGGGCTAACACCCGGAAAAGGGTAAAGAGTGACGAGAGAGAAAAAGACAGATAGATAACATGATAGTTGAAAGTAAAGCACTTCCTCTAAGAGAAGTGTCGAGTGTACAATTACATTCAAATGAAATTACCCCCTGATAGAAAACAGTATACCATTATTATCAAGCTGACCTGTGTTGTATAATTACAGCAAAAAGGGGTTTGTCGCTTCTACAGACCTTGTCTACACTAAATTATTAATAACATGTGCTGAGTTGGTTCTAATTGACTATAAGGAGTTGTTTCTTACTCTGCTATGCGCAGTAAAAATCCATCCACCTCTTCTAGAATATTTGCAGAGAAGAATTTGGGGAACTCTGTTGAAGACGGCGTTAAGGACAGGGGTGGCATATGCTGTAAGGCTTTCCTAGAGAACAGGGAAAAAACAGTCAAATTAATTTGTATTTGTATTTATGCATTTGGCAGACGCTTTTATCCAAAGTGATTTACATTGAAATACATTATCATATACATTTATACATAGGTATGTGCAAACCCCTAAGAACGAACCTACAACCTTGCGTTGTTAACGCAATGCTCTTACCACTGAGCTACTGGAAAGCTAATTTAACAGGAATCCATCAGAACAACAAAGCGACATAACCACGGTAACCATTGTTGTAATGTTTTAGAAATAGTTTATCAGGTTCTCTTTCATCATCTCGTGTTCGAGATCCACCAATGGAAAGGGCATCTGTACCTGACCTCTGCAGAAGCATCCAACTTCCCCCCCCCCGCGGTCTTACCCCAATCCATTGGACATGTGTGAATGAGCGGCCGGCTCCACAGAGCGTGCGCGAAGCGCATGACGTACTACTGGAGTGACCCTCTAAATCTCAAGCACTGTCTCGCGGGTCTTGAGGTGAAAGACACTGTCCACAATGAACATCAAGTTGATTCATAAAAGGTTTGGAGAAAGTGCTGAGAGACCAAAATTGACTCATGTTTTTGAGTCAATTGGAGAGAAATTCTGACTATGGTCCCAAGAACACTATTCCTACAGAGAAGCACAGTGTTGGAAACATACTGCTTAAGCGCTTTCTCTCTGCTAAGGGCACAGGATGACTTCCCCGCATTGAGGGGCCAGTGTACCGTAAAATCTTGGACGAGTACCTCCTCCCATTAACTAGATCACTTAAGATGGGTCGTGGATGTTCCTTTAACATGACAAATACCCAAAACATATTGCCAAGACAACCAAAGAGTGGCTTAAGGAGAAGCACATGTATGTCCTAGCTAGTCTCTGGACCCTAGTCCTATAGAAAATCTGTGAAGGAGACGAAAACTCCAATTTGCTAAGTGACAGCCAAGAAACCTCAAAACTTGACAGAGGAGTGGACTAAAATGTATCCTGACACATGTGCAAACCTGGTGACCAACTATCAGAAATGTTATACCTCTGTGCTTGCCAACAAGGGTTTCTTTACCAAGTACAAATTAATTTTTTGCTCGGGGATCAAATACTTATTTCACTGACTGAAATGCAAATCAATTTATAACCTTTATATAACCTGATTTTTTTTATATTTTGTCTCTATCAGTTAAAATAAACCTACCAAAAAATGATAGAGCCTTCATTTCTTTGTAAGCAGGCAAACTTACAAAATCTGCACGGGATCAAATAATTACTTCCCTCACTGTTTATGACCAGAAGCAGTGCTTTCCGGACTGGTGACAAGCTCTCTCTTCCCTCTATCATGGACATACACACCACACGGTGCATCCGTAAAGCTACCAGCATCTTAGCTGACCCACCTCACTCCTCTCGCACTTTTCAGCCTTCTGGAAAAAGGTACTGAAGCATTCGTGCCCTCACCTCCAAACTGTGCAACAGCTTATTTCCACAAGCCATTCGACTCCTAAATAAAAAGGCTCAGGACTAACACATATACACTGTAACACACTGTTTGCACATTTGCACCAACTGCCCAACTTGCATATTTTAGCACCAACACTGCTGCAAGTTCCTAATTGAACGTTTACATGTACAGTAGTAGGATAACATGGTTTCACTACTTGTTTGCACTCTGATGTTGAACGCTGTGTATTATATTGTGTCACGTTTTTCTTTTGCACTAAAAGTTGAACTTTTCCCCCAGCACCTTGGTCCTGGGGGGACGTTGTTACGTTTCACTGTGTACTGCACTTTACATTTTTGAAATTGCAATAAAAGCCACTTGAACTTGAACTCACAGGGAGTCGCATATCTAAGTAGCGCCTCTCACATTGGCTTGTGGACGCTATAGAATTGGCATATGAATCGAAGGGAGTGCAGCCCCCAGGAAACATCAGAGCTCATTCCACAAGGGTCTTAGCTTCCTATTGGGGGACATCTTCTCTGCTGCCAGCTGGGCTTCTCCCAGTACGTTTGTGTGTTACTACCGGTTGGATGTCACCAAAACCTCGTTAGCACATTCTGTTTTAGGTGTGGGGTCTTCATAGCCCCTCCTTGTTACATTCCTTTACCTTTCGTTTACACATAATAATAAAGAACGAAGGTTGAATGGGCCAGCCGGCCATGGACATTTGTTTCACCAGGCATTCATTCACATTCCTGCCTGGGTGTTATATATATAATACCATAGTTTTACCATCTGAAACTCTACTACACCTAGAATTGTTTTGTAAGGGTAAACCATTAAATTTTGAACTTATCCCCATTAACTAAAATGTGATTGTTAATGTAAAACTAATACTTTTTTGATACCGTAAACGGACGCTATAAAGTGGAAAAAGACAGCATCCAGTCAGGAAGCAAGGCTACAAAATGTGACAATAACAAAACTGGTATAATCCAATCACCACCACGCATTCAGAAAAGAAAAATGATCTGTTTCTCTCTGACTTACTGTGTGCTCTGTAAGACGGTCTGTGCAAGCACCGGGTTGGTTTCCATGGAAGCAGTGACCAGAGATGTGAGCAGTGACAGATACCATATAGCCGAGGCGTCGGATACCGAGACCTCCTTGCTCTTGGTGATCTGGTAGCCCATTGTCTTCAGACCGTGAATACGTGTGTCACAGCCATCGCTCAGGCAGCGCTTAATGTTTATCTGAATATCTGTGTGTGAGAGACAAAGAACTTAAATCCTCTAAGATTTGCCTACGTGCGAGTTTAGAAAGGCTTCTAGAATGATAATATTTACATGGACATAACTTAAGTACATATTTAAAAAAAAATGTACTTAATTAAATACAATTGCAAAATAAAATTTGCTTTCAAACTGTCAATAAGACAATAAGTGTTTACAGGGATGGGTGATGTTGGAGTTGTCCAGCAGCGGTACGTATCCCGTGACATTACTCGGGATCCTCACGTCTCTGATCTCCTGCAAGGATCGCTGGTTCTTCCCCACAGCTATGGATACAAGCTGAGGCATGTAACTGTGGTCATTTGATGCTACTGCAATGGCCAGTCGTCTCAACACTATGTCTGGCTTCATTTTTAACCTGTGCAAGAATGAGGGTTCAAGGCAGTGAGGCTGCTGATCAATCACAAAATGTTTATGGTTTCTTAACTCATGTGAGAAAGTAAATAACCAAGTGATAAAAAAGTCAAGGAATGTGTGACGTCAGCAGTAATGTTTTTTAAAACTAACATGCCTGATTTACACACTAAGCAACACACAAGTTAATATTTATTTAAAGTCATTTTAAAAACACAAGTAAGTTGAGCAGCTAACCTTATCCAGTGTGAGCGAGCGCTGCCGTCCGACTGCCAGAAAGACACAGTCTCTCCATTGGTCATTTTGGGGATGTCAGCACTGTTGGACGACGCCTCGATAAAGCTATAACACTGCGTGACCACTTTGACCTTATCCACGTCAGGGTCATGATTCAGTTCTGACCTGTACTGGATGTCTAGATCTTAGAGGAGAAAGAAAGCGGCTTTACACTAAATCACAAAACTCTTGGCTTTTTTTAGACAGGTTTCCCAAAAACTTTATTTTACAGGTGTTTACATACATGAGATCATATAGAAATGGCAATCTGCACAGTCCCATTACAATCCGTTCTTTGTACACTCAGAATTGGTAAATTGTCTGTTGCCTGGCAACCAGTTCCTCTTTGGCAGATCAAGCAAACTATTTGAGCGAAGTAAACGGGTAAAAAGTAAATATCTTCCTTCATAACCAACCGCTTTTTACATCTAAATGCAGTCTGTCAACTCTTACCAACACAACGACTGGCGAATATATATTACATTCCAAATCTGCCAAAGAGTGGAAAATGAAACCATATCTGTAAAGGCAGGGTCGGATTGGCACAGAATTGATCGGTAAAGAAGCTATGGCTTGTGAACTGGAGGAACACTTTTGTAGTTCCAGAACTATTTTGCGGAAGAAGCCGCTCATTGTTTTGTTCACACCACAGGAACTGGGAATGGTTTTAGTTCAGCAATGTCTTTGTCTCCGTATTGTTTAGCGCCGTGTGATGCTCTACGTATTATGGGCTAGTTAAACAAGCACTGGTGAGCTTTTGCGACGCAAGTGTCGGCAGACTCATTTACGGTTGTTTAACACTCGCGAGTTCTTTTGGCTTAACGAAGTGCTCAGCAATGTAAAGAGGATCTGTCATATAGCAGACCTATAACCTTCTTTTTTTAACTTAAAAACACCCATACCTGCCACCCAAAAATCGTCATTTTCCCATACAGTGACATAGGACCAGAAATGAGTCTGCCGACCCTTGCGTCCCAAAACCTCATTGTGCTTATCTTGTGCAACTAGGAATTGCAAACAGGACATTTCATCTCTCAGTCCTCTTTCAATCGCAACTGTAATGTCTACATTACAATTTAACTACCAATAAACCCTTCTAACTATGTTCCAGTAAATACCTTGTGCCAAAGCAGCTAATGAGAAGAAAGGTTTGGTCTCTCTGTGTTAAAGCGACTCAAGTGTAATTGTGGCAGACACTTTACACACTCAGTTTCTCACTGTTTATATAAAAGAGACTGTGTTGTATATTTGTATGGCATTCATTTTCACCTTTCTCTTTCTGCAGCAGACAATCCAGGAAGTCCTGCACTACAGATGACCTCATCGTACAGATGCTGTTGTAGCCCTCCAGCACAGGGAATGGGATGGCACTGCTGGGGATGCGGTTCCTGTGCAAAAACTTCAGGACCTTGGAGGCATGTGCTTTAAGACGGTCCTTGGACTTGGAAAAGATATCCACGAATCCTGAAGAAGCGTGGAGGGGACACAAATAAGGTGCAATAAAACATATAATTGTCTACAACATGCTTAATTACAACTGTGAATTTCCCCTCGTGCTGCCAAGAACATGAATGTTACCCTCCAAATTGAAGAGAAACATTTAAATCAGTAATCATTTTCATTCCCGCTCCGCTCCCCCACCTGGTGTCAGAGAGCACGCCTGGAGCTGCCGGATCACATGACTGAGTTCTCCCTGCAGATTGGCTCCATTGGAGTTCTTCAGTACCATCAGCATGTTCTCCACATCAACAATTCCATCGCCCTCAGCATCGAACTGACCAAAGGCCTGTACAACACAAGTGACAAAAGTTACTTTTTTTTCTGTGCATCCTGTGGTACAAATATCAGGTAGCACATGTATTGTATGTGAAAAGACACAAACAAATCAAAAGGCGGTGGTGACAAAGATAAAACCAACAGTCGCAGTTGGCGTCTACAGCTCCATCTGATTGGCTGACTATTCTAACAAACACACAAGTCAGCATTCGTTTCATTTGAAATGCAAATGAAAGAACCATGCTTAAAGCAGTGTAAAATAAGGCAATTCAGAAACTAGTGCAACTATGTGCTTTGTGCAAGGTACCACGGAAAAATATAGAAATTCTAATGGATTTAAAGGGAAAGTTCACCCAATATTGAAAACGATGTCATCATTTATTCACTCTAATGCCGTATAAAAAACCTGTATATTACTCTTCCTTTTGTGGAACACAAAAGATGATATTTTTAGAAATTTGGTTTTGTGTCCATGGAAGTCAATGGGGTCCGATACTGTATTAGTTCTAGGATGAAAAAGAACATTTTGGAATGAGGGCGAGTAAACGATACAATAATTTTTGTGTCAACTATCCCTTTAACAATTATAATAGGAACTGTATTGGTTTTATTGGAAACTATAGTATAATGGTCTATGCGAGTCTCTATTGGTGTGTATATGTATTGGTGGGATGGATATTGGCGAATTAGAAAAAAAACACCAAACATCTCAAAACACTCAACATCACGAGATTGTAGTTGTTTTAATGGAAAACAGCTTATGATCCATATCATAACGGCATTTCTAAAATAAACGGTGGTATAAAGAATTATCCAACCATAGGACATTTTGAGTACTGTGAGCCAATCACAGATAACAAATCTATCTGGTATGCTCTTGATATGGATTTAATGTAAAGCATGTTGCTATGTTTGCAACACGTATGCAGCTAATTTCGTTGTGTTTACATTAGGCACATGTGAACGAATGAATCAATGCTGTTGATTGTCACAGCACATGAAATCCTCATTTTGGTTAACACGTGGGCACTTAACCGGCCTGACTGGTTAAGGAGGAATATGTTCTGGTCGGTGTAAACAAACCCTTGCAACTGCCGTTATAAGGGCCACAAAATGAGAAGCAGCCCATTTAGAGGTGACACACCTATTATCCCTAGATAGACACCTAATTGGTTTTGAGGCAGTCAGCAAATAGACTGCAAACAAACATAACGATAACACAGCATGACCATTGAATAAAGTAGACAGATAGCAGTGAATTTGACGACTTTGAGCTGTTTGTCAGTAACATTGCAGTACAAAATATGCTGGTTTACTTAGGCTACCTAACAATTCGCCATTTAAGTAACTTGAAGACTATTAAAATAGACTAGCAACCTGATGTTAAGTGCTTTGCAAATGCACAACTGTTCAATCTTGTTGAAGATCGGGATACACTCCACAGTGCCCACCATGTAATTCATCATCTATATAGGTTACTGGTTGTCGTTACCTCTTCGCAATCCTCTCTGGGCGCATCTCTGCTCTCCAGCATCTCGCAGAACTGCTCCAGGGTGACGGTCTCCTCTCCGCGGCTCAGCCGCTCCTCCAGCCAGCGCACCAGAGCGCTGTCGTTCCGCGCAAGCACCGACTCTGAAATGGCGACCCACGAGTCGCTCATACGGGCCGCTGCCTCCCTCAGCTTTACCTGCTCTAGCAGAGCTTCGGGGGTGGGGAGTCCGTAGCTAGGCGCCGGAATATTCGCGGACCCTCTTCCATTTCTCCCCGGAGCGGAGCCTCCTCCGCCACCGCCTCCACCTCCGCTGCCAGCCCTGGTGCCTGTGGCCGCAGAGGCCGGGCTGCCCTCGGCGAAAACCGGGATCTCCGTTTCTACATCCTCTTCATCGCCGCTTCCAGCGCCACAGCCACTCTCTGCGTTCCCCATGCTGTTCTGCGGCCTCGGGCTCTCTTCCGATAGAGCTCAGCCCGGGTTTTAAGTTTTGTTTTAGTGTCTTAGTTGACCAGTCCAGATTGCTTTGCCAGTCAGCGCGTTCCTCCGCTGTCACTACCGCATTGACGGGCTCCGCCGGCTGACGTCATGTTTGTCAGCAAAAACTTTGGTCTCTTCCGTGTGTTCCGTTGACGCCCGCTGTACTAACACGCCCCCTAGCGTCTCACCTCCAGTATTTATAATTATTCTTTTTGGATGTTGTGATGTTTATTTGTTTATTTATCTTTAATACAGCACGGCAAACAAATAAATGAGATTGTTTCCGAAATAAACGAGGATACATCATACTGCACAGCTCAAAATTAAATTACTTACGTAAGATGTATGCGCATGCGCATTCCGAAAACATATGATGTTGCGCGATGTGATGTTGATGTCCGGAATGTCTGGTCATTTTATTTTAAATGCTGACTGCCTGATGTTTTGTCCTTTCCGGAATACATTGTATACACAATGTTGAAATATTTAATACCTCTTGTTTCAGTTGTCTTGGCTGTGTGGACGGTGCCCGAGTGGCTCGCATTTCCGATCTATGGCAATGTGGTCAATGTATTTGAGTCGTGGCTGCGGCAGTCGGTCAGTGACCTGTCATCCTTAACACCGGAGCGCATGCTGACCGAAGACGAGCTGACACTATACAACGGAGACCCGAACAGCAAGGGATTGTACCTGGCGATCTTAGGACAGGTGTTTGACGTTGAACGTGGGAGGAAACACTACGGACCTGGCGGCGGTTACCATTTCTTTACAGGTTAATTCAATAAATGTGTACTGTACGTGGTGACGTTAAAATCCCTGATTTGCATTCTCCATTGACTTGTGTGTTTGTTCAGGTAAAGATGCATCGAGGGCGTTTATCACAGGTGATTTCACAGACATCGGCCTATCTAATGACGTCACAGATTTCTCTGAACCACAGATTGTGGCCCTTTATGATTGGTTGTCATTTTATCAGAAGGACTACACTCCAGTTGGTGGGTACCACAGCAGTTGGGGTTTTTCATCATTATGTGTACTTTAATATCTGACGTCATCTACTGAATATTTGTCTTTCTGTATGGCCCATGTCCTGCAGGTAAACTGATTGGCCGGTTCTACACAGAAACCGGGCAGCACACTGATGCTCTGTGGCAGGTGGAGTCTGTTTTATCAGATGGGTTGAAGAAAAAGGCTCAGGCTCAGAATGAGATGCAGCTTTACCCATCCTGTAACTCAGAATGGAGTGAAGCCAGTGGGGGACGGGTATGGTGCTCTGAGAAGAGGTAACTTTCTTTCTATAGCTGCTGTCATGTGTACATCGGTCACCGAATATAACTAGTGTTTTTGATTTTCTGTAGCGGCGGTATTCACAGAGACTGGGTCGGAGTACCCAGAATGCTCTTCACCCCTGGATCCGGCCACTCCCGATGCGTGTGTATCCAACCATCCAATCCAATACATTCCGAGAACAGGAACCTGAGAGAATACAAGGACTGTCCTCCTCACGTAGACTCTTGTCGTATCACCAAAGACTGAATTTCAAGCTTCGTCACACCCCAAAAGCTGCTAGATTGGTTTGGGTTTTAAAGACCATCACCTTGTTATGAATTATCAAAGCAGGTGTAATGCTAAAATAAACAACGCTGTTCTTATTTAAATAACAATTTACAATGTAATTAGTTGTTTATTAAATGAAACGACAATTTTATACTTATTTTTGTTGTCCTTTATGTAAAGTTGTCCTCCCTTTCTTGAAAAGGATACTAGAGGCGGCGACAGGCTAAATATCTGGGCATACAGATAAGATTAAACAGAGGCCAAAGTTTAAGTTTGTCACATAGACTAAAGCACGACTTGCGTTAAGTACAAAACAATTGTAGTGGTCAAAAATATTATACATATATCTGTACAATTTAACAATACCATAACAGACTGTGGACTCCGCCCTCAAAACAAACAAACAAAAAATATGATCATAAAAACTGAATTTGATAAAGTGCACCTGGTAAGCATGGGCATAAAAAGCATTTAAAATGTGACATTTTACATTTTTGAAAAGACTTGAAAACAATGACCAAGCAAGCAGCCCCTCAGAGCGAGCCAGCAGGGCAAACATTAACTGGAATGTATCCTTTGGTGATCAGAAATTAACACACCATTATATTAATGCATTAATGAAAAACACGCTACAAGCAAATTATGTCATGCGTATGCATAGTAAGCATATCACAATTCTTCACTTAAATGGATAGTTTACCAGAAAATGAGATTATTGTTTGTAAATGTACACTAGGGTTCAATGTTGTTAAATACCAACAATCTTTAAAATATATTTTGTGTCCTGCAGAACAAATAAAATCATTCAGGTTTGACATGATAGAGTGAATTATGATGTCATTTCATTTTTAGGTAAACCATCCCTTTAAAACCTTTGCATCTCATTTTGAGCGTTTCACAATTTAAGTATTACAAAAACACTAATGGATCACCTAAAATAAAGTCCACTGAATATGCAGATAATCAATGATTAAATGATCAAGTCAGTACTCCCATAGCAAAAGACAGTTCACAAGATGAAATATCTCTCCCCGTCTTAGTGTTTTGATTTGAACTCAGGAGAAAAATACGTTCCCTGCGCATTACTTTTCACAGAGATGGAATTGTGTTCAAAATTTAAGGCGAGACCCTGCACAGTGTGATTAAGGCTTCACACCAACAAGGCTACCTAATTTCCCTTCATATCCAGCAGCATTTAATACACACACAACGGGTACTTGGCTCCTTAGACTTCTTTGAAATGATCAAATGATAGAGGTTACTAAACCAGTGTAAAGGTGTAAATCAAAAAGAAAAAAAAGCCATGGGATTATGATGGCAAGAAACATTTCTGATGGAAAATGTGAGGCAATAACTAAATCAAGAAGTCCTCATATAGCACAATTAGCCCTCTCTAAAACCTCTATGGTCTCAGCTCATTGTTCTTTCTGTAGTAGTAGATTGTGGTTGTAATCTCATGTGAAAGCAATCTTGGTTTCTGCCACCGACAGCCTGTATAAAAGCTCTGAATCTGAATTCTGTTATGTTTAATATGTATCCTCAACACATAATAGTTTGCCTCTAAAATTACTGCTAGAACAAACACAGTTATAATTGTATTTTTTCCTCTGACAAGAATGGAATGGTTTTGTTCAAGGGCTCTTCCTCTCCCTCCTCCTGGTTCAGTTCGTGGCCCAGTCTGCAGGTTCATGCTCGGCTTGACTGTTACCCATCCTTCTTTATCTCGTGTTATGACACACCGCCCAATGTCAGCACATCAAAACAGATGTCACATACACGCACAGGTTTGTTCAGGTCAAATTTGATGATGGGGATCTCCTTTATAGAGCACTTATGGCAGAGCAGACGGCCACAATGGCGGCTATGAGAGAAAAAAGATGACAAAATAAAAAACTTTATTAGGTGGAAGAATATAGTAAAAAATTGAATGGAAGAATAAAATTGAATTTTTGTATTCAAGTTAGTAAGATGGCTATGTACCAGTGATGTTTTCTGGTGGTGACTCCAAATTTGGTTGTACATTCGTAGCAGTTTGATCCATCACACCACGGGGGCTCTTTGGTCAACATATCTGCACCAAAATGACAAAATGTTGACATCTTTTTACTGTCACTACACACCTACATATAATGTGTAGGAAAAGTAAAGCATGAGGCCATTACCTAGCAGACGAAATAGAAGCTGCTTGGTAGCAACTTGATAGTTGAAGATGTTGATGCCCTGGTTGTTAGTGACACCAAGTCGAGCACCAGCCCTCACGATGGCACGGCACAAGTTAGCGTTTCCTTTCATATAGGCTAAAAAAAGAACTGTACGAAGAAGAAAAGGCTAGTTTTTGTTTGTCTTTACAAGCTAGTTTTTATGACGCTATTATTATTTATTTTAGTCGGTTCATTCATTTAAAATCCACATGAAATTAAATAACTTGTTCTCCACCAACCTGTGTTCCCCTCATTGTCCGGTTTATCCAGGGGATACTCGGGCATGCATTCCAAACATAGCTCAAAGATGGCTGCCGCGTTCTCTTTCCCATACTGGCCGAGGACGTGCATGGGTGATTGACCTCTAGAGAAATAAAAACAGGACAATTCTATTCAGATTAGTGATAGATCAATGTACTATAGGACAGGCCAGGATTAGTAAACGACTGCTTATATTTTGTAGATTTGTAATTATAGATCTTGTCTGCAAGTGTAGAGTGGGACTTGGGTTGTTCAAGTCCTGACCTGAGATTGTATGCCTCTGCATCTATGTTGGACTCGGTAAGAAGAGCACGTACATTATTGAGACGCCCCTGCATCACTGCCAGATGGAGTGCTAGTCGAATGAAGGATAAAGAACAGGTCATAAACCTATTTCTGTCAGATTTCACAGATTTACAAGGACACATTTATATAAATCTGAGTTTAGCATTGAAGGCTACCGTTGTTTCCATTCTCATCAATTGCAGAAAAGTCTACTCCGTTCTCGATCAGGACAGAGCAGATTGTGCACAGATCCTGTTGTGCAGCAAGATGCAGTGCTGTCTGTCGATGTTTGGTCAGTTCGTTCACTTTAGCACCAGCCAGGAGCTACAAGCCAAAAGATCGAAGAATACATAAAGGCGTTTTTAGCACCATTGTTAAAATAATCTTCCATTCTTAAATAGTAGATCACGAGGGATGAAGGTTCAACGGAAAATGTAGTGTGTATAGAGCTATATAGCTCATGACCCAAACTTAATTTAAAGGGATAGGTTCCCCAAAAATTCTGTCATCATTTAATAACCCTCTTGTCATTTCAAAACTGACTTTCTTTCTTCTGCAGAACACAAAAGAAGATATTTTAAAGAACGTTGCTAACCAGACAACATTGGCCCTCATTGCCATCCATTGTATAGACACAAAACCACAGAGACATTTCACAAAATCAGTAATACATAAATTCTGAACTACATGACAGTGAATAAATAATGACAGAATGATCATTTTTGGGGTGAAGTACCCCATTACAGGAGCCACACTCATCTAACATAAGCTTCCTGTAGTATGTAATGTCTGTTGTACTTTACCAGGTTTCTGACAATGATCTCAGATCCTGCTTGCACGGCCAGGTGCAGCGGCATGAGTTTGGCACTGTCCTGAACTCTAGAGTTGACATTGGCCTGTACACTGATGAGGAAGAGAACGCTCTCTATGTCCGAGCTCTGAACGGCACAGTGCAGGAAATTCCGCCCTTTGTTGTCCACCTAGTTGTTTAACACCAACAAAGAATGCGGATCAGGAACACGCCTTATTTGGCAAAATCGAAAGATGCCATCTTACAAATAAATGAAGCGCCCCCACGGACCTCCGACTCTATTTTTAGGGTAGTCTGTATGTGCTCACAAACCTGTTCAGCAGCACCGGATTCTCTCTTGAGAATAGCTTCAGCGGCTTTGTTATTCTTGTGGGTCATGGCACAGGCAAACGGTGTCATGCCCTGTCTGTCTCGAATGTTCAGACGGATCTCAGGGTGGGAGATGAGCAGCTGGATGATGATGCTGTGCTGGTTGCTTATGGCGATGTGGATGGGAGCACGGCCCTCTGAATCCTGGATTCAGAGAAAAACACAGCAGTTGTCAGAGAGGAATGACATAAAGAATTATAGTGAGGTGCTGCATCTGTCTGTGGTAAATCTGTACAGACCTGTGCATTCACATTGGCTCCAAACTCCAGAAGGCACTGTGCCACCTCGTCCAGACCCCAGGATGCAGCCAGATGCAAAGGGGTCTGTTCGTCCCTCGCCTCTTCATCTCCCTCACCGTTAGGACCGGGCCTCCTGGGGCTGTTTACGTCACAGCCACTGGAAACAAAAAGAAACAGTTGGTTAGAGAGTCGGACTTGTAACCAGAATGTCACCAGTTCGATTGTCAGGGCCAGCAGGTAGCGACTGACTTGCAGTTGAGCAAATCACCTTATCCCGGGCAGTGATAGCTGCCCACTGCTACGAGTGTGTGTGTTCAAGACTAGCCGTGCGTGTGTTCACAACTCACTGGATGGGTTAAATGCAGAGGTCACAGTTCTCTTATGGGTCACCCTTGCTGACAAATAGGTCACTTTTTTTCCCACTTTCAAAGGTTGGTCTTTGGACGATCGGATCATTATAAACGGTGAAATCACACACAGGCAAAAAACTATGCTAAGCTTTAGTTGAAGAATTACAAACCTGCGTATGAGGAAGCAAGCAGAAACCTCATTGTTCTCATCAATGGCTCTATGAAGTAGAGTCTGCTGGCATCCTCCAGGCCCTGAACTCCAGCAGGTGGCATCACAGCCATGTCTGACCTAATCCAAAAAACATAATCAACCCATAATAAACCTGAATGGTTGAACAAGTGATAGAAGAATCTACTCTAATGAAACTTGACAATTTAGGTACAGTTCGTCCAAAAACTAAATTAAGTTCTCACCAGTGTGGAGGCGATGTCTTCCAGTCCCTTTTCCAGAGCCAACCAGAGCGGAGGATGACCCTTCTCATCCACCACCGACATATCGGCTCCTCTGGTGCAGATGGCATCTACCACCAATGGGAGCTGGTTACTTATGGCCAACTGTAGGGCTGTCTGCCCTTCCTGAGTCCTGGAAGAAAACAATGGGCATTCTTGTTATTTGTGGTGTTCTCAAACTGGATGATGAGTTCATGCATACAATTGTCAATTATATATGATATCATCACAAACTGCATGTAGTACCTGACATTGATATCTGCTTGGTGTTCTAGCAGGAAAAGGGCGCTCTTGCTGTCCTGTCTCTTAATGGCCATGTGCAGTAGTGTCTGTCCATCAGACATGGTGTCATTAATAGCTGCTCCAGAACCCAGTAGCTGTGCAGCAATATTGTGCATACCTGTCAATGTAGGCGGGTAATAGAAAAATACAAAATAAGATGGAAGAAACAAGAGTCATTGTACATATGCACTGGACGTATCTGCAAAAAGACATTTCTATCAATTGAGCAAAACTTACCAGTCCAGAGCGCAAGACCTAGTACAGTGTGATCCATGGAGTCTTTGAGACTAAAGTCTGGGATGATCTGCAGGTTGTTGGTGGCATGTAGTGCATTGGCTGTGAGAGATAAAGGACAGTTATGAGTGACAAGAGATGCACTTTTCAGAAAAAAAGTACTATTGTGATATTGTGGTACAGTACAGATGGTAAAACCGTGGTATATGATATGTATTACATTGTACTAAACATGTACGTAATAATTGTTTTTCATGCTACGTTCAAGAATGCTCTCCAAAAGGAATATAGTGCAATAAAAATTATATTATAATGCTATGATACATTCAATAACACAATATTGTTGACACTTACCTTTCTGCTCTAGTATGACAGACACCACATCAGGGTTGTTGTGAACGATGGCCAGGTGGAGTGGGCTCTGCAGGGAGACACCTTGGCTCTTCTCCCCTCCGTCAGGCAGCGGGCTTTCGGTCTGCAGGTTAGGATTGGCACCCTGTTGGAGCAACTCTGCGGTCAGCCCCGCAAGCCCACAGCGACACGCCGTATGAAGCGGCGTCTCACCCTAAAATGTAAAATTGTAACAAGAGATAAGTAAAGGGTAAATAAAAGATAAAGTTCTAACACATCCTCTGTATATTTCGTACTTTCACTAATCGTTTATAAAGAGGAAAATAGCAATAGTGTCGAAACGTTAAATGATGGGCGAATCTTTATTCAAAAGAATTTCTTTCTAATCCAATTTCTAACTTCTAAGTAAAGAGACTCACCCATTTGTTAGTGTGATTGACTTTAGCTCCATGTGTAGCCAGAAAGATGGCAGCTGCTTCGCTTCCCGCAATAGCAGCTCTCTGCATGAGGCAGTTCCCTAAGAAGACGCCACCATTAGTCATTTGAACAGGAACGCACCTCCAGATAAGTTTTCTTTTTACAAAAATTTGTGTGGTACCTTTGGAGTCTGGAGCGTCAGGATTGCTTCCTCGCTGTATGAGCTGTGCTGCAAAGCTGTTCTCATCAAATGACGTTCCATTCACAACGGGAGCCACGTCCTCGAAAGGGTTCACAGAGGGGTCAGAGGCCACGGTGATATACTGCAGGGCCAACCACAGTGCGGTGCTGCCTTCATGGTCCTTCAACTCCAGATCCAAACTGAGCAGGAGAAGAAATGTTACATACAAGAATGTATCCAGTGCATGTGTCACTGGTGTATAGTATGCTTTTTGACAAAAAAATAACAATACGTACTGCTTGCACTCAAGGAGCTGGTTAAAGACGGGCTCATTTCCAGACAGCACAGCCTCATGTAAAGGCGTTCTGATGTAGATTGCATAAAAAACTGTTAACAAATATTCACCTAAAAAGACATCAGTGCAGTAGCAACATGTGATGCAATGAATTTGTATAACCCACCTTCCTTTGCTGTTTTGCATGTTTGGGTTGGCGCCTGCTTTGAGCAGAGCCTCTGCGATGCGGGCCATGCCAGCCATGACTTCTCCGCTGTGTTTTTTGGGGCTGAAGGAGCAGACCAGGTGCAGAGGCGTCTCCACTGCCCCCACCGTGGCTGCGTTCACCTGCGCGGAGTGACGGATCAGAAACGTGGAGGCAAATTCATCCCCTAAGACGACAAAGAAAAAAGAACCGGGAAATAGAAAGTATTTAGCTTATCGAAACAAATAGCACCTGTAGATTTGTGAGAGTACTTTTAATAAAAAAAATCTCATAGAAACGTTATGGGTAATGCAACTTTTAGTGTCAAAATTAGTTCAGATATAAATTCACAAGGTACCTCTCTGGATAGCTTTGTGTAGAAGACTCCAACCACTCTGGTCCACCAAGTCTACATCTGCCTTGTTGTTAACCAGTGTGGTGGCGATGCTCTCCAGTTTCTTGGACAGAGCCAGATCCAGCGCCAAGTCACCATTATTGTCCAGTTCATTTAGCTTCCCAGGTAACTATGTTAAAAAAGGGATCCAATTAGTCCGTTTCAACGAACAACCTTATCCGATAAAGGGATAGTTGGAAATGTTGTCATGAATTACTCTCTAGTTGTTCCAAACCTGCATAAACCTGTATGGACGAATGCTTGTAACCATACAGTTCTTGGACCAAATTGACAACCATAGTAGGAAAAATGACAATGGTACTCAAAAGTGCCCCAGAACTGTTTGTTGTCCTACATTTTTCAAAATACCTTATTTTGCTTTACAAAAATATTATGAAGTAATTTTCCTACTGTAGTAGTCAATGATGTCCCAGAACCGTTTGGTTACAAGCATTCTTCCAAATTTATTCCTCTGTGTTCATCAGAACAAATACATTTATACAGATTTGGAACAACTCCAAGGTGAGTATTTGATTCCTATAAAAAACCTGGGCGTCCTTTTACCTGGGCGTCCATCTCTATTAGATAAAGAAAAACCACATCTTCTCTTTCCACTTTAATAGCTTTGTGAAGGGGGTACTCTGTTTTGGATTTGATCATCTTATAGAGCAACTGAGCATCCATGGTACTAAAGTCCTCTTTTCGAAGGTCGTCCTGTAAAAGAGATGAGATTAATTAGCTCATGCTGAGATCTATATTCACACACATACACTTAAAAGACCAGAAGTCTCCCACAAGCCTTTGCTTCTTCAAAACAGCAGGTGACTATATCAAGGTCTTGCTCGAGGTCTGCTAAGCTCATATTGATGCATTTGGTTTACTCAGCAGAAAGACATCCTTTACAATCCCAGTCATAAACATAACCTTGAGATTAAATCATTGCTCTTTGAGGGTTTATGAGTCATAAAGCAGGTCCCAAACATGAAGGAGAGTCGACTGAGAAAGGTTGTTTTACACAAACAACGACAGTTAACTTTCTGTATTTGTTCTGTACTACATCCAGTATGGAAAACTCACGGATTATGACGGTTCTGCTGTGTTTGTTGTGGCACACTGCATCCTATGTTAGCTTACTAAGACTTACTAGTATAGATATGTCTATTGAAGATGATGACTCTGTTCATATGACTCACCCAGTGACTGGCAATGATCTCTCCGCAATAATTCATCAATGTCGTGGCGTCCAGCTCTTCAGCTGTCTGGTAAAATCTGATACAGTTCCTCACATTCACTGATGACATCACACCTTTCTCACATCTACATTTGAAAACAATCTGTTTAGAGCTCGCCGTACACTTTAATCCTCAATCATGAAACATTCACCCAGTCATATGTGTTGATAAAAAGTGTGTTCCCACCTTTCTCTCAAGAGCTGGAGCTGAAAGCGGTTAGCTAGCTTCATCAGGTTGATAAGGAAACCGTCATCCCCGTTCAACTCAAGATCATCTGTGTACGCCCATCGCAGCATCGCCATAGCAACTTCTGGTTTGGCCTCTAGGAAGTGAAACAGAAACGGCAGATTGTAAAAAAGTGTTTTCAATTCTTTATGAAAGAAATTGACAGAATGCACAGTTTCAAAGACATTTCTCTTAATTATTCATGAGTCATGACAGCGCCTGGTCTGTTTCTATCTGAGAGAGGCGTTCATGGCACATGATATTAAGCAGAACATTTACCAGGAGTCGCAAAAATACATATTCCGATAAAGATATATAAAAGTATATTGTTATGTGAAATACACTATATACGGTATATATGTGGGGGAAGGGCTTATCCACTGAAAGAAATAAATACATGAGTGGTGAAATTGTGGCACACAGAAACAGGCGCGGATGGCCATTGGAGCTCATGTGGACCAGTACAGCTAAATGTGTCAAATTCAGAATCAATACAGACGAGTGGGACATCCGACACTGACGAAAGGGGGTTTCCCGACCAGCGATGGCAAACAAACGGTTGGTAACACTTCGACAAATGGTTGCGTCTCCCATGCCAGACCGATCGACGGTTTGAAGCTTGCTTGCATGGATGCGAGTAAGACCGGAACAGAAGCAAACTGTTTTACTCTGAAAAGCTTTTAGAAATGGAGACAAGTGGACTTTTGGACTCGCTCGTGAAGGCAGTCTGTGTCAGGAATGGGGTACCGTGACCCGAGGACTTTTCCATCAAACACGGTAACTGTCAAAATGGCTTCTGTAATACCGCCGTAGCTTGAAAGTAGGATTCGTGTAATGACCATAGACAGTATAAAACAGGTATTGACTAATATATGGAATCGGATCACTTTCTCTTGTGCCCCGCCCCTCCCACACTCTTTTTTAAATACAATATAGATAATCTACTTATTAGCAGAGTTTCGAAGAAAACTATTACCTGAGAGGTCCAGTTCTGAGGTTGAGGCAAGGTTGGCCAAACTCCAGACCTCACTCCGAGCAGCCAGCACAAATTTATGCGCACTGAGCCTCTTCTCTCCGATCTTCACCTTTAAATCACTATGAGAGTAATAAAAAATTCTCTGTAAAATACATTTCATTTGATACAATATGTCTCAGAGGGCCACAAAGAGGCCATTCTGTAAACTCATGAGAACACAGTGTAATAAAAGAATTGCAACAATATAAACACTTCCTAACATTCAATTTTTTTACAACTTTTGTATCGTTGTGTGAGCAGAAATGAAACTGTACCATATTCATCATGCTTTAAGAAAAGATCATTATATACAGACTGGATGATTTTTATTTCTGACTATATTCTTTGTATAGCAATGAGCATACTGCACTGCAGAAAGAATAAATGTTTGCATAAAAATCAACATAACTATACTTGACATGTGACATCCGTTTGTCCTAGAGCTCACCTGTACTGGTCCTGCTGATAGAGGTCAGCCACAATGGCCAGAAGGCGGCTGATGAAGGAGTCGCTGGCCTGGGAGGTGGAGCCTGGAAGAGAGGCCTGGGCGGCCAATATGGAGCATCGCCTCTCCGTTTCCACCAGCTTCTGTTGCATCTTCACATACTCCTGCCTGAGCAGAGCAAGGTGCTTCTGCAATTTCTGCACCTCCTCTGTGGAAAGAAAAATGATGCGGTGAAGGGTAAAACGGGAACAAGCATGTGAGGAAAAAGCGAGGAAAAGACTGAACAGAAAAAAGCGAGAGAAAGGGAAGGGTAAAGGAGTTGGTGATGTGATTGAGATAGACATAAGAAAGATAAATAAGAAGTATGACAAGTCAAGCAAAAGGGAAGTGAAAGAATAGGAAATACCATGAAAGAGAAGGACAAAACCATTTCAAACAACAAATCTGCTGACACAGACAGTGCTGAGCAAATGGAAGAGAGTCCCAAGCAAACACAGGAGAGAGAGATGGGGTGTAATATATAGATACGTTGTGGCATGATAACGATATATCTAAATACAAAATGTATTGAAACACCTCTAATATGTAAAAATGTAAGCCTATTATATAGATGTAGGAGCAAGAAAATCTCTTTAAAATTTCATTTAAAAAATTTCACTTCAACAGGGTCCAATTTACAAGAACCACAAACCCAGGAGTTCACATGTCCACTCGAGAACAGTTTCATTACACTCGAACCTTAAAATAACTTTGTACCATGAATTCAGTTATTCTTCCATTGCCTTGGATCTGTATCTGGTGGATTTTACAGCTTAACCTTAACCTACATTCCACAACACAGCAGCTTCCTTCCTATCCTCTGAATTTATTTCTGCAGGCGTCTCCCCAGAATGCTGAGGCAACATTTTACACTTGCTCCACATTAGCACAGGAAGAAAAGTTTAACTGACCCTTGTTCAAAATGTTATTTGGCAAAAAAAAATCAAACCTACAATTTACTCCTAGTAAAAAAAGGCCTGCCCTAGTCATTGCAAACCATTGAGCCTGTTTTGTAAGCAAAGGATTAGCCTGCTTTCGGTTTAATATGTGAACCATTTGCCTCTTGCATGGATATAAGAATTGAGATTCCTTAGCAGTCAGCAACTCAAGAGATGTCCAAATAGGTCTCATAAAGTATTTAAAAAGCTCAACAGCCAATCAAATGCGAGAAAACCCTTGAGAGACATAACCTGCTTAGTGCTTTTATCATCTGCAAGTAGTTACATGAATCAACACATCATCTATTTCACAATCAAATCAACACGAAATTGTGCACTTTCTGAGGAATCAGTACAATGTGTAAAATGAATGACAAAAAATAGGCTTTACAATAGAGATGATACTATTGTATGCAACTGCGATAGCTTGGTATTACGCACTGATAAAGATGACTATTAATACAGTAACGTTACAATGTTTGACAACATTTGCGAAGGATTCTTACAGTGTATGAAGGGGTTACAAACGTTAACAACCACTGATGTAGCTATAGTGTTTTGGTCTTGCCTATAAATGAGTATGGTTTACAGCTGAAGTGTGAAGATAAAGAAAGGAAATGTCATGACATGAGTTCTGATAAAAGAGCAACGGTTGGAAGAGCCTGTTACGAGGTTACAATTTTGCACATTAATTATACAAACAACATGGCAGATCTTTACATTAATTCATTTATTCTACTAACAACTTTACACATTAATTATACAAACAACGTGGCAGATCTTCACTTTAATCCATCTATTCTACTTACATTACACTGTGTACACTAACGCATTAGACAATTGACATTTAAGTAAGAATAACCAGCTGTTTTTTTTTCATTGAAGGTGACAAAAGCTGATGTTAAAAACTAAAAAAGTAGAAATCGCAGTGCAAGTAAAACGAGGATAGAGGATATGTCTCTCAACTCAAACCAACAACCGTCTTCACAAAATCACGTTGTTGCACGTGCTTTAATAAACGACAAACATCGTGGTAAACACGAGGAACTGAAAGCGCATTTAACAAATAAATAAGTATTCTGTTCTTGATTTCTCTACATAATACATCAAATCACCCGGCGAATTGTTACTGCCTCCGCCCAGCCCACCACCTGACTTGCAACTAGCTAGTAGGAAAAACATATTCTAAGCATAATTCTTGTTGAACACCGGGCGATGCGATATTTATCTTCCGCTGACCGTGGTAAATACAATTAAATGCAACATTATGTCTGCTCATCGCGCAGGGAAACAGCGGCTTTACCTCTTAAACAGAAAGGGCGTAAAAGATAAGAAAGAAACCATTCTCATACCTTCCGCCATGTTGGATCGGTGGCTCATACACTGATATCGCGAGAGATCACGGGAGGATGGTTTTGATTTAGGAGGAGTGTGTGGGCATAAGAAATCGCTCCCTCTCTCTACGCCTGGCTTAAAGTTACGTGAACGTTCATTTATAGATCTTAGTCAATGGAAATTCTTTTAAAAAGCTAAATAACAACGGGTGCACCAATTGTACATGTTGTCGTCGATATGCAGTTTACAGTTATTAATATTTTGATAAACATCCAATGTGTGTGCCTTAAGTGTTCTTCAGGACATCAAGAAGGTTGCACCTTTTAAAGATCTTCAAACCTCTTCTAAAATTAGGAGGACCATGTTGTATACAAATATCACTAGACCAACTTGATGCTCAATGGCAATCTGAAAAGCAAATTAAATTAAAGTCCCAGTGAAATAAAAAATGACAATGCCTAGTTTTTCATGAAATATTGCAGTGTTTATTGAAAGATGTTAATCAATGTGGGTCATTGTCTTTTCAAATATCATGTGCCCTCATAATCTTTAGTTAAAATTTGAATGACGTATGTTAGACGGCTTGGGCAAAGCAGAGCCATTGAGAGAGAGAGTCGCATCAACTTCTATGGAATAGTTGTTTCACAGCAATGGCAGTTCATGGAGGCTCTCAATAGTTCTCGGAAGTTACTTGTTACGCATGGAGCTGCTACTAAACAGACCAACTGAGGGAAACTTCAAACCAATTTAAAGACGACGGCCATTTAATTAATAAAAAAATGAAGAAATAAAGCATTTAAAGAGAAAACATAACTTCATGGAACTATCTGACGGCTCCATGAATCCGTGATGCTCCAGCGTTTTGGACTTCCGTTGGCAGAACTCTCTCCGTCTCTCAATAGGCTTGTTCGACTTGATGCGGTGCCCGCAACATCCGACAGGCGGATGACATCAAAGTATCGCGAGAGCGATTCTAAAGCAAACTTTTGAATGGTTTTTCGAAACGCTCTCGCGGTACTTTCATGTCATCCGCCTGTATGATCTTGCAGCGCAGCATCAAGTCGAACATGCCTATTTGCTCTGGGTCGAAGCATCAGTTCACGTCTCCCCTTCATTTGTCAGTCTGCTGCCAGTTCCATGTCAAAATGCAGCAGCTGATTTTATATATCCAATCAAATCAGATAGAAAGACTAAAGCAAGGCCCAGACCTTTTCTCATTAGACTTTCCATTTCACTCAAAAATGCATCAAAATACGGAAGTAAAAACGAAAGACTTTAAAAGCGTCTGTTTAACACTTGATGTTGACTAATCTCTCATTAATTTTACCAGACATATTTAAAACCCCATAAAACACACAAATACATTTCTCAGTGAATTATATAAAACCAGTTTTTGATGCATTAAAAAAGGGATACAAACAAACACGTTAACGGTTATGCTAGTGAATATGCCCTCAAATGGCGAGTCATTAAACATTTGTGTGGATGGCAACACTTTTAGAGCTCTTTCAAAAACAGAACATACAGCACACTCAAACAAGTATTGAAAATTTTTATATTTTAGAAGAACTCACTAGAGGTGACAATTTCCATAACATGAAAAATATACATCGGTATTTTGTCTTTGTACATTAGGCAAAAAAACTGCAGTAGTATGTCAGAGCCAGAATAAAATTAACCAGAGAAGTAAGATTGTAGGAGAGCGTGCGCATACAGGCATGCGCGCACACACACACACGCCTAACAATAATGCTTGATTTCTCAAACACACGCTCATACATACACGCACACTCAGTCGAAATCACAGAAACCTACATATAAAGCATGGCTAAGAAACCTATCAAAGACACCAAAGAAAAAAAAAAAAGGGAAAACCTATGCAAGCTTCTAACCAGAAATCCAATTCAAACATGTCCATACTCAAGTGGGCAAAATAGAGTTATTGCTACACCAAACAAAAAAAGAGATATTCAAAATGCTGGTACAGGTATTATGGGAAAAGTCTCTCACATATTCACATAAGCTTTAGAGGATTCTGAGAAGTTCCTCCCTTTAGCTCATGTTTGATGCAGGGCATGTAACAAGCCAAGCAATAGAATTGGAGGCACTTTTGAAAACTAAACAGAACTTAAAACATGCAAAAAAAATCACATCTGATGGGTTTCCTTGCCACTGCCTCCTAACTTCAAAAACAGAAAAAAATCAGAGCCCGACACACAGAATGCAGTCATCCTTTGTATTAGAGCGCTCCCCCAACCCATTTAAAACCAAATCAGAGAAATACCTAGTCGATTAGAAAATGACCATGCTTACAGCTAATTATTTTATACCTGAAGTGTCCCGAGTGAGAAGGCCGTCCAACATGACGAGCATGCTTCATAATTTCTGATGGTAGCTTAACCCTGCCTTCCCCATCCTACAACTGGATCAAATCTAAATGAGAAGTGCAGAACTTCAGTTCAATCTGACAGGTGAGTGTATGATCCCGCTCACAGCGGTAACAGATCTGATAGACTCATGAATGTGAGGCAGTAGGAGGAGAGTATGAAGATGGACTATTCTCTTCAAAACCTTTATAGGATGTCACACTCTAACTACAGATCTGCTATTTTATTTGGTACTAAGTCGCGCTGGATGGATAGAAACAATTATATATTATCCGGTTTTTATGTCTGTGCTATGTACATGTCTTTACAATTTCTTCCTGAAAGTTGTATCAGTTCACAGACTTGGAAAGAAGAAAAGATTAATCATTTGAAAGTTTTTTTTTTCTCTTTTTTTGTTGGCACTTGCTTGGCGAGTTCTGTCAGCATCTGTGATGGCCATATGTTCTGATGCAGCCTATAAGTGCCAGCCTGTTACTGCCAACAATCGATGAAAACCAGTCCAGCAATAGGGTGGTAGAGTGCAAGAAAACAGTGCCATGTTGTTTCTCAACTGGAGACCTGTCAAATACAAAAGAGATATTTTAACAAATTAAATATTAAAAACCTAATAGTGAATAAAGGTTGTAATATTATGTCCATAATGCAACTTATGAGTAAAACTAGATTGATCTTTAAATTATACTAGGGGACAAAAGAATCGCCCTTTTTTTCCTTCTATTTTTGTCCATTAAAGGAACCGTTCACCCAAAAATGAAAATTCTGTCTTCATTTACTCACCCTCAAGTTGTTCCAAAACTGTTCTGTTGAACACAAACAAAGATATTTTGAAGAATGTAACTACCATTGTAATTTTTCATACTATGGTCGTCAATGGTGGCCAAGAACTGTTTGGTTCTAAGCATTTTTCCAAAAATCTTCATCAGAACAAAGAAATGTATTCAGATTTCGAACAACTCAAGGGCGAGTGAAATGATAACAGAATTTATATTTTTGGGTGAACTCTCCCTTTAAGGCATCGAACTGTAAAGGTTTTAAAGGAGCCATATGACATGGCTAAAATGAACATTCTCATTTGTTTTATATGTAATGCATTGTGTATTCACGATTTACGGTTAAAAACGATCTATTTTCCACGTACCATGAATGTTAATATCTCCTCTTTGCCCCGCCTCTCTGAAACGTTCAGGTTTTTAACAAACTCATCGCTCTGAAAAGCGAGGTGAGCTATGATTGGCCAGTCAACCAGTGCGTAGTGATTGGTTGAATACTGCAAGTTTGTGACAGAAATGTAACGCCTCTTACCATATTTGGAACATCAGGTTCCAAAGCAATTGTATTGACAGGACTGACTTGCGTATTGATTTGGGCGGTCTTAGTCAACTCATACCACGAACTGAGGTGGATTTGTGGGGGTGTGGTTACACGAGGCGATTCAGCCAGGTCTGGGTGAGCATTCGCTTGTAGATGGATATGTCTAATATATGCATGGGCAACTTATAACACACCAAAGACACAGAAAAACACGTGTTCTCCATTAAAAATGGTGGGTATGGGTAAAAAAATAGAGTCAATAGTACTCTTACCTAACACTCTTTAATTTGAACCACCACAGCAAAAACAGGCCTTATGAACTTGTTCTAACAGGTTAGCCCAAAAGCTTACAATGGGAGAATATACTTAAACTTACAAAAGCCTCATTCAGATGAGATTAGTTCTTAATGTAAGGAATAATTGATGACGGGCCGTTGAATTATTAGAAAGTTAATATCCACCTCGAGGTGGTAATGCGGCCACAACGCAAACTTTTTTTTAATTATTGAACGGCCTGGTTAAGTAATTCCGCTTATACCACGGTTACCACACTATAGGACATTGTTCAAATGTTTAATTTCAATGTTTGTCAAGATATTTTATAAATGTCTTTTAAATCCTGTTGATAGTATAACTACTTTCTTTGCCATCTCATTCTAAGCCTCCGTGGGTGTGTGCGAGTGGCTCTCACTAAATCCTTGGTGTTTCGAGTCTGATCCAGGGGTGTGGCGTGTTGGTTTTGACTAAATCCTTGGTGTTTCAAGTCTTACAAAACCTTTACCCTACCGTATCCTAACCATCTAAACTATCTATGATTGTTAAACTTGATAAAGAACACGGTTGCGTGATGGTCATCAGAGCGAGCGAGTGACTGCCCACACACCTGCGTGTTTGCAGTAATGTGACAGAAAAGCCAGTGTTAATAAATTATTTATTCCTCGTATTGTTTCTATCTTCAGCAGTATAAAAACAAATAAAAAAAGTAGGTCTATCAAAATATATTTGTTATCAGTAATATGCAGAGGAAAACTAACCGGTATCCTATCAGTGTTTATAAATGCATATAGTTTTTCTATTAAGTTATTTTATTTCAGTATATGTATTTCTTGTTTTCAAAATGCTTTGTTTATTGAAATGAAACTGCCTGAAGTTTAACATTATATACGTCAGATCAAGAGCAGGGTGCTGTGTGAGGTGATGTCCTGTAGGCTACACTATAACCTTTCTGTTGTTTAAATTTGGCAGGACATATGGAACTTTAAAGCGGTCAGCAGACCTGGAACACCTTCATAGGTGTGCATTTACTGAAAGTTAACCCATAGAATAATACACATAGAATGTTTGTCAACCCATGGGCGTAATTTGGGGGTGGATGGGTGGGACATGGCCCCGTCACTTTTTGCCAAAGTCATTTTGTCCCAACCACCTAATGGAAGAAATAAAATGTGTCTATTTACCGTGCAAGTAGCCCGCCTTGTCAGCAGATGCTATATGCACTAACTCTATAAATATGGTTTAAAATTGGAAAAGACAAAATGTAAGACAGGCACACGAAAATCGACTGCTCCAGTGGCGTAGAGATTAACGCATGCATTACCTACTTCATTTCATCAGGTTCGGGACTGCTGTTTGTTGTACTTTTTCCCTATCACATATCAGATTGTAAATGTATTTATTTTTAATAACATTATGAAAATATTTGAAAATGGCTGTTCAAGTCATACATGTACCAAACATTTTGCGCTTAGTTGCACTTTGTTGCTATATATTCATCCTTATTTTTCTCGACATGCAGTTGCTTTTGTCTATTGCAAGATTAATTACATTTTGATACTTGATAGGAAACTCCAATAAATGGAAAAAGTCACAACTTTGATAGTTTTCATGAGTTCAAAACAAAATTTAGAAAGTTCATTGTACAGTATATTTGTAGCCTATCTGGCAATGCCCGTAGTAATAAGTGAAAATAAGATTTTTTTAAAGATATAATATATTTTTATATCCGTTTCCCCTGTATACTTGAATGTTTGTCCTTATTAGCAGGGGGTTCCGACATGTAACGACATGTAATCTGTGTCAAACACCAAATGTTTTTCATGAGGAAAACACACATTCGTTTCAGTAGTTTTTATTTGATCACGAATAAATATGTTTAATTACATACGGCAACAGCCATGCTTACATAGAATAAAGCACAACATGCTTTAAATGATCTATTGATCAAAACATGATGTAGTTTAAAAACAAATGGAAGCAGATCTGATATGTGATGTGAAAATTTTGAATAGTGAGTTCAGTGTATTCAAACATGCTTCACGGCAGTGTCAATATTATTTGTCATGCATCTTTCGCACTTATGTAATACCACTGAAGCCGTCGATAAACGGCGCAGTTTTCATACTGTTTCCTGGAGGAGACGCCGCCTACATTTAACGCTTTTGTGACGCCCATGAATATTCCCGACGTGTTATTACAGAAAAAATGTATTAAAGTATTGTTTGTGTCGTCTTTGTCCACACTGCTTTTCTAAGCAAAGTGTCAAGCAATCAGATTGAAGCCTTCAACAGGCCCGTTGTATAAGGGTAGTTAAGGTTAGAAATTACTACCGAATCTGCCATGTCGGTCGATTTTCCCTGATATTCCATTTCTTGGAATATGAGGTTGAAGTAAAATTGCATTAAAATCCATAGAATATGCTCAAAAAACATGGCTAAATGGAACCCTGAGAGACTCACAGCTGTAAAACTATTCTCGGGGGCAATTGGTGAAAACTGTCAATATTGAAATTTTTGTAAGACACCGTTCATACTCTTAGTTTATACTTTTGACAAAGATAGAAAAAGCAAAAGGTAAGGGATTAATCTCTTTATAGCCTTGATTTTCATTAAAGATTAAAAGTACTTTAACCTTAAGGTTTTATTTTTGCAGTATATATTTTTAAGTGTTATATTTTTCCTATAGCTCAGTTGTAAGACCATAACGCTAACAATGCCAAAGTCGTGGGTTCGATCCCAGGGGATTGCAGATACTTAGAAACTAAATTTATAGGATAATGCAATGCAAGTTGTTAAAAGGATAAAAGCGCCAAATGCATGAATGTAAATGTAAACAAACAATGTTTTTGGAGATATTCAAAGAGTGCTCGTGGTTTTCAATTAGAGGACGAGAAAAGTAGTGGCAAATCCCACTTGCTTACCCTGAAAAAAGTGAAGCTACAAGCTGCTGGATGAATATCACTCGAAGGCTGTTTCTTGGCTCTTTCTTACACAGCGGGCAACTTTTCTTTTGAATTCACCATGTCTGTCTTCCCTCCACTCTTTCTGAAAAATGAAATCAAAGGAAGTGTGAAATGCAACTTATCCTGACATAAGTTCATATCATTTCATAGAAGCAGATTGTACTAATAACTACTTGACAACTTCTCATCTGACTTACTGCTGCATCAACGTTGGCAGGAGAGTCTCCGTTAGGGTCTGCTAGCATAGAGATGACGCTAATCATGATGGTCTCTACAGTGTGAATGGGTAGCCAGCGTTCCTCTGGTTTTTCATAGCCATATTTATCCTCCCCCGGTTCGTGTAATATTGAAATACAAACGTCACCGTTCTTGTCAACTGCAAAACAAGATACAAGACACGGAATTACTGCTAAAACTATGAAAAATGATTTCTAAACATTTTCTGCCGTTAATAAAAATTACATTTGATGGATTTAAATACAGAGTAGTGGATGGCTGCATTCCTATTGGTGGCTTCAACCACTGTCAAATTAACATATAAATTGTCTATTATTAGTCTATAATAATTTCATAAATAATGGGAAAGAGATATATAGACTTTGCAACATTATAAACAAACAAGGATAGATAAATGCTGCTGTTAAATGTCTGTAAACCCAAACTTACCATTTGGATGCCAAATTTCTGTTATGAACTTCATTTTAGGAGGCCTGAGAGGATAGTCTTTGGGAAACGTTAGATGAGCTTTAAAGACACCACCCTCACTGTAAACACAAAATACAGCATGATCAATGTGTTACTCAAGATATTATGATGGCACCTGTTTGGACACATTTTAATAAAACTGCTTAAACATTGCCAGTTTGGCCTACTGAGATGATAAAACATGACTCCACACACTAGTATATATTGAGTATAACAGCTTTATTAAGATGTTACTGTAAAACAATAATCAGGCTGCATAGTCACAATTGGGCGATGGGCTCTATGCATGCGTGACTTCTGCGTTTCAACAGGAAGAACCCTAGGCAGCTTCCGGTTGGGAAGACTTAAAGAAAAGAGTAGAAAATTAGAAAAGAGTTACATTTAGCAGATGCTGTACATTGCAGTACACAGCAGTGGTATACAGAAGTGGCGTTCTACCATATTTTAATGTTATAATAAAATGTTAACTTATGAAAGTATTATTTCATATACAGGAGTATACCACTATATACCACTTATGTGTGCCGCAATGTACTGGATCTGCTAAATGTAACTATTTTCTCATTTTCCCATTTCTCTTTGCTTTACGTCTCCTTTACTGGAAACTGCCTAGGGTTCTTTCCTGTGAAACCCAGAAGTCGCACATGATTATAGCCCATTTTAAGCTAAATCTAAAATTCTAACCCATTCTTTTGTAAGCAATGAAAACAACAGTAAGACACTTACTAGAGTGTATCAGGAGGACCGATTATTAGCACTTCCCATCTGTAGAGGTCATTATCATCTATCAAACCAGCTGAGAATCCTTCCACGGGATTTTTGTTCAATTCTGAGAAGAACAGACAAGATGCAGATGAGCTTCTTTATGCTATGAAAGAATGACAGGCAAACCTGTTCTCTATTTGACAATTCAGGCTTGCAGCTGCTCATGAAAGAATCTATTCCCTTAACAGCTTTTCTCAAATATGTATATTTAGAATGAAGAATAATAATAAGACAAACTATTCTCCGGTCACATTTCAGACAAAAAGTGTTTGTTATCAGATCAAATGACTGAGCCTGGAGCCAAAGAACAGCAGTCTACTGGTGACTGTGGCCTCTGATTCTGAATTCACGGCTTGCTGTGTCCTAACAAGAGACAGCAAACAAAATCACCCGAGCTTTATAAGATGAGCACCTCACTGACAAAAACAACCCAACAGTTGGGTCATCTAGTCAGACATATGGTATCATTTTTGTGAGCACGTGAATCACTGAGACAGTCCAACTAAGCGTCTCTAATGTGACACAGAAAAAATGTACAAAACACGAATGAAAGTTTTTGTCTCTTCTAAAGTGACTCAAATCCTATTTCTAAAAATCTCATTGTTACAGCACCGGTTTTGTAATAGTAAACAGCAACAAACACACAATTACTCCAACCTTCCAGACAAGCAGTTAAAATCAGATATCCTACGGAGTTGTGCCCACATTTATTCAGGCTGGTCTCTTAACAATCACACATAAATGGATGTTTTGGGGCTTTTGTTCTCTCACTCCCACAGAGGGTTCACAGAGTTTACAATGAGTTCACTGCCCTGGTCCAGCAGAAAAGAGACAACCAAGACAGCACGGATCCCTGAATCAGTCAATCATCTGAAGTGCCAGAACCTGACGCCATGACAGGCTGGTGTGCTGCTCACCCTGTCGACCCTCGAAAGAAATAGACGAGCTGCCACTGTTTGTGTATGCGTGATAGTGTAATAGTGTAAAACGAGCAGTTTGAGGGGGATGGGGTTGCTTCTTTTGATCTCAATGTCCCCAAAGAGACAGCTGTCATGATCATGACCAACATTACACAACATCATCTTTGAGATTTAAACAGAATGTGTGTCATTTGCTTAGTTTATCCATTTACAACTAACTGCACTGCGCAAATGGGGCCCCGTGGAGAAATCCTCCACTGGCTCGAGCTCACAAAAGCTGATACTCGCATATCATGTTGCTTAGACTGCATGTATAATAGACAAAGAAATGAGAAGAACGATGGCACCAATAATAGACTTTTTCCTTTAGTTTAAAAAAAATAACAAGATCATGAACGTAAATCTGTACACGAGTGAGGCTGAGGGTCTCTGATTATTTCTGTACCGGTGAGGTGGTTCCCAAACAGCAGCCATCTGTCTCCTGTCTTTTAGCTTAGCCGGTTAGCCGTCATAGAAAAACAAAGGGACTTGATCACCCCGCTGCACGGAAGATGGGCACAATCTACCACTTTTTAACATCGCCTTTCTCCCTAGTGCAAAAAAACAGTGTCTCGATGGATCGCGACAAGGCGGAACGCTGAAACTGGACAAATGACATACTTTCCTGACGATAAAAGCGACGGGTGCTAACGTGCTAATAGCGTCCGGGTACAGATGTCAAAACATAGGTTAGCCGACTTGAGAGCAGACCGCCCGGCCAACTGGCCCCGGTCCCATCTTCAAAATTGCCTGACATTTACGCTCACGTCAAAAACGTGTAAATATGTTCGTTATTGTTGATACAATACCCGACCAGATTGTAGTTGTACACGGTTATAAAATGTATGAAAATAACATGTTTAAGTAACAAAGGGGTATCGTGCTAGTCCGCGGGGCAAAAAGAGCGGAGGAGTTAGCCGCTACTCAGCTAATTTTGCTGCTAACATGCTAACAACGCATGCAGAGTAAAGCCCAGCGCTCGCTAGCTGCTAAACTAGCTGCTAACTCCTCCGCTGCAGCACCGGCGCATTTCCAAGCGCTGGTTAGCCATTGAGCTTGGTTGCCAAACGCCAAAAATTACCTGCTAGCTGTCTCCTGAGTAACAGTGCTGATTGGGGCTCCGTCATGTTTTTTAGAAGTATATATATTCTAAGTCGACAGTCGTTTACTTCACTAGGGAGAAAAAAATGTTTGCGATTTCTTGCACGTCTTTCCGTCTCTGCTCTAGTCCGTTTTGCTCAACATTGTGTTCCGGTGTGCGCATGCGCCATAGTGTTCGTGAGGCCGAAAGGCGACGGATACGCGCATGCCACCAACACATGAAAGCATAGAGCAACGATTCTTTCAAAAGAATCAGATTTGAAAGAATCGAATTAAGCATAGCTTAACATAAGCAAATAAATATCATTAATTTTCTGTTCTGAGGTTTATTGTTTGATGCTAGGCTTGTTATTTGTATAATGTTAATGTATTGCCAAATCGGTCAAGTAGGGGTCTCTGCAGTCTCTGCAGGCCGGAGAAATAGGCTTGCCGAAAGGTGGGGGGCGTGGCGGAAGGTTTCTCGTTGGTCAAAGGTGCTCTTCCTAGACAACTGAGTTGACTAATCAGCGTTAACCACACGCGTACGTCATTTCTTTTAAACAGGAAGAAGGTCGAAGTAAGGTGTGTGTAATGCAAAGTTTGCAAACTTGTGAATTTGTGAACATATGCGCTTAAAACCCAAAATTGTGTCAGATAAGTCTGTGTTTTTGCTAAATTGCTTAATATTAAAACACAGAACTGAACAGCACTTACTCTTTTAGAAGCAGCTGTCGTTATGTTTTAAGAGTATTTCAGTCATTCTGCACGTTTTTGTTTACATGTAGGGTACTAAATCATAGTTGTACTAAAACGATAGAAATGCATTTTACTGTATGATAGCTTGTTGCTCTTCTATCATGACACCATGGAAAGCAAATCATTTTAACTTAAAAAGCCCTGTATCACCCTTGAATTAATTATTGTTCTTTGCTTTTGATTGTGACACGTATCAGCTGTTCCTTAAATATCACCTGTTCCTTAAAACTTCCACTCCGATATATCCAATCCCCATACCTTCATCTAACATTAACAATAAAAAGCACTATGATATTAACACAACACTATCCTGCTTCTTTTCGTTTTCATTTTAAATGTGGTTTAGGTAATCTGATGTGATTATTGTCATTTTTAATCGGATGAAATATGATATTACAATATTTTATTGTAAAGTATAAGGCGTGTGTACAATAGGACAAAAACATTAGGACAAAAACAATACACATGCAGTGCTCCAAGACTACTAATAAATACATAGCCTACAGCTATATATAGTTATGAAACTCTGACCTCAGTCAAAATGATAAGTCTGGGAACAAATAGATTCATCAGACCAATTATGAAATGTAATCAGAGCTAATATTATCCTATGTTACCACTACAGTGACATAAGAGCCAGGGGGCAGTTTTAGGTGTATTTCCTGACATCAAGCTGACAGCCCGGTGATCCCGGGGAACTCACACCTCATAACATGTCGAGGCCAATTTTAAAATAGGCCCTAGTATGCAAAGAGTAGAGATATCCTTTGTAGTATATTTGTAAATCAACTGCAGGTTCTTGGTTTAATAATGAAAATCTTCGATACAAAAACACCATGATGAAAAGGTGGCTTTGGATGTGGGCCAATAGCGTTTAAGCGGATGGGAAAGAGCCAGCTTTTGCGACCAATTGAAAAGACCTCTCGGCACACCTCCACCTTTCTGGATGTCCAATTTTCCGACCTGGAGCGACCCTGTCTCAAATGGGTCAAGTTCCGCCACCAGGTGATAGTAAAGAGTAGCCTAATAAATATGATAAACCTGTTTAATATTTTTATTTTGCAGGTGTGAGTAAATCTGATTTTACATTTACTACAAATTACTTTTACAAACGAAAAGTAGTTTACTGGTTTCATTTTAAAGGCATAGTTCGCCTGAAAAAGAAAATTCTTTCTTCATTATCCCCTCATGTCAATCTAAACCTATATTTCTGTCTTTCTTCTGAAAGAAGTAAGCAAAATAATATATTTTGAAGATCGCTTGCAACCAAACATGGAACCTATTGAGTTTTATTGAATGGACACAAAACCACTGAGACATTTCTCAGAATATCTTGTGTTTCACAGAAGTGGTATTTCCAAAAAAGTTGCTACTTCGATAGCAAAGATAGATAGGGAAGACATCCTCATCTGGACAACACAGCCCAAGTTTCCCACAGCCCAACTCTAGTTTAAGCAACAAATTAATAATACATAAATATAAGTAAAAACCCAAATTATAAAGAAATGAAAGATTATAGCTAACTGCATATCACTGCCAAATCTTAAGACAGAAGTAGGCCGAAACATAATCATGTTTACCTAAAACCATTCATCCATGTAAAAAATGAATTGTAAAACTTGTTAAATAGGTCAGTTAAGCAGACAATACAAGATCTGCTAAATGACTAAATGTAATGTAAATGTAAAAAAAAGTTTTTTCATTTAAATAATAATAATAAGTGGCATTTCAGTTCAAAGCCTTAAACACATATCATGCCAAAGGCCATGACTGTAAGATCTGGAGAATGGTTTGGGTACATGTATATGAAAATGGCGTTTGAAAGTCTTCTGGTTTGTGGTTTATATCGCAACACAAGGAGGAACTGTTCTGAGACGTGTGACTAGAGAGGAAGGGGCAAGGCTTGATTCTGACTTGATAGCAGTGAAGTGTACAGAAATCACAGGGGAGTGATCTTCTGTTTCTAAAACACAGCTTAACAAACGCATCAAGAAATGTAAAGAAATAGAAAAGGACCAAAAAAACCAAGATGGATTAAAGGCACACAGGACAATGGAACACATACGTTTAGAAGTAAGAAACTTTCACAAATATTATTGTTATCCAAAATTAACTTTAACATTAAATGGAATAAAACCATGAATGTGTAAAGTGAATTACACAGTTAATGGGTAAATTAAAACTTTCATTTTACAAAAGCTGCATCCGCTGAACGTTTTTGTTGTAGTCTTACAGGGTTTTGCACTACAACAGTGCCATTGTTGTCAGTCTGCTTAGGAACTCATTCCTGAACATGTACACTAATTCAATAATTTGTATGACAGAGATATATATGATTTGTCATAAAAAAATATATAAACACTTTTATTTTATATACTGTTTACAATCTCATGCATGTTAGTTGACCAAGACAAGATTATTTATCTTATACAGTAAGTCCATCTAGCTTGTGTGTTGTACTTTAATCACAATCATCTTTAAGATAGAAGTTCCGGCCAACATTTCATTTTCACAAAAGTTGATCTCAGATTTTGGTGAGTTTAATACAGAACTAACAATGATGTTTGTCAAATAATCAAAACTAATTGGCCAGAAAACATTGTGAAATACCACAGCAAACTAAACTGCAAGCCTCTAATAATAACCAGCCGTAGAAACAGTGTGGTAGACTAATGACCTGAGACCAAACCTGCAGTTTAATTCACTGATGCAGTGAAATGAACAGTAATTTAAACTAAATTTATGTCTATACTTCATGTAAAAAGGCAAAACCAAACTCTGACTTGTTGCATGGACAAGTTTGTCCGTGGGCAACCTGAGTTTGAAAATGATTTGGGTCATTTCCTGAGCCAACCCCATTTTAGTGCTTCCTGCTACCTCTGAAATGGCCCTACTTATATTTAAAGCACAAATGTCTTTCAGAACGTCTTTTGGAAATACTCAAAACTCATTGGTTATTTTATCTTTTAGTGCAACCAGCTTTTTTGTTTAAGAGATAGGTTTAAGAGTTGCTGGCCTGTTTTTATTTTATTAAAGGGATAGTGCACCCAAAAATTTTTTTTTTGTCATCATTTATTCACTCTTTCTTTTCTAAAACAACAAAAGTAATGTCTCTTTGCTTTTGTGTCCACACAATGTTAGGCAATGGCAACACTAATGTAAATGTACTTTATAAACTACAGGATATGAGAATGTCGTTTTGCACAACATAACAACCTTAATAGCAAGATTTACAAGATTGAACTACAGCTTCCTCAAAAAATTGTTTAGAAGACAAATCAGCCATAACCACAACCATACTACATTTATTTCCAAAGAGGCATTTTACTGACTATCTATAGGCTGTGAATAGCTTCTGTGACTGGGATTCTGTGGGATAGCTGGTTGTGACAACAGACCTATCCTATTCCTTGTTGCCAAGGTTACCTCAGACCTACAACATTGTCCGATAGCCTGGAATCACATGGAAGTCATGTGAGTTCCAGGCCACGGTTTTCAAGCATGCATTCCTCAACACAAATGGCTTTAATATTATGAAGTTATGTAAAGTCTGTTTTCTACAGAGTCAAAGACAACCGGTAACCATGGATACGGAGGAAATCGTGTCTTCTGATCAACCCAGACCAAAAACCCACTTTAGTGTACATTATGGTTCCATAAGCTGTAATGGGCCAGATGGCGATACATCCTCCACACAGTCAACCGGCATCTCTCAAAGACGCTCGTACATCGCGGTGGCAGTTCTCTGCTACATTAATTTGCTCAACTACATGGACCGTTACACCATAGCAGGTGAGCCTATCAATGATAACCGTTCACAGAAGCTTCATCCCCTTCATCATGTCTAAAGTCAAACTTTGTTCTGGTTCCAGGTGTGCTGCTTAGCATCCAGAAGTACTTTGACATTAGTGACAGCACATCAGGCCTCCTGCAGACAGGTATCGGTTTGATTTTGTTGTACATTGCGACAGACGTGACAGCCAAAAGGAAGGGAACATTGCGAAATTTGATTTGACAATAGCACTTCCGTGAATCCTAAGGGAACTAATAGATCTTTCTGTCATTTTGCTCGCTTGCACCACTGACAAGCCCATTGTAAAACACAAGCAGACATGTAAAATATGTTGCAATAGATGCAATCTGTCCTTTTCTGAAAGCTCCAGCAGATTTATCTATCTCACGTTAATATGAATCTGTTTGCAGTTTCATGTATAGTCAGTCTCTCTTTTTTATCAAGTGAGCTGCATTTCACCAGAGACTGCAGATTGAAAATGCTGGCTATTTTCCTGCGTATATTACAGCGCTTTATTATGTAACAATTTAATTGTTAAAAAGCCTGAAATATGAATAAAACCTTGGACATATATTAACATATTTACAGTGTTTATCTGTAGCTTTATGTTCTTGGCACCAGTTTTTGGTTATCTTGGGGACCGTTATGACAGGAAGTATATCATGATTGCTGGGTTGATCGTGTGGCTTGTCACAACCCTGGGCAGCTCATTCGCAGGACGGGAGGTACAGTAAAACAATGTCTGTCTGAGATTCTTTCATTTTCTTTCTCATTTTTAACTGTCCAATCTCTTTGTTCTATAAACCACTCAATACATCTCTTTAAAAGGATAGTTCACCTTATTTTATAAATGACTCATTTTCCAGTTGTTCCAAATCTGTATAAAAAACTTTGTTTGGTTGAACAAAGTGAAATAATTTGGACAAATGCTTGTAGAAAAACAGTTTTTGGACCCCACTGACTACCATGGTAGGACAAGTGACAATGGCAGTCAAAAGTGCCCCCAGAACTGCTGTCCTACATTCTACAAAATATCTTATGAGTAAATGATGACAGAATGTTTTGGTTGAACTATCCCTTTAAATCTTCCCACAGTACTTCTGGGTTCTGGTCCTGACAAGGGCATTGGTTGGAACAGGAGAGGCCAGTTACTCTACCATAGCTCCTACCATCATTGGCGATTTGTTCAATGGGACAAAGAGAACCCTCATGATTTCTTTCTTTTATATCTTCATACCAGTTGGGAGGTGAAGTCCTTTCAATCAAGATTGATGTCTTATGTAGTTTTGAATTTTAATCCGATGTAACCAACAAATGCGTATGTTATGCCATAAATAATTCATATTTTGTTTAATATTTTCTACTTTCTCTGTGGAATGACGTTTTTTTTATATTTCTGGAATGTTTATTCACAGTGGTCTGGGCTATATAATGGGGGCAGCAATAGCCAGTGCAACAGGAGACTGGCGATGGGCACTCAGGGTAAGTATTCAGTTGGATTTCCTAAAACTACTTCTGCATATTTTTGACCTTATTTGAACTTGAAGGTATGCTTAAATGTGCATATAAAAGTTTAATGCTGTTTTCCCAATCTCTTATTCCACTACAACATGATTTGTGAGTGTTCAAAACTCACTGTTAGCTTCGGCTAGAACATATAAATCAAAGGATAGTTTCATGTCGTTTAAAACATGTATGTTATTCTTGTTTCTGTGGAACACAAAAGAAGATATTTTGAGAAATGTCTTAGATGATTTGTATCCATATGGCAGTCAAAGGGGTCAAATGTTGTTTGGTTACCAACATTCTTTTAAAATATATTCTTGTGTGTTCTGCAGAAGAAAGTCAGTCAAACAGGTTTGAATTGACATGTGGATGAATTTTCTAAAAGTATCATTATTGAAGATCCGAAAAGTTATTAAAAAAATTGAGAAATGTATTGTAGTTTTTTGCAACTCCTTAAAGGGGTGATTCGCCGGAAATACCTATTTTTCTTTGTAGTGTTATAAATTGCCCATGCATGTATGAGACATGTAAAATTGCAAAAAGTGTTGGAACAAAATATGTATTTTATCCAGAAGCGAATGTCCACCCAGACCTGCCTGAAACCCCTTGTGTAACCACACGCCCACGAATCTACGTCAGTTCGTCACACGATTTGACTAAGACACCCCAAATCTAAATGCAAGTAAGGTGGTAAATCTCATTGTACCGTCGCCGCCGCAGCCTGCTGTTCCGAATATGCTAATATGGTTCTGTGCAGTATTTGACCAATCACTACGCACTAGTGATCTGGCCAATCATAGCACACCTCGCTTTTCAGACCGATGAGCTTTGTCAAATACATTTCCAAAATGCGGAGCAAAGAGAAGATACAAACATGCACGGTATGTGGAAAATACAGCGTTTTTTAACCTTAAATCGTGTATACACATCGCATTACATCTAAAGCCATCAATAATATTCGTCTTAGCCGCGTCAAATGACCCCTTTGAGAAAATGTGAACCATGGTGAAATCACTCAAATCCATCTCTCAGCTAGAGGAATTGAATTGTCAGTGTTTATTGGTACTATAGGTCAATCCTGCTCTGGGAGCACTGGGTCTGCTCCTCTTGGTTTTTCTGATTCCGAATCCTCCTCGCGGGGCGGTGGATGGATACACAGAAACAACCATGGAGAACAGCTCCTACATTGAGGACATCAAGTACCTTCTGAAGAAGTGTGTTACAGTTTTTTCTTGTCTTAGTAATCGTATCTTCTACAATAATGATACTTATATTTTACATCTGTGCCCTTCTAGTCGGAGTTTTGTCTGGTCTTCTTTTGGCGTGACTGCCATGGCTTTTGTCACAGGGGCTCTGGCTTTCTGGACCCCCACCTTCCTCTCACGTGCACAGGTTGCACAAGGCCTCAGGGAACCATGCGAAGTGGAGCCTTGTGACCCTTCAGACAGGTAGAAGCAAGTCTTCTGCTTTTCCATTCTCAGGGTTTATTGTCACATTGTTAAACATTGTCACGTAACATTGCCAAGGTTCATCACAAGCTAGTTTGGTAACATATTTTAATGGTTTATGTAATCAAACTTGACATCACTTTTACACCAAACAAAAACTATGAGTTACATTTTCTTTACAACAAATACACCACAAAATACTTTAAGGCACTGGGTGTACTGAAGTTGTATTTATTTTGATGTATTTAGTTAAGTTATAAAGCAAAATATATAACACATTAAAAATAATGTGTTAAAAAATAATGTGTTCAACAGTATCGTTGAACTTACCGTATAATGTTTTTCCCTCTTGTCAGTTTTATATTTGGGTTAATCACAGTGGTGACAGGGATTGTAGGAGTTTTACTGGGCAGCTTCATATCAAAGATGCTGAGAGACAGAGTGTCTAATGCAGACCCTCTTATATGTGCTGTGGGCATGCTCAGTTCCTCCCCCTGCTTCTTCATTGCCGTAATCCTGGCATCCAAAAGCATCCCGGCCACATATGTAAGTCCCGTCACAGTTCATTACTGGACTGATTTCTTACAGATGGATGTTAGTGGGATTCGAACACATGACAATACAATAAGGCTACTAGTGCCATGCTGGAGCAACAAAAATATTAAAGGAGTAGTTCACCTTCAAAATGTAGATACTGTCATAATTTACTCACCCTCACCTTCTTTCTTCAGCAGAATACAAAGAAGATATTTTGAAGAAAGTTGTTACATTGATTACAATAGAAGGGAAGGGCTGTGCTGTTAACATTTTCAAAATATCTTCTTGTGTGTTTATACAGGTTTGAAATGTCAAGAGGGTGAGTAAATTATGACAGAATTTTCATTTCGAAGGTGAACTTTTCCTTTGACATGGATTCAAAAAATGTTTTTTGTCCAAATAACCGCCAGCATAGCACTATGTGACATTGGGATGTGTTATGCATGCAGGTTGGTTTTCTACTGTATACTATCTAAACATTTATCTCTTTTGATGTTTTGATGTTTCTGCTGCATACAGACCTTCATTGCTCTTGGAGAGACTTTGCTGTCACTTAACTGGGCTATTCTGGCTGATATTCTGCTGGTAAAACAAACTGTATACACCAGGCTCTGCACTATAAGTGTGGAAATGACACATGTATATACTATATGAAAAACTTGGTGGAAGCCATTTAATAAATCTACATAAAAGTGAAATGTAACATACACCTTAATTTAGAAGACTATAATTTATTGTATTGTTATAATGTATTGTTCAATGAAATATGGTACATTTTACACATTGGGATTATAGAATACCTTTTTCAAATGCTTAAAAAGTACAAAAATATATTATTATAAAATTGAATATATATATATACTGTATATATATATAAAAGGCCATTTCTGTTTCCTTCATCTTGTAGTATGTTGTTGTGCCGACTAGAAGAGCGACGGCTGAAGCCTTACAGATTTTGATCTGTCATTTACTTGGAGATGCAGGAAGTCCATACCTTATTGGTTTGGTGAGTTTATTTTCATTATTTTAATTTAAAACATAAGTTGGGTTCATAAGCTCTACTCGTGCAAGTATTCTCATCATCCAGAAATGCTAAGAACTCATCACCTCTGGTTAAAAAAGCACTGTTTTGTGCGTTTTCTTCAGATCTCAGATGCTCTACATAAATATAATCCAGATTCTCCAAGCTGGGAATTCCGTCGACTGGAATATAGTGTTTATATTTGCCCTTTCGTTGGGACCCTGGGCGGCCTGTTTTTTCTAATGACCTCTCTGTATATCAAAGAGGACAGAAAAGCAGCAGAGATGCTTGTGGCAGGTAACAATGAAAGCATTATAAATACAGTCTCCCTAGACATATTCTTTTTCTTGTAATAGCCGTTTGTTTACAGACATAATCATCTGGTTTATTTTAAATTTGAATTTGTTATAAATTATTATTTAAGAGCATTTCTTGAATATAGAAATCCAACTGTAGATAGATCTGGAAAAAAATTATTGGTGTTTCTGCAACTATGGGCACTTCAATTTTGCTCATGTGGTAATTTCTGTTTCCATAGAAAGAAACTTGTTTGTCTTTGATAAAACTTCATCATAAAAGCCTTTTTTCATTGTTGCGGTAAGGACTCAAAAGTGTGGGACAGGCACATTTAATTCATAAAATTATAAAAATTATCAGTAAAATATACAAAAAACATTTAATATGCTGTAAATTAATATGTATATTAACCAATTCCATTTGCAATAATGTCAAATTGTAATTAAATTAGCTTATTTTACATATCTTAATATTGTGACCAGAGTTGTGGGACAGGAACAAAAACAGTGTTTGGACCTATGCTACATAATTTTATAATAAATCACATCAATTATATATCTCTTTAGTGATGACACTGTGAATATATATTTATAAATAGCTTCATATGACAGATTTTGACATAAATCTAAAATTTCACTGTTGGGATTTAACAGTGACCGCAGTTGCAGAAACACCCAAAAAGCGCTAGGTATAAAATGCAATGTATGTTTATTCTAAACACACCTATTACCTAACACACCTAGCACAGATCATCACATTATCTCTGACCTGACAAAAGATTTAAATCTGACCAAATCTATGACGTAAGGTGATGGGATCTTCACACTAAATTCAAGTTTGTCTGCAGAATACATGTACAGAGCATAATCCTGCAGGAAGTACATATTCTACTTTAATTCCATTATAGATTATATATGTTTAAAGAGACAAGGCATGATTTGAGAGACAAACAGTGGGATCATCCAGAGATTAGTTACACAATGGTTTCCTACTTGATGAGGTAAAACCTTTTTACTGCAGCTGTTTTTGTGTTTACAATCCTGTCAACAGTTTCATCTTTTCATCATTTTGGTCAGCTAGGTTGTATAAAGACGAAGGTCACAGATGTTCTAATGTCTGCATATTGAAATGAATGACCTTTCTTTTTATTTTGTCTAATTCAGGACGGTCTACTGGACAACAGACAACATCCAGAGTCACCGCAAATTAAACAGTCAAACAGTTTATTTCCAACAACAAACGATGGATTGATGGACAAATTTGAGAGAATGAATCAATGTGTGTGTGCCTGTGAGTCTTGAACGTCCTTTCCAAATTACTGCCTTCTATGATTTTTTTATTAATTAAAAAAAGTATTCATTTTTACTGATTTATCTCATGCAAAAGGTTGTCACCATTTTGAACCATTTCTGGAGTACATTGGAGTACAACAAAAAGTTGAAATACTGTATGTGCCAAACTACAAAAACAGAAAATGTGCAAGAATTATTAGGCTATTTTAATATAATATTTTTACTTTAAAATTTTTATAAAAGGCTTTTAAATAAATGTGTGTATGCTTTTACCTCCTCGTATCATTTCCATTGTTGGTAAATGTTGCCATTCCCGGGAACAACCGTTAGGTGGCAGTATAAGCATGCGATTTAACGAACCCGTTTTTAATAATAGCGTTACGTGCTCGACCTGATTTTGGCAAGTGGTTGATGTCCTCAGGACCACAACCCTAACCATAACTTAAACCTAAAATCAGAGGGAAATGATTAGTGAAAAACAATGGTCTAGAAACTCCTCATCCTGGTTGGAAGATTAAACTAAAAATAAACTGTTCAATTTTTGCTGAAATCTGATTGGTTGATTTAAATGTTGTCCCAGGGTCAACATGATGATGAGCCGCATTCTGTTCATACGTTTTCTAGACTTCCAATGCATTCAATGTATACATTTTTTATTTAATGTGTTCTCAGGGAATCAAACCCAGAATCTTTACACTACTAATACCACACAGCAGTATGGAGTCCTTTTTTACCTCTTTCTTTTATAGAAACCAAAAAAGCCTTAACATCATCAAAAGGACGTGCAAACAGATAGCAAGAAATGAGAAGTGTTACATTAATGCTCCCAATATCATTTCAAAACACTCTTTTATTGTTACTGTGGCTTCAAAACCCACGTGAATCACCATTGGGAGACCAGCAACACGTGCTCATTAGTAAATCTGATATTTAATAATTAAGTAATTAAAAATCCATCCCTGGCATTAGCAAAGTCCTGTATTGTATGTTAAACAGTGTCATGAGTTGTATCAGCAATATCACATCAGCTGATACCAGTATTTAGAATGTTTCATTTATTGATTTATTTCTCAAGTGGTGCTGAATAACCATTGTTGATGTGTTATAACATGATAGCCTCTACATAAGCCTCAGGATTACAAAACACAGAAACCCTCTTTAGTAACCTTCCTCTCATGACCTCAACTCCACTGAAGTGACATTAGGTGGAGGGTGTGTGTGAATTTCTATGCCTGTAAGTCACACTGCTTGTTTTGAAACTTGGAGCTGTCAGTCATCCGGGTAAACCCGGTGTCATCGGGGTCAGTGTCTGATGGCATGTTACATCTAAATTCACACACGAACAAGCCCTGACACGCTAAGCCTCACACCCCACTGACACATTTAAACCATAAAATAAATCTATTAAAATAAGTGCAAATATATAAACACAGACTCCCAAACATAATCTGAGACACTCTATACAGTTATAGAGTTGTTTTGCAATACAAATAGACCTGTGACGACATCTACAGGGGGCTTAAACCCTATTCTCTGGGCTTAAATTTAGTTCCAAGTTTAAACTAATAGTGAAGCTTTCAGAATTAGTTTCTGACACATTGCAATGGTGCTGTTTTCCTGCATGAACGTACGGAAAGAACAGTGTTATTTACCGTCTAGCTTCACACAACCTTCTAAATCCTTCCATAACACTGAACTTAGACACATGCTATTGACTATAAGGTCAAGGTTGCTCATTTAAAGCCATTGTCGAGCCATTTGTTTTTCTTTGGCTAGAACACACTTCCTCTACCTTGTTTTGTTCTATTCATCTGAACTGTTTTCTTGACCTTGTGGTTGGAATTTTTAAGACATATAGCGCCAACCTCCATTCTTCAGCTGCCGAGGATGAGGACATACATACGTAACCAGAACAACCATGAAAACGAGGAAACGTGCCCACATACATGGACGCAGACTCGTGGACATGCCTACAATCTCTCCTGATAAACATTCCATGGGGTAATAGCTCGACCTTTAATTAGGAGACAATAGGTATTGTGCGCCCTCCCGTTTTCTGCCGACTTTATCAGAGCGTTTGTGTGTTTCCCTTGATTGCCTGCTGAACCTGGCAGGAAACTGTCACAACGGCTGATAAATTTACAGGCTTATCGATGAGACGTGCTGTGGTGAGCCAAGAGGAGAGGGACACGGTTAGTTTTAAGCTGGAACGGTATGGGTTTCATACGCATAGATTAGGAAATGGAGAGGAAAGCATACGGTGAAATATGAACATACATAATTGTCTAAACTCTAACAAGCTGACAGGTACACAAACAATACATTTAATGATGTGACTGTTTTTTCTGACATCGTGACACTATGAAGTAACAAATAAAGAATAAAAAGCTGAGTATGCTACTTTACACACTGCAATTAAATAAATTCACAATTCTGTTGGGCCTTAAAAGAGGGTCTTAAATTCTGTTTAATTTGGGGTCAAGCTGTTAGTTGGACAGTCCCAACACTGACCACACAACAAATTTAGAGTCTCCAAATCAAACTTTACCGCGCCACCACCAATTCAAATTTTCACTTGAATGTTTACTTTTCAACCATGAGTTGTGGAAACAAAATGTTTCATCTGAATCGTTGGCTCATGAAGAATGCAGGAAATTGAGAACAAACAAAAATGTTCATGTTGACACAAAAGTAGATTTGCATGTGTCATCATGAGCACATTTTGTGTCGCTCATATTACAGTTGATCTCAGTGACTAAAACACATTTCTTGAAATCATCACTTATTTTCACAAAACTTAAACACAAATACAAATACTCAAACTAAATTCACAAAGTTACCTCTGACTCTTCGGGCAAAATCAAACAAAACACACAAAACTAAATAAGTCACACCTAAGTATGATGAATTTTGTATAGAAGAAAATAAGAACTGAAAATAACAGGATCATGTCTTTGAGGTAGGTCTGGCCAGAGGACTTCCTCTACATCACATGCAATGTTGTCCCTTGCCAGACAACGGGCAAAAAACCCTCTGGTGTGGCGGATTCAGCCTTGACAAGACTGTATGTCTATGTCACCACAGGCAAGCACCGTTGCCTTTAAGAGATTTTCCCTGGTATATGGGTTTCAGTCATAGACTTTCCACCGCCATGCCGAGAAAAACTCTTCTATTGGGTTGAGAAAAGGGCTGTACAGGGGAAGGAACACATTTATAAATTGCTGGTTGTTGTTGAACCAATGACGTATTTGGACACCACGGTGAAAGCTCACATTGTCCCAAACTGCGGCATAGACAGGTTGCACTTCATGCTGATGATTCTGCTCCTCTCGCTCAACCAAAGTATTTCTTACACCATCCAGAAATGTGAGATGTTCTTTATTGTATGGCCCAAGAGTTGTATGTGCACGTTGGCCAAGTACATTTATCCCTTTCCTTCTTCTCTTCTTAAGATTGATTCCTGCTTCATCATACAAAATCCATTCATGGAGCCTTTCAATAGAATCCAGTTCAAACACTCTCTGTAAATGAAAATAAATGCAAATGATACTAGAAGACTTTTACAATTGTCTTTTTGTATGCACTCCTGATTTACATTACCTATTGCACTTTACAGTAACTGTAGCCTAGAAACTCAGAAGTCTACTATAAGCATCTGCGCTGACAAGTAAGTGTTTACTTACTTGCACATACTGATGCCGTAGATCTTTGACCCTTTCGGAGTTGCCCTAAAAGGGTACATTGTCTACTTGCTTTATGCGTATGCGGTCAATTGTAGATAGGCTTACACTGTTGATTCCTTCAAAATTTAAATTGTCTTCAATATCTCTGCTGAACTGGCATTGTTTTAACGTACCATATCAACAATGAGAACCTCTTGCTCTTGGGAGAAAAACTTCTTCCATCCTGATGTGCTAGTCTTGCAATTCTACAAAATATAAAAAAAACGTACACATGGCAATTACTTCTAAATGTAAAGTGGTGTGTGTTTGGACAGCTTTTCTTTATTTTTTACAGTTCACTTTACAATAGTGAATTGCTCATAGAAATGATGAAAATCCGGTGTGAAAATGTTTTGAGTTTTGCAAAAAGAGTGCATGAAATTTGCAAACAGTGTTTAAGTGCCCAACCTTGTTAGTGTTTTGTAGAAAAAGTGACAGATTGGTTTAGGCTATTGAGAATTTGATTGAGACAATGTTTTTTAGCAATTCAGAAAAACTGTAATTTGACCACAGTGCCACCTATTGGTCCGCAGTTATAAGCACTTAAATTGTGGTTAAACTTTTTGTAACTGCTTTTAAATGCTCATCATATGGGATTTCCACACATATTCCATTCGTACCCTTTTTTGCAATGTAATTTGTTCGTGGCTGCCTAGGCCCCTATGTTTCCCTTTGTAATTTGCTATGTTGTTTATTCCTTTGCCCTTAGCTTTGCCTATTTAGAATTATGATGATATAACCTATCCAGCTTCATGCTGGCACATAGTACCACATATCCTTCATGATCTCAGACTAGTTTAAGGGTGCTATATCCAGCCAAATATGGCACAAGATGAAAGGGTCTTTATCAGTGTGTCTTGTGCCAGGGAGGAAGAGGCCACTCCCTGTCTTATCACCCTCGGCCGGAGAGGCCAATGACGTCACGCTTTTCACTGTAACACTAATCACACTATCCTGTCTGTGCAAAGCAGGGCACAAAGAGAAATGCCAACGCAATATTAGTATCTATTTTAATAACTGTGTTGAAAGCACACAGTTGTGTGGGTAAGTCAAACAGGCTACACATAAAGGCTGATACGGAGGAAGAATTGTTGCATATGGCATGTAGTGTATATACATAAAAATATGGAATAACACATACACACATCACACCTAGTGACCTCTCTAGGTTAAAAGTTAAAATAAATAATAAACACATAAATAAAATATAGCTTCAGATAGCAATTAAGGGGCAAACTCAACAAGGGCACAAATCGAAATACCATATCTCATCTTCACAAATGTTAGATTTGCCATTATTATAATAAAAAAATATATCCGAGGGGACCCTAGTCGATTTTCTCTTAAAGGGGTCTCTAATGGCTTATGGGGGGTCCTGCATCCCCCCAGAAACCCCCCCCCCCAAATGCAAGGATTGTACGTGACCCTGTCTGTGAAAAAAAGCTCTCAAAATCTTATTTTGAGATAACAAGGATCAAACATTTCAATGTTTCACATGGCATTAGTCAGACAATATTAAAGATCTCAAAGTTATAGTTTCATAGAATTTTTTGTACATTATGTAGAATGATTTTGTTAGGCTTTGTGAAAGTGTAATAATCTCACCTTTCACATAAAGAACACTTTTCACAATCCACTTCATTTCTATTAGACACATGCAAAACCCACCCAATATCTTTTTCTCATTGAAAATTCAGTTTCCCTGGGAAATAAGTTAAATTACCGAATTTAAATTGTGCACTGTCTTCATATCCTAAATGAAGAGCATGTAAATTTATTTACATAAAATATAGTTGCTGGAAAACATCTCATACATTTAAGCCATCGCAGTATTTCACGTTTGTCCATTTTCTCAATGATTCAAACATGGCATCTGGTTTTATACTTCGTTCTGTATTAAGCTATTTTTAGCTCTGCTTGTATGTGTTCTGCTACTCTAAGACCTGCTGTGAATGCGTTGATTAGGTTGCTTACCGTATGCTAATGAACTGCGGATGCCTGAAACTCCTGACAGGAGGCACTTCAACAGTGCTGATCTCTGATCAGCTGTCAGCAGGTGGATTCCCATTACTGCTGCAAGGGCAGCGGAAGGAAACTGTTCTCAGAACGAAAGGTTTCAGTGACGTTCATGTTTACTGTAATAATATTAATTTGCAAATATATGCAAAGAAAAAGCACAACCTGCCAAACACACACTGTGTACGCCACTTAATGATGTTTGTTAATAATGACTGGAAATAAAATTAAATACAAACAAAGACAACAGAGGTTGGGTAGGTCTAGAATAAATAATTATATAGGCCTATACAGTATTATGCATAATTATGGGTTAAAACTGGCTGTGTGGGTATTGTTACAGTATTTATAACAGTGCATATCAATTATAACACATTTTTGTTGATTTTATCATGTATGAAAATAAAAAATGAAATATATTCAAACTAAACCCTAGTCACATACAAATCATATCTGAGTCAAAATGTTTACGTTTTTTTAAGTTTGTTAATAGTCAGAATTAACCATCACACCCCAATCTCAATATCGTAGACTTCTCTCTTAACACCTTGAACTCCTTTTTAGAAACTTGTCATCACTCTTCAGTTTTCCAATTGCCAATCTTTGGTGTCCCCTCAGGCGTATTCGCTTTTTCTTTTACATTTTGTGCAGAGCACATTAAAAAAGCCGAAAGCCAAAAGAATGTGGCCAAAACTGAGGTCAAGCCCTTAATCACACAGTATAACTGTGGTGTGTGTTCTCCCATGTATTTAGCATTCCTGCATCCAAGTGGCCTTTCTCCTTTCTGTATCACTCTCTATCTCTGTGTTTGTGCCGCCGTCCAGAATACAAACATAAACACAGGGAGTAATTACAAAGGACACAGTGACTAAAAATATTGTCCACCGATGAGGTCGGGTTGCACTGTGCCTTTATTGCATTGCTAAATGTAGAGCTCTGTAAATTTGCTGAAGCATGAACTTATGAGAAGAAACAAACCAATAAAAAATAAACAAACTGGTTATGGTATGTCCCTGTGAAACTGTGCTTCAGTTTTGTGCTGAGCTAAACTGAAATGTTTCTTTCTTTTACACAGTTTATATTTTTAGAAGGTCTTTAAACGGTGTAAACTAAACTCAATCAATAATACAATGAGTTGAGATTACTCCAAGTTTGTACATGCTCTGTGTTTGCGGCCTTTGGCACATACAAATCGTGCACACACGTACGCACACATAAACCACATACAAACACTGTCTGCATGAATCATACACACAAACAATTTCATTACAGCCTTATTGATCATCCTCCTCTCGTTCAGCCAAGGGATTATATACAAGAGAGTGAGAGAGAGAGAGAGAAATTCTTGTTTCTGCAGATATAGGTGTATTGGCCTATGTGTTCTTATTACTCTTGATGTAAACATCTTCTGGAGCATTTTTCCTCTCACTGACATTTAACTGCTTTTCAACGTTTTTTCATAAAACCATCACCTCAAAATGCCACATTACACTGCATAATAAAAGACATAGTTGCTGGACAGCAAAGCTTGACTTTAAGAACTAACAGATTTTTTCTAAACAAAGCAATACCTTTACAAGACATGAACATGATTTGTCTATAACAAAGAAATAAATTGTGCCGTCATAGGCCTATCAATAAAACAGAGGAAGGAATTAATGTGGTCACAATACAATATTTACACTGGTCCAGAATCACTTCCAGATTATTTTTTAATTGTTTAATTTTTAAATCCTATATATAATTACGTCTTTTGGAAAACATTTTGTTTCGGTTATAAATGTTGTATGTTGTTCAAATATTTGTCCTGAGACAGGACAAGCGTTGGATCCGCGTGCTCTCCAAACTGGGTTATAGTGAGAGGGCATAAATTTAGTGAGGACAGAGAGGAACGGGCCATGTCAAAGTCAGACACAAACCTGCGTCGTCCACATAAGCACTACAGCTCGAATGCATCAAAACCTCATGCATTATAACTGTACCACACCTCCAACCTGCCCAAACCTTTCAGAAATGGTTCCAACTTTATTTTTATTTTATCAGTGGTCCTGCATCGTGAACACGATGGGTTAAATATAGAGGTAGGAATCAGGATTCAGCACACAGACTGTGAGTGTGACTGCTGGGTCGGAGCAGGACAGACAGTGTCACTGTCTACAGACGCAGACTGAAAGGAACGATGCGTGATGCATTATTAAACTCTGTGATAAAAGACTCTCTATTTTTATCAGCTATGTATTTCTTTCTCATTCTGCTGTCTAAATTTAGTGTCTTTGTTCTAGTAGAAATGCAGATACTCCAGATGGGAGTCTGGGGAGAGAAATGTCAGCTCTGATACATCCGAATTAATCGGCTTTACAGCAGTGCAAGCACAGGTTGTATCTTTTTACACATTCTGTAAAAAGGAACGTCAAAATCAAGTTAAACCAACAATAACAAAATGTCTTACAAATAAAATTTGCAACTGAAAGAGAATGTTAGGAATACTTATATGATCAGGTACGGTACGATACGTTTTTTGTTTAGAATTTAGCAAGTGGACCACAGATCGAGTAGTCCACTTTGAGTGCATTTATGTTCCCTTTCCCATTTTTTTAAAGCAATGTTTTAACAGCCTATAAAATAAGACTGTGTTTGTGTGTCCAAGTTTCGACCAAGTTTTGACCATGAACGTGTTTCATGTTAGTATCCTGCTGTTCTGTGATTCAGGTTCTGACAGTCTGACGTTCTTCCCCATTGTACCTCCTGTTGCCTATTGATATGGTCACACACAAATCCTAAAACAGTGGGGTCAATAGGTCACAGAGGTCCGCAGCGACATGATTTTTACCTTCCTGCAAAGCATGCTCCAGACGTCCCTTCGGCTCCAAAAACATGAACAAAAATGCATGTGTGCTTATTTACGTGTGTCTTAAGCGTCAAGCTTGTTAATGACATGGCTGTTACATACATTTCCGTTATGAAGACAGTTGTAGCTTTCTCTCCTCAGTGAGCACAGACCACCCACAGCCTGTCGCTAGGTGCCTTATGCTATAAAGCTGTAGAAGACTTGCTAGTGACAACTAATCTTATTGCCTGTGGTATAATATACGTGTTTTTAGTCAGTTTTAAGTGCAAAAAAGCACCAGCAGTCATTGTAGGGACTAATAAACAGAACGAAATTTTGTTAACAGAAGCTGAAGGCATGTAATGGTTAGTGAAACAGCATGCTGTATGCAAAACAAAGCATTTGCATGCAGTACATGTTTGTTTTGACAACATTTTGTTGGGTTAAACAGTGATTCAGATTTTAGAGTCTGAAAATATTCCACATATAAAATGTCTTTACACAGGTAATAAGTACTGTGCTTTACAGAAAGAAAAAAAACAGTCACTCATACTGCAATTACAGACAAATTGTGGCTATGTTCATGTTAACAAATGGGGGTTTGATGTAGCAATATTGAAGAACAATAATGGAAAACTGATATTGCATATATGCAAGTACTGTAGAGATGTACAGTAGGCTGTATAAACATATACTAAAACATTAAAAGTGTCATCTGTAAATTGTATTTTATATCACAATCTTTGCAGGTTACTACGACTTAAATCACTATTATATTTTCCACATTTTAGAACAATAACAAATTCTACAAAATGGAATAAAATAATTAAATAAATGAAACCATTATATTTCAGCAACTCAATATATTAGTCACTTTAATATAGCTAGTATTATTGCTATTTTATAAACCCTTTTTCCTGTGAGGTAGACATTCAATTTAATATTAAATATATTAAATGTAATTTAAATGAACAATTTATGGCACAAATATATTTTTTGTCATCAAAAAAGAGTGAAGATTTTAATTATTAAACATTTAAGCATACCTTTATATGCATAAGCACACCTTTATATTAAATGATTTTTCAGATGAGAAACATTTCATTCGAGTGGTCCTAAACTTTTGAATTATTCAGTATCTTTACATGAGTTGAAGTAAAATTACATCAAACTGATTTGGTTTAAAATCACACCTGAGAGCTCAACTTATAAATCTTATTAAAAGCGTATGTGAAATGGGGTAAGCTAAGAATAATGTTTTAAGCAGTTTTCATTTTGTTTGTTTCTTAAATAATGATTTTAGCTTTAAGCTGTTTCATTATTTCTATTTAACATGAGAGCTTCAGTAAACCACTCAAACACCAGCAGGGCATCACAAAGGGCATGTTTTCTCTAACGGCACTTATAATTTACTAATAAATCTTCTATTTCAAGAAGCGAAGGAAGATCAGGGGAAAGAAAGCAAAAAAGACAAAAAGCCCAAGCCACACCAGAAGTTCTATTTTCTTTTGCCACTCTGTGTCTTTGCGGTCTGAAAATAAGTGGCCTGGACTGAAGTGCCTCAACTAAACATTATATTCAGGCAGTTATCTGTGCCACCGCATTTGTGTGCATGGTCTACGGCAAGAATAACTTCCCACATCACCATGATGAAGATGGAATAAAAACAGCTTGAGGTTTCTTGCGTCCGAATGACAAACAGGAAGTGGCAGTGGAAGGAGCTACAAGTCATCTCAGATCAGTTATTTCCATCTCAATAAGTATAGATGACACCCATAAGATCAGAAATAGACAACCTGGTAGAACCATACACAGACTGATGTTAAAGAATAGTTTGATTCTCTTTTCACTATAGACATTAAAACGCAGGATTTAAGGTTGAAATTTTGATATGCATCTCCGCACATACTATCTCCACTGACTCCAGAGGTTGGCACGAGTTTTCCTGATCCTCAGAAACAGTGTGAAGTCCTGGACGGAATGTACAAGGATAGAGCCAGGGAGACAATAGATAAAACGTGGGTTTCAATTTAACAGAGAAGAATTTCAGTAGGCTGTTGTGGCAAGAAAAAAATAACTTGGCAAAAGAAATTATATTTCCATCATGTTAGAATGAGCTTTTAGGTCCTGGCTTTGAAAGAGATGTTCTCCAACACATATATCTTCACAGTGGAATCCGTGGAATGCCTTCCCGAAAACAGGTGCTTCCTAAACCTCAGCCAAAGCGTATGCTCCTAATGGAAGTTCATCTGCGGTGGACAGCATATGCTGTATCTGTCTGTTTATTTCAACCGATGATCAATAGAATGTGTGTATGAAGTTATCAGTTGACACATTGTCAACTGGACTACTAACACACTGTTTATTGTAAGGGGCTGTGTCCACCGATGCGTTTTTACGCAGCTGAAAACAGAAGGTGCTTTGCTGAAAACGCACTGTGCAGCCTGAGCGTTCTAGAACATGTCAGCGCCCTGTTTAAAAAGAGCCTAATTTATCATTCAAAACCATATTGTGGAATGATAACGTATTATCTGCAATACAGCCTTGCAGCTGAAATGCACAGGAAGAAAGGCATCAGTAAGCGTGCCAGCTATTTGAGGGATGTCCACCAAGACGGCATTCAGCCAAAAAAGACATTTTAAAGCTTGTGTTATTTCTCAATAATACTAACTAATCTTTGTCTTATTTGTCGGCAAGCACAATAAAACTGAAAAACATACAAAAAAGTCAAACATATTACAACAGTTCCAAATAACAGTAGGTTTGGCTTATGAAATATATTTTCACCTCAAGTTGTTACAAGAAGAACATTAATCTAAAGAACAGACATGCTCCAAAACAAGCCATTCTTGATGCCAGCCCTCTTGCCATCAAGAAACTAGACAATTCCTTCAGTAAATCTCCCAGCATGCTTCAGTCCCTCGCTAAGCAATAAAAACATCAAAACGCACTTTTGTGCTCATATTAACTAAAAGCAAACGTCATCCATTCACAAGAATAGAATGGATGTTTTGGAATGGTGTTATGAGTTAAGCATTTAAATTGATATAAAATGTACCTTTTGTGTATGCATGGAAAGTGACCACCACTGTCTGTGTGTGTTGTCTTGCTGCACTATGCTAGAAACAGAGTGAACATGCTGGAATCAATAAAGAATGATGGGAAGGGAGAAAGTTGGAAAAGGAGAGAAGAGATCAAACAGACTGAGAACTCAAAGAATTTTCTGTGATCTTAAATTTCATCTGCCAACACAGAAACTAACAGAAACAAGACCAGTAAGAGAAGAATGACCAATGAGAAAAAATACAGAGAAGATAAAACAGATAAACATGACATTAATATGGGAATGATAAACAAGTAATGGAAAAAGAGAGAATTTTATATTAGGGCATTGAAGCTGCAGTCCTATCAGTATTTTTATTGTGTTTTCCAGTTAATATATCTAAAAACCCTTAAAGTCAAGATAAATGTACCTGTAAAGCAACACTGCATATGACAGTCCGACTTGTTATCAAAAGATCTTTGTACTTTGTCTTATGCCCTAGAAGATTTAATAACTTGATTTTGGTATCGGTTTTTGCTTAAAAAACAATCTTTTTAAAATATATCCTCTGAAAACAAGTCTTAATATCTTATGCAGTGTTAGCCCTCAAGATATGAGTAAGATAAAAACTAGAAAACAAGTAAATACAATACACATTTAAGAATGGTACATTCGGCTTTATTTTATCACTGTTACACAACGTATCTCTTAGATTTCCCTTTCTTAATCAGTCAGTCTCTCTCTCTATATCTCTCTCAACTTTCATGCACAGGCCATTTTAGCTGAGTCAGAGGCCATTCACCACTTGAGGCCATTACACTGTGTGACAGCTAAAAAGCCTGTAGTCTCCAGCCTGCCAGAATCCTCTTATTCAGTGCATTCTGCTGACCGCCCTCCTTTTGAAATCTTTCATGGCTACAGTCACCAGAAGCATCATTAGCCAGATTTCTGCACGACTTGACCTCGACCCGGCACTGTGGATAAGAACTATTAACTTTGATTCTTTTAATTGAGCAAGTTCAAAATACAGTGTTGTTAAATACAGGGGATTAAACTGAACTGACACTATCCACTTAATGGTAGATCTTCTGAATAACGGGCAGCCGGATCAAATCCGTGTTTTCCGACAATTTGACACATGAGGGCTGTTTGAATTATGATGGTGGCTTTTTTATCACATATTAAACTATTTGATTCTCCTTCTGAAGATTCAAGAACTTCATACATACATTTGGAGATCAAAGCCAAGCCTGACAAATCATATGATTCCATAAGGAAACTGCCAATAGAAGTGGTTTAGTTGGATTCATTAATAAAAAAATAATTTTAACTTCTTTTGCCACACATGCTTTCTCACACATTTCTGTCCTTTCAGCATCTTCATTGTATAAACCAGCAGTAAATCTGCCCCTATGCTCTCCTACAGCCTCCATCAAGATGATAACAATACAATACATAACTTTTTTTACATATATTCTTTTTGACTTTTTGCCATTAGGTCTGATTTTTCCTATTCATTTCTTTATAAATTGTCACATTCTCTTTGTCTTTCTCCCTTCGCAATCACTACCTATTTGATCATAGCATTGCATGGAGCAGCTCCTCATGTTTCAAACATCATCTGTTTGATGATAGCTAAAGTGTGACGACCTCCGTCAAGATCAAGCGAGACTAAAACTCTTTCGATACCCTTTAATAGAATACAAAAATTTAAAACTCGACTGACTTTAAAAGGCATTTATCATTATCAAACAGCTTGCTTTTTGCTTTTTTAACTGCTGCAAAAGTAGCTGGATTTAGTGAAATATTCAGTGAATTACGTCAAAGAACTGACTTTAAAAACACACTTTTGGTACCCCGGACCTCAAGTCAGAGGTTCAGCCTCTTAACAGTGACGAATGTAAATGCAGATAAACAATACTGTGGAAGTCAAACAGGACCAGTCCCTTCCGTCTTTTAATGCTTATCATGTCATTATTTGAGGGACAGGAGTTGCAGAGGCTTCCTTTAGTGATAATAAATGTTGCGAAGTACAAAAACAAAATTTAAATACACATTCCCCCCAAAAAAACTACTTTCTCCACTTTGTTTGTTCCTTTTATTTATCAGTCTTAGCATATGCATACTGATAGTCTATGAAGCCAAGAAGGAACTCAGGAATTCAGTTTGTTTAACCTATCTGCAATCCAGCCTTTGCTAAACAGTAGCTGATATACAGCGCGAGATATTGAATGCTGAGTTCTTCATTGCACAGCTTGTGACTGATAAATAGGATGAAAGATGTGCTGGGATACAAATTGTCTGAAGATCATTTAAGCAATAGGTAACTGAATTTGTTTGCACTGTGACAAGGATGAGTCACAAACAATAAGCTCTATAGAACATGTGCAGCAATAAAAATGGAAAATAAATAATTACGAATAAATTGATTGTATGAATGAATTTAATGTTTTTTGGGTTTTTTTTGGTTTTTCTAAACTCTAGTCTCATTTTGTTAAAGGATTGTAAAGATGAATCATATGTGACCCTGCCTTTGAAAACATTGGAGTCATTTGACTGTATTCTACATAAAATCATCATCAATTAAGAGATCATTCTGTACAAATGTATATTTTTTTATATTTTCAGTATTGAGTGAATAAAGACATGTCAACAATTGAAATAATAGTGAAATGTGGCTTAAATTAAACTCAAAATTAAATTTTGAGATTTCGTTTTCACAGACAGGGTAAAACTGAAAGTCTTTCAGCCTTCTCTCACAAGGCAGACTTATGCAATTCCCAAAATATTTTTCTGCGCTGGAGATAAATCTTAACTATTGTAAAACCCCCTCCGTTTTGACATTTCCTGCTGCGCAAAAGGATCCTTGGGACCATTGGGAAAACTGTTCATTGAGAGATGGATAACTGTTGTAAGCAGGGGTTTGATGTCCGTCTTCATTTGACAATGCGTAACGAATGCCGCGCTGTCAAATACAAGTGATTATGGCATTAACAAGGAAAAGGAAAGGAGGGGAAAACTAAGATACTTAATGGCGTGATTTGATGTGATCTGCGTTAATTGATGGGTTTCGGTCTGAATCGCGAAGAATACAACCATAGAGAATTAAACCAGAATAGATTCAGGATATAATTGAATTTAATGAAATACGTAGAACCGCAAAAATAGGTCATTTAATCAAAGATGAGCGTCATTTGTCAGGTCAATATAGGCGTTATCTCTTCTCACGCTGCGTCAGTTAATGCAGTGTAATATCTCTACTGTCTTGTTTATGTGAAACTGTGTTTTATTATTAGCGATATATTGTTCGCTGTGTAGGATATTAGATTGTGATAATGAGCTGTCCAGAGTGCTGAAGACGACGTGTCGCTTTCCGATTTAATAAAATAGTTTTTATGACTTAAATCTAATGTTAACTAATTTTACCCATACGAAACATTTAACAATTTACAAACTTCTTAATTCGTATAATACAATCTACAATCTGTACATTAGGCTATAGCAATTAGGATTATTTTGGGGATTAGGCTATATCACACTTTAAAGTTATTTAAACAATAGTGCCGAACAAAGTATGATACGCTGGCTTATGTATCGAACCGTATTTTGTATCTCAAATATTTTATGAATACATTTTCTAATAAGCATTTAGTACTTTTTTATTCACAAATGTCAATTTCCTTTCATTTTCATGCTTTCAGAATCAATTTTATATTTCTTTTATATTTTTGACACCTGCTTCACCTCATTTTTCCCTCTTATATAATATTGTAAAATTGTATGCTACATGAAAAGGGAACGATATTAACGACTGTACACGTTTCCCCTGTGGTCTCGCGCTATCTCTTTATTCACACATCTGGTCTCGCGCTTTCTCTTTATTCACACACATAAACAGAGCAACGTGCTCGACAACTTACACTGCGTTGCCCCAGTACATTGAACTCCACCTTACAACAAAACATAACAGAGACAAAGCCGCCTTTCGCACAAACGGCGTGGGTGCGTCCTGACTCGTGTCACCGACCGAATTTTGACATTCCACTGGTTCATACAGATTCCAGTTGCCTTCTCCGCATTTAGCCGAGGGAGGCGGGGTTTAACGTGCAACGCCGCGCCTCCTTCTCGTACACACTTCGAGTGAGAGAAAAGCTCTCCTCGAGTCCTGTCACTGGACAGACATGTACCCAGCGCAAGGAGCAAAAATTCAATCAATAACTTTTCTCTTCAGCGACTAGCACTTGTGTTTCAAGCCCGTTTAGAGGTGCTACGGTTTTTTTTTCCGCGATTAGAAATCTTTCAAACGTTTGCGCTGGATCTGTCGTGCAAGAAGATGTGCGTGGAGAGCGATGGATGTGAGATCGAGGGGTGCAGCAGCTCGGATGAGGTGCACACGCTGTCTGGAAGCATGAGCCCGACCCTTAAATCCACCTCGGACCTGCATCCTTGCAGACCCGGACAGAAATTTCGTGCCGCATTACTTCGATGCCGGTCTCCGTTCGTTGCCGCCGGTATTCTGAGTTTTGGGAATGTGCTCAATTACATGGACAGATACACCGTAGCAGGTAAGATCAGTGTTTTGTATGTCTAAAGAGGTTCGTTTTGACACAGAAGAACGGCGACACTCTGTGTAATACTTTGGGTTGTTTAATGTTTTACTTTCAGTTGGCCCGGGAAAAAAATGCATTTTAATTATTAACAGAAGTCAAGTGATCATCTGATCATCTCTTTGCACACATGCTGAATTTTATTGAATGGGTTTAAAGATCGAGGTTTCGGGTCTTAGGCTTTTTGATTTAATCAAACTATAAACGGTAAGGGTCCGTTGTTCCAACATGGTATTGATTTCAATTGTGACTGATCTTAGATCAATCCAATCTGACCATGATATGATAATAAAAATAGCCTATAACGAAAAGCGTCTATTTATGACTGCGATTCAGTATAATTTCCGTAATGAGCCTTATTACAAATGAAAGAAAAAATACCAGTATCAATGCGCACACAATGTCCACAAAACAATGCACACCTATTTTACAATTCACAATGTAAATGACAATATTATCGCCTGCCATAACGTATGCTACTTATAACCCGTTTGAGGAATGTAATAATGATGGACAGTGTCAGCATAAGAGAAGACAGACCTAATTTCAAACACTTGCTCTACCAGAGAATATCACAGTCCAAAGTAATTTAGAGCAAACATCTCGAGGGACACATCGTATATCCGAGGTTTTATTATTAGTAACCGTACTAGCTGCTCTCTTACACTAGAAACAAGATGCCCTTGGAAGTTATTCAGAAATAAAGGCAGATCGCTGCATATGAGCGCAGCCACGGTTTCCATAGAAACTAGAAAGATTTAATCAACTAGTTTTTATCGAGTTAAACTTAGCATCACGAATAAACGTGGAATAATTGGTTTATTAAATGGGTACTCGAAGTCAAATGAAGAATTAGCCAGTGGTGATCTGAAGTGACATGTCAGATGGCAGAGTGGCAATTTTCATGAATAACTAATGATAAGCAATTAGAGATTTGGGACAAAGCGCGGGCGCAATGTTGGCTGTGGATTTAGGAAATGTGAGCTATACCACACTGTCTGTGTGGTATACCACACTGCACACATATATAGTCTTTAAGTATATATTTCCACTTACAACTTAAAGTGATTTGACAAATGTTGTCACTGTGTTGAGCCATGCTCTTCTGTATCCGCATTTGACGCTCAGTTCAGCGCATTCACCGTAGCGCGCTTCACAGACAATTTGACAGCGCTCAAACTGGCCTCTACAGCATGTGCTTACTTGTGATTTGTGTAGAAATAACACTAGAAAGCGCTGGAAACCTCTATTCAGTGACTTTTTGGCAAGTCTGCTCTGAAACTTAAACAATACGCATAGCAACCAAGCTGCGTTAGTTCATACACACGTAACGTAACCTACGTGTAGAATTTAAAATGTCAGTCAATAAAATGAAATAAAATTGGAAAGAAACACGTGAAAGAACACGTTGGTGGACTGATAAGTACCACAAAGGTGTTTACATAAGACTGCCGAGATGTGATATAATTCTGAAAAGGATGTGTTTACATTGAACTTATTATCTCATCCGGGCATCTCATTCCGCACAAAAAAATATCCTGACAAGATGGATTTGCCATCCTCTTTCAGATATAAAATGTCAAGTAGCCTACTGTTGAATGCTACTACCCGTCTATACACTCTATTTTCTATATGATAGAGAAAAACGTCCTGTTACACAACCTCTTGTGCGCATTCACTGATAGCCTGTGATCTGAATCCATTCCGTTTAAACAGTTTTGTTGAAATATATAGATATGATATAGCTAATATAAGCGAGTGTGATTAAGGACTGCAGGAAGATTGCAGCAAGAAAGTGTTTTTGTCCGTTGCCAAATTAAATTAGATATCAGAGAGTGTAGAGGGGCTCTCCTCTGCGCCTCATGCATTATACATGAGAAGGGTGCATGTGAGTATGAAGCCCCCTTCATGGTGAAGAAGGAATGAACAGAGCTGACGCAGCCGTCCTGCAGTGGTGGTGAGCAGCAGTCTTTAGTGAGAGAGAGAAAGACAGTTCAGACGTTTCTACTGCAGTCTGACACATGCATCATGGTAATGGAGTTCATCAGCAGTGTGGGTGAGGAAGAGACGGCCTGTGCGTGGTTTGAGAGCTAGTGTGTGTGAGGTTGTGTTATGGATAAAATAGGGCTTAAGCTATAATTTAGAAGTAATTCCTGATGCCATGGTGTCTTACGGTTTGCAGTGATGCAGTGAAAAGGATGGGAAATTGGCTGGAAATTGATCAAATGTTGTCTAGCATGCCAAAATGAGGTCATCGTCTTGGACATTGTGGTTTTATGTGGTAGAAGGCTACACATAACAAAATGAAAATGCACATAAAGACACTGCATGTGAATAAAATGTTATTTTTTACATTACATCCAATTTATGCAGTTACAAAGATTAAAGGTCTGATACAGACAGCATGTGAAAACACTTTATTGGAGTTTTTTTTTGCTATTTCAGTCAAATCCACAAACAGGCAATTTAACTTTTTACAACCCGTTCCAGGCTGTGGTTGACTTAAAAGCCCTTTGGATCAAATTCTCATAACTGCTCTCGAGAAGTGTATAAATTTCAAGTTTATTCTAACAGAAAGTGTTTTGTTTAGAGTGTGTGAGTCTTATATCAATATTGAACCAATATATTTATAGCTGTAAAAGAGAACGAAACCGCTCTAATTTTGCTTTTTTCACTGCAACGCTGAACAAAACTGGTGCGTAAACCGTTTTTAGATTAAAGGGGAGACAATACTTCATGAGGAAGAAGGAAGCGTAAAATAAACGAGAACTAGACAGTAAACTTTTTTAATATAATACTGGATATGAGTTGGGGAAAAAGCTCTTGCTCATAATTTTTTGTTAAATATAGATCCTCTATACTAAGAATGTGTGGGCAGTGTGTGCGTGTAACATTGTCGCAGCTCAATTGTTGTGTACTTGGTGGCCTGACTGTCTGACGCATAGTTGCTCAACATACCTTCCTTTTCAGAGTCCCATGTGCATTTTTCCTTCTTTATAATCATAGGCTGATTTACCTTCCCCTTGCCCTCCTATTTCCATTCCAATTGGCCTATTTTAGCTTCCCACTTTGTCGTTTTCTTTCTGTCTCCATCTCTGCCTCCAGTGGGACTGCACGATCAGATTGATGAGACTGAGGTTGTGAACTATTTAGTTTGATTAAATCCGTGGTTTGGCTGTGATGGCACAGAATCAGGGAGGCTGGCTTGCAACAGTCCCTCCAGAAGACAGACTGAGCTCAACGCTAGATTATAGTTAAAACAGGGATTAGGGAATGCCGGGAACATCACAGGGATGGACAGACGGATGCCACTTAACATTATTTAATCTAAAGTGTTCTGTTTCCTCCTCGGTTGAGCCTGAAGCGATGAAGGCAGTTTTACTGGTAATCTGGATTATGAGGTGCAGCAGACTTTTAAGGTTTAGGCATTTTCTTCTGAAGGCATCTGAGGATGTTTAATCTCAGACTGGGGGTTAATTTAGTGTGATGGGTAATCCACCAGCCTGAGGAACTCCCTGAGGGAAGTAGGCGTGTCTACACATTTAGATGCAGTTCATGAAGGGAATTGTACGTTACAGAACTGTATACTTTGCTGCATTGCTCCACTACACTAGACGGCCCAGTCTAGCTGGCTCAGCTTTAGTTCTGCTTGGACACACTCTCCGGCAATCCCCTCTATACACCCACACACACACACACACACACACACACTTTCAGTTGTACCCCTTGTAGTGTTAGTTGAAGGTGTGATAAGGGCTATCAGCAGCACCACAGTGTCCCGTGCAGCATGATGTCAACACCAGTAGCACGTAGCACATGGGATGTACATATAGTAATGACACTACACAAATGCATTAGCTACATTGTTTTTCTGCAAACAAACAGGTTAAATGATCATTTAGATCCAATATGATAAAATCGTTTTTTATTCATATATCATAATTATTAGTTATGTGTTTATGGTCTTTTATAAAGAGTAGATGTTTATTTTCAGAATTTATTTGTAAGCAGATTATGTTAATTAAAACTGCAACATAAAATCTAAACAAACATGATTAAACATGGCTGAATCTATCTGAATGTAAAGTCATTTGTAAAGGTTAGTTTGAGTAGATGCGGATGCTGATACTATATATCACACCTGCAAAAGATTGGCTGCCCGTATCGAACTGGAACTTTAAAGGCTCCCACAGTCACTTGAGTGTTTGAGTGTTTTTTCGGGTTTGCCGTCTCTCTCTTCTACTTTCACTCATTTTACTACACTTGGTTAAAGCACTCTTGAAAACAAACACATGAAAGTAATGGAAAAACTCTCAGTAATTGAGTTTATGAGCTTGTGTCAAGACCTCATGCAGAACAAACGGCTCACATTTTCTCCCTCAGTTATTCCCAAATACAACTGTAATTGTTCGTTAAAGCTACAGTATAGAGCGTCGCTGTGTTTTACAACTGGTGTCTCTTGAAATGTAAATCCATTAAATTTGCATTATAGGACAATTACAAGCTTGGCTCTGACTGCTGGAGGGTATTGATGTAGGCACAGATTATTTAATATCCCGCATAATTTTGCTTAACTTACTCTGATTCACAATGGTAAACTCATAAAAATGGTTTATGAATATGGCTCTGACATCTGAAAGAATTGCATTAACAGGTAGTTAAGATGTCACTATCGTGATTTATTTTTTTAAAGTCTTTGTTTCATGTATAGTCAGAACAAAAGCGGCAGATATTGTATGTGTTCAGACGACATGTTTCATATATATTCCTTTCATGACTTGTGGTTGGAGGTATTTTCCATGTTATTAAGAGTTTTTGTCTACATCAGGCGCGGCGCTACACTTGATTCTATATTAATGATGTTTTTAAATAAAGTTTTATTAACGAAGTTCGTGAGGAGCACGTCAGATAATCAGCCTAATCTACCACCGGTGATACTCATTCGGTATCCACCCAATCAGGGGTATAAATACACAGCCTCTTACCTCCCTTCCTCGACAGTTTTCAAGCATAGACCGACGCCCCCTTCTCCACAATCTCTTCGTCTCCCAGACTCGGAGCCCTCCCCTCGGTTAGCTCACAAAACAAGCATATCTTTCCCTATCTATTATATGTAAGTGTGAACTTGTGAAACATTTTGCGTTGTATCTCATATAGACACGGTCACATGTTACTTTCTTTTTGATGGACAGATGCGCTCTGTTGGGGTGTGAGCAGTCATTCATTTAGCACAGTGGTCAGAGCAGCAGTGCCAAAGCACAACCCACCTAAAGAAAATATAACTCTGCATATAATTAAGTTGTTTCAAACTGAGATGGCGATGAAGAGGCCAAAGTTAAGGACTGCAGCTATACTGTTTAGTGTGTTTGCTTTAACTGTGCAAAAATAATACATTTCTCTTTTATAAATATATCTGTGTCTCAGCACATCTTTCCACCTTTCCGTGCGGTCACCACATCCGTTACCTTATGCTACAAGAGCCATTTCGTGACAGCCAGTGCTTCCCCAAACACAGCTTGACTCCTAAAGCCTGACCTAGCCTTAACCCTTACACAAGAAAGTGAGAGAGGGAATGCTTCTAACCTTCCCAAATCATTTATTTTCTTTCATCTGCCTCAGCTGTTTCCTCACAAAGAGCACGCAACCGTGACCACCTATCTGACCTCAACAACGAGGTCAGCATATTAATATATATTAAATATAGACACAAGTGGTGCTCAGAATGAGAAATCTTTGTCAGGAGAGACCGTTTACTCAATAGACCCGTGTCTTAAAATAAACTCTGACACGATAGCGTCCACTAACAGCCTTTGAGAACCGGGATGCGGTTCGTCTGGTTTATTTAAACGGTCTTGTCTTTCAATGGTGTTGCTCTTTTGGCCCATCTGATGTTCATTTAACGTAGCGTGAGCGACGGCTGTCGTGCTTGTTTAAATTGCGCTGACCCTGCTAATTTAATCGGTGGCCCGCTTTTAGCTCATAGCATGTCCAAACAGTTACACCGAATGTGTGTGTATATGGGGGTGTTTGTTTAGGGATAAGGATTTGCGGTGATTGTAAGCCTCAACATGTGTCTTTTTGATAGAGTGTAGCTCATCAGGGATTAAAGGTGGAGAGTATGACAGGCTCCTGGAGTAGAAGGTATGGCGTGGGGAGGGGTTGAGGGGGTGTGCCTGAGGGGCAGTGCACCTGTGTGATCTGAAGTCTCAGGTATGTTTTAAATCGAGTCCGTTTTCACAACACTTACGAATATCAGTGTGGGAGATCGTCTCACGCTTGACCTCTGATCTCGTAATGCCTAGAAGAGGCCGAATAGAGCTCAGGTCTGTACAGAACGAATGTTGTGAGAGGATGGAGTTAAAAATTGCAATGTTTCCTCAGCTTCTTTTCCAAATAGACGCATTTTAACGAAAAAAATAATATGGAGAAATACAAAAAATTTGAGTAGCTTTTATATTATATTTATTTAGCTAAATATGTAAAGGGGACAAAAGATTATCATCTAAATATATACATAAGCCTTCTTGTTTCTGTTTAAATATTCTATGCAAACAAACCTACAAGAAAGGCAATGAACTAAACTACTCTAAGTTCGCCTTTGTCTTTAAAGTAGCCCTTGGAAGCGCTCCACATTGCCAGGGCAAATATTTAAACCGGGCGTCTGTGTTTACCGACTCTTTATTAAGGAGGGAAATATGCAATTTTCCCTCAATTCAAAAGTGACTGTGTAAATAATCAGTGCAGGTATTGTGTAACCTGTTTATCCCAGATATCACTATAAGCATCGCTGTACAAGAGCCTTTCTTTGTGCTCGTACGTGCATCTGTATACATGAAAAAGAATGATCGTGTGTGATTATCAGATCTATCTACATTCTTTTCATTAGAGTGATTTACTGTACTACCAGTATAACGTCAGTGTCTGAAAGTAATTAGCTGCACAGACCTTTTTGTGTTTTGTGATGTGTATTAATAAAGGGGTCAAAGGACCGATCTACTGAAATATCATGCCGTCATGCCTGCAGTGAAACTGATCTGTATGTGTTATCATCACACCACTGCTTGCAAATAAACAGCGACGAAGTAGTATGTGAATTTCTATGTCATTTCGTCATTGTGTGTCTTTATATACTTGGGAACATATAGTTTTATTTGCCAACCCATCCAACTACATGTCATTTCATATCCGTGGGAAATTAAGCTGTGTTATTTCAGTTATTTTGCTATGATCAGATGCTATCTTAGAACCTCGCTTACACCTTGGGATAAACAAGCACATATCAACTTCCTGATTTTTTAAATTCCAGTAAATCTACTCACCTGCTGAAAGCCAAGAACAAAACAGGATGTACTGCACTGTATGTACAGCTAGAGTAAATATAGACTGGAAAATCACACAAACATACTCAAATGCATTCAAGCCACCCTGGAAATAGAAAAGCGGAGAACATCAGAACTGGATTTAAATGCAGGTATCTATGTGAGTTTACATTACATTATTATCTACATTCACATTTATGCAGTTGGCAGTCACTTTTATCCAAAGCAACCTGCAGAACACAATGCATTCAAACAATACTTTTTCTTATCAGTATGCGTTCTCTTCAGAATCAAACCAACAACCTGCAAAGCCAACCAATAAATTACAGGAAAAGTCATACAGTCTGTATTTCTGCTAACCACCTGAACAAAACTTCAAATTTTTGTGAAAATAAATGTAAACTTTATATAGCAATACAGCATGCGACAGTTCATGCCGACATAAGTCTAATGATGTTTCATGGGCCCGGTCCATCCCTGGCTGTGTGAAAAATACTTTGTTTCCTTTTAGGTTTAATTGTGCATACTTTGCAAGTAACACACAATAGTTCTAGTTCTAAGGCCACACCAAAACATTATAATCGCCTCAAACTAACGCCTGAAATACCTGCGTGCGTCTCCACCTCACTGCTGTGGAATGTGGAGGTAAAACTGGAATTCCTGCCAGTGTTTTGTTTCCCACAGTTTACCTCACCGCCGATCTAAAGTTAGCAGTTATTCTCAGCCCACGCCACAAAAGCTTTAATCAATACAAAATCTATGCTGTAACCCCCGAAAAGCATCTTAATACAAACGGGCCAAAATCTCCCCCCCTATGTGCTCTTTTGATTTATTTCCTGCAGAGGACTTCTGTTGCAGAGGTTGTTTTTCAAATGCTTGGAGAAAAAAATATGAATCCAAGACATCACTCCTTGACAGTTTTGCATTGCACTACAACACCAGCAAGAAATGAGATTAATCTCTAATTCATGAAGGTGAAATCGAGATGAATTACCGAGGCGGAGGGTCTCAGATGTTCTCTATAGAAATTTTGCGTGAGGGGATGAAAACAGTGCTTTGCATAGAAAGAAAATAGATGTTATGAGATAGGAAAAAGCGATCAGGACATATGTGCGTGCTCGTGTGGGCGTGTCTGTATATTGATTGGATGGAACAGAGGTTTATTCCACTGCAGTCAACTACACAGACTATAGGAGCCCTTAATACAAGCCACATGTGGTTCTCCTATAGATATTCATTTCAAGTTGTGGTATTGAAATCCATGCGTTCATCAGCACCGCCTCCGCTACTGATTGCTGAGAATCATGTGGGATATGATGGTAGTTTTTATTTCAGTTTGTAGTACCGCACAAATAGACAGTGGGAATTAGGGTTGCACTGCAGTAGGCCGAAAACAGTGTCTCACTACAGGAGGCCACTGAGAGATCAAACAGCAGAACTAACCCATCTTGAGTAAAGAGAGAAGGATGACATTTCCATCCATAGAGCACTTTAGTGTCGTTATTACTGTTCTCTGTAGGGTCCTGTGGGGTTATGAATGTCCTGTCTCTTCTGTAAGAGGACTGATCTGAAATAGAGCTTAATAACCTTATGCAGCTAAGCTGGATGAAGAATTTTTAGCATGTGGCACAGGGTCATATCTTCTTTAGTATAGCAATATAACAGGTTTGTATATCAGAAATCAGAAGAAGACTGCACCGTGTTTACACCGGACGTGACTGGCACGACACGACACACGGCTTGTTCTAATGGGAACATTTTTTCCAGTGTGTAAAAAATAAAAAAATATAATGGGTTCTAATGCGTATCTGATGTCTTTTGTCGTGTCGCCTCCGGTGTAGACACGGTGTGACTGACCTAAATGAGGACCGTTGAAGAGGTTGAATATTTTTCTCGCTCTTCCCCAGCTCTTGGTTGTTGTTGATTCTCAGCAATGTCTGACATTGTGCTCAAACAATTGTGCCAGATATGATAATCTGCCCTCAAAAATCTGATTTTTATTATAACCTTTTTTCAAAATAAAATAATTGTAGTTATTGTAGGGCATGCAACTCTTACTAAGAAATAACTTCACTGAGCTGTGAAAGAGCAATAAAATGTTCTCTACAAGGAGAAATCCAAGAACCCATGACCAAAGTCATACTGTCATAGATTTCTATGTATTTCTGATATATGGCCAAAAAAATTGGAAATATTACAAACTGACTACGTATAACTGCGTCATTTCTTTTTTTTAACAAGATTTTATTAACAGTTTATTTTCAAAACAGGGTCAAAAACTGTTAAAGGAAAACAGGGTAAACTATTAATTATATATCCTAATAAATACTATTATTTTACAGTATATTTCTGTCTCTCATACTGACAGAAAATGTTCGGGTTTTTTTTCCAGATTTTTTCCAGATTAATTAATAGACACAAACTCATAAACAAATGCATACAATGATTTACAAAAAAAACAAATAATAAAAACTTGTTATAGGGATATTGCCCAATAAATGTACGTTTACTATAGGTTGTCGAATAATAAAGGCAGTATTTAAAAGAGTTAATCAAGCACCTTCATTCAACACTAATTATTCTGTGAATCAGGCGCTGTTGACCCCCCTGGGTGAGACCCACCCCACTCCCACACAGCGGTTAGAGAACAAAGACAAGACGAGGAAATAAGAGGTATACCGAATAAAAAATGCTCAAAATCTCACTAAATGCTAAAACAAAAAGGCCTCGGCACCGCAGTAATCCCTTTCTATGTTACGTAAAAAAATCGAAGCATAAGGATAACAAATTCTCATCTGGTAGTGGTCTCTAGAATATAAACCGTTTACGCTACCAAACAGATGTTAAGAAGGATAGTGGATATGGGAGGGAGGGATAGTTGTTAACAGTAACACTGAACCAGCAGGATGGATGTCAAGGTTAGCATCAGAACAGTCTGACAGGGCAGCAGTAATTGCACTTCGCTGTCTGTCAGTGGACCGCTGTTATATCTTCTGCTCCATGTGGTCAGCAGCTCACTTAATTGAAGCCTCTGTGAATGTGTGGGTGTATTTGAAATTCCCACTATACAGTAAACTATATAACTGTGTACTGGTATAAATATTTAGTGTTCTTGCAGATATGTGACCCACATTGTATGCATGTGTCTCAATGGCATAGTGTGGCTTGCCATAGGAAAGGTTTAAATTATAGCTTCACTGTCTTTTTTTATCACTAGATCTATATGTCGACTATTAAAGCATGGAACTCACTCACCATATGAATTTCTGCAGCACCGACCAAGATATTCAGTATCTGGGGGATCAGGGGGTCTGAAGATCTTTGCTTTGCACCAGTGCATTCCCATCACTCTACAGCTACTGTATACGTCCACACTGGCTCACAATTCTCTGATAATTTATTGATGACGTATACTACAGTGAGCTGTTCCTGCATAGTACCTCAGGAAAAGAAAAAAACCTCTCTTCATTTTATATCAGAATATTTGCAACCAGGTGATGTGGTTTAGCCTAGCTGCCTTTTGGGGATAAAACCCTGCAGTGCACACTGTCCTACACACAACTCCTTATTTACACAAATCCTTAAAGGGATAGTTATCCCAAAAATGAAAATTGAAAAACTGAACAGTTCTGGGACACCACTGACTACCATAGTAGATTTTTCCTACTATAGTAGTCAATAGTGCCCCACAACTGTTTGGTTACACATATTTTGTGCAAATATCTTTTTTGTGTGTTCAGCAGAACAACAAAACTGATACATGCTCGAAACAACTTGAAGGTGAGTTAATCATGACAGAATTTTAATTTGTATGGTCGAACTATAAGACAAGTATTTAGGCCCACTGGGATCAAATGTGTGTGGGGTTATTAAATATTCCTCATCCGAACGCAGCATAAAAACACTACACATATATGGGAGCATTCTGAAGGTGAACTAAAGGGATTGTTCACCCAAAAAAATAATTCTGTCTTTATTTATTCACCCTTATGTGGGACAAAACCTTTATATGACTCTTTCTTCTGTAGAACAAAATAAGATATATTAAGAAATGTCTCGGTGGTTTTGTGTCCATATAATGGAAGCCAATTGGGGTCAATGTTGTTTGGTTACCATCATTCTTCAAATCATCTTTGTTTGTGTTCAGCAAATGAAAGAAAGTTATAAAGGTTCAAAATGACATGAGGATGAGTAAATGATGAAAGATTTTCATTTTTGTGTCAACTATCCCTTTTAATATGAGTATACTCGCATGTTCTTCACATACCCTTCAAACCAAGTCTTTGATCAGCAGAATAGTGAACCAAAGAATACACCAACAAGCTGCGCTGACAGGACGAGGCCGAAATGAGGAAAAAGCTTAAAGGGAATTCCTCAACACCCACAAACACCAGCTCAGACACACCCCCAGTCCACTGACATCTGCATTGTATTTATACTGGCTGTGCGGTGGTTTTAAGCCCCAATAGAAAGGCGGCCCTTGCTTGTGGTCCAGGCCAGCGGGAGACCTACGGACCCGACGGTCGGGAGCCCACCGAAAACAGACATGCATACTTGTGGTCAGCTCTTAGCCTGCCTCTGCACTCCTGAAGGCTTCGCTCATTGTAAAAGAACAAGAAAAATCAGATGTGGGGATGGTTAACAGTGGAAACTCGCACGCTTTTACCCACCTTCTGTGTGCGCACACATCATTTCTCTGGGCTGAGCTGTTGTTATATTGATCCTTGTGACACCTCATGAAGAATCACCCCTAGCTGTGAAGCACTGAAGAAAAAGAGAAGCGGATGGGAAAGGAGGAAAAGGAGGAAAAGAAAACAGGAGGAAGGGCAGCAGTGGTTTAATGTAACTAGCGGTTTGGTAGAATCCAAAGAATGGGGGAGAAAACTGCATGACACGGAGCAGAAAGGAAACGTCTTTTTACCGCAGAGAGTAGCATTACACTGGATATGGAAATGTACGTTTGTACTGCAGTCTGACCTACCGCTCACCCACACACAGGACCGAATTTACAGAAAACATTAGGCAGTAAATGGAATTCCATTTACAAGAAATGTTTTGTGTACATGGTTTATGGATCATAGCTGCGATAAATGATCAAAAGAGCATTATCATTTTATATAGAAAATCCTTTCAGCGTACAGTAGGGAACTACCATGTTAAAGGAATAGTTCACACATAAATTGTCATTATTTATTCACCCTCATCTCATTCACAACTTGTATGTAACTCAATGTTCTGTGGAACACAAAAGAAGATATTTAGAGAAATGTATTAGTGATTTCGTGTCCATATAATGAAAGTCCATGGTGTCCTACTGAAGAAACAAAGTTAAACAAGTATGGAATGACATTTGAATATGAGTCAAAGTTGAAGCAATTTTTATTTTATTCCTCTATCCCTCTCAAAGAAATGACCCACATGAATTGCGTTCAGATCTGCATAATTCCTTGTGAATCCGGTGTAAACCGGACAGCTTGTGCAAACAAATTCACAAAATCTCTCTGTGAATCCCCCCTCAGTCATCATCATATTTTTCCTCCGTTCCCGTCGCCTTTCCTCTCACCTCTCCCTCTCTTCTCAGTTAATAGTATTTAGGGCGGCCAGCCTCTGTTGCTATGCCTTTATCCTAACCTACTTCTCCGGCCCTGAAATAGCACCGGGGGGTTGCTCAGGTCTGTCAACCCTCTTTAGGGGATTGGAAAATTAGGTCTGTCCTACCTCTCGATGATTCTCATTTTCATTCAGTCTCCCCAGACGACTAGACGGTCCTCTGGGGTTATAGCAACATATATGCTTTCAAAAATAATAACAGGGCGTGTGTGTGAGCGTGCACCGTGTGCTAGCGTTAATGGATTGTTCCTACCTTAACACCCTTGCGTCTGGACGGTGAGAAAAATGTTGCCATTGTATGAGCGTCTGAGAAGTGAATATGTGATGTTTGCGTTTGAGAAACCATTTGACCTTAATGGAATCTTAGACTGACAACCCTTTCCCGTTTGAGAGAACGGATGGTTTACACATAGTATAGGTGCCTGGTCAGTTGTCGCACATGTAGAAACATGCAACAAATGCATCTTCGTTTTACCTCAACTAAAGCCAAACTCGAACCTATTTGGTCTCTCTTGGCAAAAATATCGCATTACAACACAAACTCAGAGCACTCTCGAACCGAACAAGCACTTTAACTGACAACATCGCTTCCACTTGTGCTCGCTTATCAGATCAGATCATAACACGGGTCTAAACAATGTCAGTCTAAGATAGCAGCACGCCTTGTGCAAATCAAATGCAGGAGGGCTGCTGCATTTAAGCTTCCAGGGTCCATTAAACAGCTTCACTGAAACCTCTGCAGAATCCCTCTGAGAATTTAAATAGCAGTAGACACATTAACAGAACTGATTTGCTCATCTTGACCCTCCAAGCTTCCTTCAAACACGCTATACACTCACTCCACCGGTCAATGTCCAATGGGACTCCTGGGAAAGGCATTATAGCTAAAGCATTATTGCATCCACACACCGAAAGGCATCATTCATATTCGCCGCGAGAGTCTCGATATTAGCATATCACCAGTTCAGAACACCAATCAGCTGATGAGATGGAGACACACATGAACGGTTCAATGTTACATTAGCATTTAGGATAATGAAAGTAGTGTTCTTGAAAACAATGGCCACTATCTCATCAGTTTGTGTTGCTGTTTTACTTTGTGATTTTTGAGCATGTGTATTTCTATTTCCTTATATTAGTGCTAAGCCGTGACTTCATTAATGTTGTATGGAAATTGCTAAATGAACACTAAGGGCTTTTAACATGAATTATTTACTAAGCTAGGATTAAATAAAGCATAACTTCTCTATTATCAAACACATTATCAGAGTAATTAAGTATATTCACAGATAAAAAAAGACCTAGGTTACATTTAAAGCAGAAAGAAAACATCTTCTCCCATGAGGGCATTTATATATTATCAGGTCAAACATCAGATTAGCAAAGCAGATTTCTTAATCAAGAACATTCTGAAGAACATTACTCGGAAGTTCTGCTGTAAAACAGCATTTTTAGACGGATTTAATAGAAGTTGGCTCCTTTCCAGTGATGTTTTGCATGCAAAGATTCTGTGTTACAGGCAGTCACAACAGGCAGGGCAACATTCCTCTACCTCTTGGTATCTGTTGCGGTTTCTACATTTCTGCAATGCCTTCACAGCAGAGCTCAATTGCAACAAAGTGAAATTGCATTAAAAACTGACACAATATCTGTTCCCTGTAACTATAGAATCAGATCAAGTTTGAGATAAGTGCAGGTGCTTTGCCGCAGATTTTCTTTTTCCGCTCTCACCGGTGTGATCTGGCCAATCGTCAGCAAACCTTTTTCTCCTCTGTGTGCCCGTGCATGTTACTATGGCAACATTTCAGGGTTGGCGGCAGCAAGGCGGACACTGGAAGGTCGATGAATATACTGGTGCCATTTGCATCACCTTGTGTGGAATCGCCCACATACTGAAGCACTTACCGTATGATGCAACATGTAGTCAGAGCTGCTGCACCTCAAATGCTTCATGACAGCCTCTCTGAAAAGTTTCATGTCTGGTGTTGCTATGCTGTCAGCCTGAGTATCTTTATCAGAGAAAGACCTAGAAAAAGTGCGAGAGAGAAAAGAGTGTAAATCACATGTGAACGGCACTGCCTGCCAAAGAGGACATATCATTCTTTAATATGACAGTTGCTGTAAATACACTGACCGACTAGTACCATGCGGCCCTCTTCATAAAGTGAAGTAATATATTCTTGAGCGATGAAAATGTTTTATTTATACTTCACAAAATGTAAAATAAAACGAAGTGTTGGGGCAAATGACAATATAATATTTTACCTCACAATATTCACACACTACGTAATCAATCTAAAATGTTTCATACTAATAATTTAGGTTCAAAGCAGATAAGAGAAAATGAATGTACACATTTCTTAATAACTAGGCCACACATTACTCATAACGAATAAAAAACAACATTGAGATGGCACAAACATAATATTGTGTTGCCAGATCCCTGCAGATTCTCACCCCACACAGTTACACAGATACACAAACTCATACACACTGTTTTCATCGGTTGTGCCGGTGGGAGTTTTGGTGGGAAGAGCGCGGTGGTTGAGGTTGTGTGTTTGGCAAGCGTAAGGGTGGGCAGGTTCGCTCTCAGTTGAAGGGGGAGAAACGCAACACCATCTGGCACAGGGATCCCCGTCCCGGTGGGAGAGATGGAGGGGTGGAGGGGAGTGGAGGAGGATGACTCCAGGTAATTATGCTGCCTGAGATTAGAATGGACTAAAGAGGTTGGGAACGACCTGTTAGTGAGCGCAAGGAAGGATGAAGAAATCCAACAACAAGATATCTGCTTATCAGCAGAGATCGAGATAATGCTAAACCACAATGAAAAATATCAAGGTCCAAGCTGCTTCATTTATCAGAAGTCTTTTATACTGCCAGATAGGTTTTTTCATTTAGAATTGGAAGATTGGAGATGTTAATAAATACCTAGATTTCTAAATTAGCAAATGTTTCTTCTCATGGATTTTACAGAGCAACGAAAAAAATAATTTTTCAATGTATTTGAGCAAGATAATACAGTAAGAAAACCACATTCGCTGTGCTGGAATGCAAGCAGGTGCAGTGACTCGTGTGACAAGAATGTTGCATTTGTCACCTCACGCGAACAGGCCCGCACCTGCCCGGACTTTTTTCTCTTTGCTTCACGACGTGCCAGTGACAAGTCAAAACGGGTGGCGATGGGAAACCGCACGCCGACCGAAACGAAACTCGAAGATGACTAAAGCCACTCCTCTCTTATGTGTGCGTCTCCTTATAAGACCTTCAAAGGCATGACATAATTAAACAGACAACACTGTGTAGGCAATTACAAGTGGTTTCAATAGCATGAGGTGTTCAGGTGAACTGCACTGAAGCCGATCTTGATTCATAAAGGGCCGCTGAGTCATTTACAGAGATTTAACATGATAGCGGTATCGCCGGCCACGCGTTTTCACACGTGTCTCCTCGGCCTTGTCTAATTTCATTGGCTGTCAGTCACAGACCCAGTTTACAGCCTCTCCGGGCATTTAGACCATTCTTGAAGTGTCTGAATGCGCGTTTGATTTTGCGCAAATGGAAGATCAAAGCGTACGTCTGAAGGGTTCGACTGTTAAAAGTCTCCAGAGTTCAGATTCACACTTCTAAAGTCATCAGAAGCAAAGCATGTCAAGAAAAGAAGCTGCTGATTTGAAGGCAGTTATGCAACGAAAGCTGCAATTACAGAAAAGAGTGAGTTGCGTGCTGATCAAAAGGTCTTCAAACTCGCACAACCACAGGGAAAATCAATAGGACAACATGATATGTTGAGATGATTCAAATAACAGTCATTCTTGCACAAATCAAAATAATGATTGAGAATTAAACTTGAGTGTGTGTATGTGTCTCAAGGCACACACACCGTCATGCATTCATACGCCTTTGATTGTTGTGTTTTTATAAAAGCTTCAGGTATTTTCAACACTTCAAAAATGCACAAAAGACATCTCACAATGAAGTCATCAAATATGTGCTTATTAAAGTCCCTCCCATTATGCTTAAAGGCCTGCATCTGCGTCACACACCACTAAATCCTATCTCTCTCTTCTTTTTCAGGTGTACTGCTTGACATACAGAAACACTTCGAAGTTAATGACAGCGGAGCTGGCCTGTTGCAAACAGGTAAGTCTGAAATAATCCCATAATTAAGTGGTTTTGCAATCACGGCAGATACACAAACACACACAAACCCACTGACTAATCGCTGACACGCGGTGGAAGAAAGAACTAAAAGCCACCGAACTCCCTGTAGCCGGAGTGACACGGCTAACAAAGAGAGAAAAAAGTCTGGATCAGGTGCTCCCCTCCACCCCCCTCATCCCCACAAAGCCGGTGTAATTGACTGTGCTTGATACAGTTGTTTGGCTTCAACAAGCCAGAGGACTGATACAGTTGTTTGGGCTACAGGGAGACCCACCCTGCGTGCTGATCCTACCATTTCAACACCACCTGGAAATGACACACATTTTCCTATACTTCTGTTTGAAAAAATGTTTCAACGTGGCTAAAATTGTCCAGTAAAAGTCCAGGTACAGGGAAGACATTTTTTTTGTCTGGTTACAGGAAAGGGGAATGGTGCTGCATCACATGGGCGTCATAAAAACGCTGATTTTTAATATGAGGAAAAGACTAGCTTATTCTGGAACACACTGAGCTTTGTTAATTCAGTGTCGCTTACATCTTTATTGGCTTTGATTTGCACATTTATAATGGTTAAAATAAAAAGCGAATAATGGCACGCTAGTTATATGCAACGGACGGTGATGTGTAACATGTGCCGAGGCATTATGACATCATTAAATGTTATTTGTGGTTGGTGATGAATCAGTGGATGTATACAGACAGAGGGGGACGAATGAGAGGGTTCAGTGTTAAAACGGTAGGCTGGCGCACGGTTTATACTGTCGGGTCAGTCGGGGTATTTGGAAGCTGTTGGGTTGGGCTTCCTGAACTGGGCTGGGTCCACGTCAAATAGTTTTTGTAAAGGGGAGTCACTGTGTGGAGGTCTTACAGGAGCGCTTAGTTACCATCTGTGATTTAAACGCTGGCACACATAAACCATACCTGTCTGTGAGTTCACACACATATCAAAGCACATAGCATGTGTATGGGATTGCATGAACACACACAGTCTGTTATACACAGAATATATACAACAAGCACACACGCTCAAACACACACACACACAACACAGAGCCTCATTGAGCTGTTGTATCTGGGATTCGGATTCAGTGCTGTGTTGATCTATTGCCCCCATTCATTTGGTTTGAAAATATTAAAATAGCTGGCCTGTGGAGGCCTGTAAAAACATTTACACGTAAATCACACTTTCAGCGCTTAAGAGGGGGATATATTAAAAGGGTCAAATACATCTTCTTTATGCTTTTTTCGTCTAGAGGTGACATCAAGCTTTATTTAAATCGGTGAAATTATATAATTTACGGTAGAGATGAGCAAGTGATACACTGGAAAGAAAAACAGAGGGATAGACAGAGTTTCTTAGCTGTTTTTGCTGAGCCGAGCCATTTCAACTTCAGCATATATACTGCCACACTGTGTTGAAAATTATTCAGTAATTGGGAAGCAAAACTCTCACAAGAACCATCTTAACTCCCACCCTTACCTACTCCTCGGCAGCGGTGAATTTGCTTTGCTGAGAGTTTCTGCATCATGAGGGTTAGCATCCAGACATTACCGGTGTAGTTAGTGGCCCACATCCTAAACCACTAAGCGCCACCTAGAGAAATATGAGCTGGGTAAAGTCCAGTTGTTCAGCGCTGGATGTTTACAGAGGGCAGAAAGTGCCTGTGCTGGCTTTCTTTGGCCTACGGTCCCGGTCTGACCCCAGTCTTCACACAATACGACGACATTTCAGATGCTCCGACTGATGACTATAAACCTCGTGTGAAAATTCATGGAGGTATGGCATGAGATCTGTGTCCTATTGCAATACTGTACTTTGATTTGTGTGGGTGAGGTCACTCATTAAAATAACAACAGACTAAAGATTTTTTTTATTTTAAACAGCCATGAAATTATAGATTTTAATTTTTGTACATGGTGTTAGCTACTCCTGAACAGTCAGAAAATGTCCAGGAGTTTCAATTGGTCTTTAACATTTCCATCCTTGCTTCTCTTTCTTTTCATCCACTATAAACCAAAGACCCTCTTTGTCCCCTTCTCTGACTGTTGGTGCTTGGCTACCTACCACACACTGCACATCTCTCTCTCACACACACCCAAGTCCACACACATCTGTGGGATTGTCTCTGGTGAGTTAGCCTTCCAAAAATCCACAGACTGTGGCAGGATGTCTGTCTTGAGAACATGCCATGAAAAAATCTTGAGATTAACGTTTTTAAAAATGTTTTGAGGAATAGCTGACTGAGGTACTCTACCATAAAACCTGAATACAGTTTTTGACAGGTTGAGGGAGAAAGCTTAATGTAATGTAATTCAACTATGTAGGGCTTTTTTTTAATTGATCCGTCATTGTGATGTGCTATTCTCATAACAAAAGGCTGTAAATATACAGTAAAATCACTGAATGATGGCCTGTGGTGAGTCTGGAGTATCAGGTACCTAAGAGATGATGTCATACTGCACACAAAGAGACAGTCAGGCGTTACCTCAGCGGTGATTCAGGCCCCTTGTGTCATTGATTTACCAAAACATGCATATGTTAAAACAAAGGGGATGAGGGATCCTGTTCCTAACATATTCCTGGAATATGTAATGTGAATTATGACATATTTAATGTGAATTGGCCTAAAAATGTATTTGGACACTTGAATTGCACCCAAACAAATATGTCAATTTTATTTTGGCATTAATATTAACCTTATGGCTTCTGCAAACACATTTTCTCTAAGCGTATGTCACATTCTGAAGCAATTTTGTTTTCAATCAAAGTTAATAAAAAAATTACATATAATCATTAGAAAAAATAAAAATACCTCCAATATCTTTTTATAAAATGTTTAGATAGAAAATTGATATGTTTTATATATGGTCACCTTTATTTAATTAGCAAAAATATTCATTTGTTGTTATATATTGCATAAACTGATACATTTAAATGCAACACATTATGTGATACATGTCTGGTCCATCATTTGTCTTTTCATTTTTTGAGTGATGGCCAGTGTTATCGTCCAGACAAATGTATGTCTATACTTGAGAATGACACACAGACAGCTCTCATGTAATCTTATCTGGATAATATTGACATTAACAGGCAGTGCGCAATGTGCTTTTGTCTGTGGGTCTCATACCTGTCAATCACAAACTCAGAATGTTAACCTGTCACAAGATGCCCTTTTCCCACGATGTATTTCTTTGCAATGGCTTAGTTTTATCCCAAGGTAGGAAAAAGCAATTAATGACAGGTTTGAAATTAAACGTTTTCAAGCCACATAACCTTCTGGCTGTTCTTTATATCTGTGAGATGTGAAAGAGGATAAAAAAATGAAACAAATAAGGATAGAATGAGTACAGAGAAGAGTGTTAACTTGGCTGTTATTACTGTCCCAAGGGCTCCTTGTGTTCTTTTGTTTGGTAGGTGACATCATCATTTGGGGGTTGGGTGTGGGGAATCTGTGTGGCCTCTCTGCGTCTATTAGAGAAATATTTGCTGAAGATGGATGGGGATGAGTTTTAGGCAGGTGAATGTTAAAATGTCCTGCGGCCCGCGGGGAAGATTAGTATCGAAGCAGAGGGTGGTCTTCAGGCTGCGGTCCAACACTACTGAAAAACCTGACTGTTGTTTTCATGTCAGGAAGTTCTGGAAATGGTTTGAAAAGCAGGAATAATATTGTCTGGAAAAAATGTTAGTGGTTGCCAAGCCTTAGACAGTTTATACGTTGTCCGAGTAGTCACTAAAACACGCTGTTTATAACAAATAAAAATATGAAAACATTTAAAAAAAATACAGTTCATACATTTACATCACAGACCACACCACATCTCTAATTAGACATTCTGTTACTTCAAAGATCAAAAGGTCAGTGCCCTCTAGTCAAAGATGGCAGCTCTTGTCTGCATGTAAGGTTTACGTCTGAAGCCACTACCGGCCGTCCCATCTGTCGCTTCGGCAGCGAGTGGGGCTGCTGAACCCCGACACAACTCCGCTGTTTCCATGTCTCCGTCTAGCCTCTTAGTCTGGAGCATGTGTCCTATATAGCAGCCGTCTGTGGCCAGTCAGGACTGTAGCCCAGGTGCATGACTATATCCACCCAGACAAAGAATGTGCTATATTCAGGAGTTTGAACGGGGAAGAAATTTCTAAGTGTGAGGATATTGGCTTTCATAGCCACAAGCCAGCGAAAGCCGTAATTTAAACAGCGAGTTGTCTTACCCCACGTTCGCACAGGCTTCCTATTCTACTGTCCTTCCACTGTATGTTTATACAGGCACAATTGTTCCCTTCTCAGATTTCGTTTTAATGGTGGATCGTACAGGTTCTGATGTCTTTGCCCTGGATGGAATGGAGCTACTGTATCTGTGTATGATCAGCTGTTCACACTTAGAGCACAACTGTACCCCAAATACCCCCCTCCCACTCTCTCGCTCGCTCTCTCTCTCTCTCTCTCTCTCCCTCTCTCACTGTCTCAGTATGATTTAGTGCCTGACAGAACACATTGCTTTGTGTCTGTTTCTGCTGCAAAGTCATATTGATAGACATCTAGTTAAAAAGAAAAGAATAAATAGATTCCACAGCATGAGATGTGCCGAGAGAGAGATTTAGAGATTATGCAATCGAGATACCGGGGAGGTGTAGATTGAAGCAGAGGAGGAAAGAACGGCACCTGCTTCTCTGTCACATTGCCAATGGGGTACAGATGTTAATGCAAAAAGCGAGAAAGAAATCAAAACAAATTTCTCTGAGGGTAGTGAACAATCACACCAAATCCACATCTCTGCATATGCTATGAATAGATATGTATGTTCTGCTTCAGATAGACATGTTTGGTAAATATCGTGGAAAAAATATGTGGTTCAGTTATCACCCCGCAATCGTAGACAAAATATTAGATTATAGTCCAAAAATCCTAATGGTCCTTTTTTGGACACAAATAAAACATGAGAGAGAGATAGTGGGAGTTTTTAGGCCATGTCTCACAACCCCACCCTGATGCTCAGCCCTCTCTGAGCATGCTACCAGTACATGTCTATTAAAAAACCTGCAGCCAATCAAAACAAGCTTTTGTTTAAAGTCTTGGACAATGTCCATTTGAAAATGGAACACGGGAAAAGTCCTTTACCCATTATAAACAGATCAGACGTTGCACGAAACCCGAAGTCCCCTGTTTAGTATTTTCTTGCCTGAGAAAGACATCAACAAATCAATAGAGGCCGAGGATCTATTTTCTGTCTCCTGTGGACAGATCCACCCATCCACACACAATACAGCTCTGTTTTAAGGCCAGACAGTTTAGAACTCTCATAGGGGGGGAACATGGGCGTGTGACCCTTTAATATACCACATGTGATGTATACAAAAGGGTTGTGAGTAAATTTGTCACATTGGTTCAAACAGATTTGGTAAAGACCTTAATGTAAACACACACACGCATTTACACGCTCTGTCATTTGAACGATGGCCTATCATTAGCTGTACAGCTCTGGGCTGGAGAGGAAAACTCCACACCCACTTTAGAAAACACCAGCTATCACGCAGAGCGCAACCGGCCGTGAGCAAGCAAATTACAGGATATTATCTTTTCTTGTCTCAATTCTGGTTTCTAACCAAGGCGAATAATGTAAAAATACAGTCCAAGTTACAGTTAAGTATTTCCCATAAATGCCCGGTTTAAATATATATTTAGTATAAGTGCTGAAGGATTCTTAAACTTAATGTTTGATAGGAACGAAATGATGAAAACACAAAACGTGCATTTTCATATGGATTTCATTTAAGGAATCTAATAAAGGTTGTGGTGGTGTTCGTCTATTTTTAGAATCATTCAAAGTTACAGCTTTAGTTCAAAAGAAACCCTCTTGAGAAGACCACCATAGCTCTTCGAATGCCCAAGTAGTGAAGTTTTTAACTAGCGCAACAAACTAGTTGTCAAACGTGACATGCATATCATTGCCGGTCAACCTGGCTCGGTATAAAAATCAACAGTTTTTTGGTCCAAGCGGTTTTTTTTACCAACAAAGTGTTGTGTTGAGTTAGTCTTCCTTTTTTATGAGAGCCGCTTTTCTCCTCCTCATATCTGAGTGCGGCTAAAAGCTAAAAGTGAGAACAGAGACAAAGCGATGAAAAGCAAAATGAACCAAGACAATTTACAGCCACTTCCAAAAGCGAACCATAAAATCACCCCATGACCCTGGCAGCACCGACACCTGTCAATGCTACATTTTGGTTAGCTACATACTGAGCAGCTCAATTCTGGGAATTTCTACCCTGGTCATATAAAATAAGACAAAAAACGTTCACACTTTCTTTTGAGCTCTAATTCTTGGTATTAATAAATCATTAACTATGACTTATGCTTCAGTAAACTACTAATTTATTGCTTATCAATACTTAGTAAGGTAGTTGTTAGGTTTAGGTATTGGATAGGATTAGGGAAGTAGACTAAGGTCATGTTGAATTTGTGCTTTATGATTACTAATAAACAGCCAATATGCTAAAAATAAGCATCTAATAAGCAACTTGTTAATAGGGAGAATTGGTCCCTATACTATAGTGTTACCCAAAAAACATATGCGTTCCCACACACATATCCTACTCACCCTCTCGGGCAAGTCAGGACGGCTAAAATAGTTTGTTTTGAAACGGCTCGCAATGAAGTAATTGAAAGGAATGCCGGTGATGTTCACCGCGCAGGCAATCCTGTGTGTTTGTGTTGTGGTGAGAACTTCAGTTGAGGGGGAATTCTGACTGAGGTATGTGTCAGATTGAAAGGTAAGGTGAGAAGAATGTTGAAGGTGGAGTCTTGCTCTATGCGGAAACAAAGATTCATCCATCAGAAGTATACAGTGGCCTCTGTCAAACATTTTATATAGAATGTACCTCAGGACCGGTTTCTGTCAGAATCCAATCAGGAACTATAAGGTTTTACATAAATATTTTAAGGTACATTTTCTCTGTAATAATTCCACACCTAGAAGAGGATGTATAACACCTCCCTTACACATTTACTGTAAAGAGGAGAATTCCGGAAGAAACGCATGTGAAAAGAAATATCTTTCATTCATTCATTCATGCGTGTGAGCATATCTGTTCATGGGCTTCACAATTAATCACAAGTCACAATTTATCAGCATGACACGTTTAACAATACGAATTGTTCTAATGTGACAAATAATATTGTCATACATATTTTTTATGACACATCATTCTATGACACTGTTTACATGTATACATTCTGCTTTTATGTCTGCATTTTCTTATGTTACTATGGAGACTGGAAACATTTCCTGTGTATTCCTTTGAATCAACACTCCTAGTATACTATAAGGGAACAATGTAGTGTGCAATGGCTGGAATACACTACAAGACTTTTAAAATCAGATCTATTTGATACTAGACATCATACACATGCAGACTTTTTGAAAGTCACAATAACTGATCAAATCTGCAGACTGGCACAGACTGAAAATCTGGGAAAAATCTGAGCAAAAGTCTTGTAGTGTATTTCAGCCTTAAGTAGCACACTCAATAATATCTCTCATTGGTTTAGTGTTCGCTTGCTAGCATCCAATTTTAGCTCCCAAGAGGCATTTTTGCTCATTTTTAATCTGCCATTTTTATTTATTAATACAACCCGGGATAAATCGGCCTCATTAACCAGCACAAAACCACAAAATGTTTCCTGTTCACCCTCCTACAACCCCCCTAACACCCATACACACCACGAAAAACAAGGGACAAACCCAAGATTTGTAAAGCACATTAAACAACATAATCCTCATAAAAGTGTCTATTCTATAAAGAAAACAACATGACCGCAATTGTTCCATATGTTTTATGAACATTAATGTGAATTATTGAACATCTGATAGATATGAATCTGATATATACAATAATTGTTGCCACACTGGCCCCATAATGATCTAACTGCCGCACCTGTTTGAAATGAACCCATTCAGTCATGTTTTAAGGATGTTCATACCAAAGTCTGCTTTGGTCAAGCACATTTACAATAGGATAGGGGGGTGTGGAAAAATCCTATGGTGCCTTCTTTCAACAGGACGTGGGGGTGGGTTATTCGTGAACGTTTTGCCCCTGAGTGTACGGCAAAGGATTGTCATCGACTATTAAGTTTTCTGTTTTGAGCAGAACGGAGTAATAGTCACTTAAAAGCTTTCCGTCTTAGCAGCTGTGACACATCCATTTTCCTTGCTGCTAGCGCTAAAACACTGATAGGAGTATTTGAGAAGCCATTGTGCATGTGTCTTTCCAGTGGCTTAATAGCTAGGGACTTCAGCTGGAAGTAATGACAGAATGTATGATATCTCTGACAGAAATCCCGCCGTCTTTAAGCTTATTGCCTTGATGCTATGTAAATGTTATGTTTTGTTAAAAATTGTTCCCTAATTCCCCTATACTTTCATCTGTTTATTTTGGCTTTCCCCCTCTTTTTTGGTCAGGAAACTGAACATCCCCTTTCTATTGAGGCCATTATAGATTGTAAACACACATTGATGAGAAAGGCACATGCATTCAAGCATGCACACAGAAAAATACACAGAAGCGTTAGAGAATTTCCTGTTTAGTGTCATTTCCTCAGCATCTGTTGCTCTGCACCTGCGACGTCCATTGACTGTCATTTGTCGGAACACGCGGAGACATGAATGGATCTGACGTGGACAATCCACTGTTTCTGTTCTGCGGTTTTATAGCAAACAGAGTACTGTAAATAATACAATCCTATTCTTTCTCATTACAGTGTGCAAAAATGTTTCAGACATAAAAGGTATCAATCTTGTTTCCTGGTGTTGATGTGACAGGTTAATACAATTAAATGGTGAATGTACCACACCTTTCTATCAAACCGCATTTTCCTGAATGCGTGTGACATATTGAAAACATCTGACTTAAGAGTGGCCAACCTTTTTCTTAAGAAATGCAGTGTATGCATATTTTTATTTCTATTGCTACGGAAATTACATTCAGATGTGTTACTCTAAACCCATGAGAACTCTACTTCAATTGGAGAGCACAACCCACTCCTTGTGTTTATTCTAGGAATTACTTCTTAAAGCTGCAATCCGTAACTTTTTGGTGTTACCGAGCAGAGATGACAATATAGAGGCAAAAGTTACATATTGCAGCATTACCATGTAAGGACCTGTTTTCATTTCAAACACATTACTTTGATGTTCACACGATCATTCCGTGGTATCTGTTAACACTTCAGCAATTCCATCAATTCAAGAGAACGAAACAGAAAACATGGCAACTGTGTTTCTTGCCAGATAGAATAACCTTTCAAGGAACAGCATAATTTCTGCACTTGTCATCATGCTGCAAATATTCCTTTCATTTAGGTTGAAATCTGAATGGGAGGTAAAAATGCAGTGACATTCCAAGAGTATTAATCATTATTTACTGGAGCTTTGTCTGATCGGTTATTGGGCGCGTCTATTCATTTGGTATGTGTATTTTAATCCCTTAATTCTGTCTGAAGACAAATGTTATGCACCTTTACATAAAATCTAGATGTACTGTGGATTATAAAAAACTCGACAAACAGCATCATTGAATACCTGTGTAAAGGAGTGGTCACACTAGACTTAACGCTCCATTTACACCCATTAATATTTACACCAATGTCTCAAATTTCTAACACAACGTATGACATAGACTGATCTAATTTTGTCTCCGTCTGACAAACCCTGTTTCACCAAAAATTGACTCTTTATAGGAAATGAAAAAACAGAATTTCTTCAATAATTAAACACTGTGTTGGCAAAGTCTTTTTAATTTGATTAAAAACAGAAGTGTAATAGCATGAATTCATACTTAAAAATGTTGTATGCTTGATGCCTAGTAACCACACCTACTGTAACATTCTATAATCAGCTTTATGATTATTCTCACTCCTCTGTTTTAATTGCTTTAACATCACATTGCAAACAGATGACATGGCTTATCTATTTAACTATTCTAAAAGTTTATCTATAAGGTCACAAGAACATATTTGCAGATCATAAATCCAATGATTAGCTGAGGTAACTTGAAGGACTTAAGGGACAGTAACCTAGTTAAGACACTAAAACAAATGATCATATACAGACATGCTAATGTAGCTGACGTGAAAAAGATTTAGTGCATTTTACATGGATACAAAAAACGCACAGAAGCTTTTACTGAAACCGAAGTACAATCTTACACAAAATTACAAGGTAACACTTGTAAAGGTCAAGAACATTACTGACATATTTTTCTTTATCTTTCTGTTTCTCTCTCTTACTACATACTGCATACTAACTCTCAGAGCACATAAATATCTGAAGTTTAACACACATATAATCTTAATTATTGAATATTCTTTAGAAAGTTTCATATACAAAAACCTAGCTATATAAAATGATGTAATTATAATAAAGCTTATAATAATCTCCTCAACAACACCCTGACAAACAGTCATAAACACTTTTGGTTTTATTTTAAGGGATAGCTCACCCAAAAGGAAGATTTTGTCATCATTTACTCACCCTCAGGTCGTTCCAAACCTGTATTCATTTCTTTGTTCTGCTAAATACAAAGGAAGACATTTGTAAGAATCTCTGTAAATAAAAAGACCTCATGCCCCATTGACTCCCATAGTATTTAATTTCCCCACTATGGCAATCTGTTCGGGTACTCACATTCTTAAAAATATCATCCTTTGTGTTTAGCAGAACAAAGTAATTTACACAGGTTTAAAACCATCTGAGGGTGACTAAAAGATAATACAATTTAAATTTTTAATTATATTAATAACACAAACAGCGAAAAAACTACAGAGATAAATGAATAAGATTTATAGACAGGCCTGTGAACATTTTCTGTTTACATTGCACTGTAGGGGATTCAACGAGGAACACTATTATTTAAACACTTTTCTTCATCAAATTTGTAAGAATTATCATGAACTTTGATCACAATTATATGCAATATATTCTCCCCCACCCTTTGTAAGGACAATGACAATTAACAATAAGTTAATTGTCATTGTCTTTCAGATGGTGTTTTGCATGTGGAAGCTGATTGGATGTTCACAAAGAAAACTTCTATGAGTTTGATCACACTAATATGAAAAGATTGACCAAAACACAACAACATTAACATTAAGGAAATCACAAATGCAGCTCATAGACACCAAACATGATTTAAATATCATCTTGGTTAAATTAGTTACTAAAAATCTAATAATTCTAGTAGTTATACACACATTCATGGATACTTTGGATTGATGTTTAAAACAGACATAACAACAGGGCTAGTCACAATCTTTCTGTGCCCACACACCCATTAACCTGCCACCTGAACTTTTTTTGGAGAACTGAAGTCACACTTCAGTCACACTGATGTGATTTATTGTAGCACAGGTGAAGGCTTCATGGCTGAGCGTGTTTCTCCTTGACAGCGGGACAAACCCATGTTCATTTGTTAAGACTGAGTTACAAACTAAATAGATGAGCGCGTGCACAGGTATGCCCCAGTGTTGTCATAGTAACGCGTTTCAAATAAAGCTTTGGTACTTGATCAAAGAAGGGCATCTGCTTGGAGTCTGCTTACGCAACCACGTGAAAACACAAAACGCCTCTCACACTATATCTAAGACAAGATTTAACCTCGCCTGTTACATGAAGAACCGAAAATAACAGCTGTTCAATAGTGATGTCAAACAAACACAAGGTACAGGAGGCACTGTCCCTTACAATTCTATGTATCTAATTGGTTTGATCTCCTCTTTGCTCACAATTATGTAATTTCTCTACGGCTACTCCTACACGTATGAAATGGCTCGCTCCTACTTATCTCAATGTGATTGAAGGCTGACTCACTTAAATTAAGGCGTTATATGAACCCTAAGTATAAAATATATCCAAGCAAATAAATACAGCATGATGTAAATCTTCAGCTTAGTCATCCACAGCTTGCCCACGACCCACTTCTGCCTATTAAATCGCACTCACCCACACCGCCACGAAGCACCATTGGCTGTAGGAAGGCCATCTATGAGCTGAATTAAAGGGCTAGTTTAGCCTTAACCTAAAGATTCAGTCATTTATTCAGCCTTCTGTGATTCAAAACCTATATTATGAGAAATCTTTTGTGTCCAAAAAAAACTAGAAATCAATGGGGTTCATTGTTGTTTGGTTGCAAATGCTCTTCAAAACATCTTTTATGTTCTTGATAAGAAAGCGAAGCCCTATTTGGCGGGATTAGTTTTACATGGGGAGATCTGTTGTATAATTTTACCACAGGACATCTGTAATATTAATGGCCAATTCGCACAGGATTAAAAATCAAAGGAAAACTACTAGAGGTGGGAGGGGTAACTCGATCTACGTACCGCTGCCAACCTATGTCGTCATGTCCTTATGACGTTGCTTTATGATATCAAATATGCAAACATATACAGTACATGATCTCTTATTTATATATATATATATATATATCAAGTCAAGCTGCCTGTTGTGAGAATGAACCCCGATGCTGTACATTACCCCGTTTATTACACAGCTACTTACTAAAGCAAGTTATTAAATAAAATATTAATTTGAAACATTTATTACCTCATTTGTAACAAATACAAACCTTCCACGAGGAAAATCCGTAGTAAAAAAACAGAGGTAATATATATACTGTATATATGTCCGGCTAAATGATTCATGAACCTACCTAAAGCTAAAAAAAGTTTTGTGCCTTTTACAAATGGTTTTTCCCACCACATAAAAGGAAACTGAATGCTTCCTTCATCAGACACCTCCATATTCGAACAACCGCGGAAAACTACATAGAAAGTCACTGTGAACCGGAAGTTGCGATCGTTTTTACTTCCGTAATCGAAAAAATTAGTGTGCGTGGCTTCGATTTTTTACATGCGAATTGATTGAATGTGTAAAAACAGCCGTTCCATTTTTAAGTGAAACTGGCTTTAGACTGACAGTTGAAGGGGGGGAGTTAACGTATGTGCTGGCCAAGCCATCTAGTTTGCGTCATTTGAGATGGATAGTAATTTCAGGACGGAATTTTCAGATTTTAATTGAAGATTGTGAGGGTACATGAATTTTATAAAGAAAACAACCCACATCGATAATCTACTTACTATAAAAGCTGCAATATTTCATAAAAAATAAGTATTGTCATTTTTTATTTCACTGGGACTTTAAACACGAAAAGACTTAACCAATTTACGTGCATATTCGCACTACATTAGTATTACCTTGAGGTTTTTTTACAGACCTTTAACAGAAGGTAAAAGTTGCCGTAATCTTTCCCGACATTGTCTGTTATAATTCCTGGGATGGCACATTCTGACAGGACTAAAATTACAAAGAAGCTCCGGTAATAATTACTTAACTTTTTATGTGAACTATCCCTATAAATTTGACACGGCCGAAATTATTACATTCTGGTGTAAAATAGCTCAATGAGTCTAAATTTAAATTCTGTAATCATTTGCTCAGCCTCTTGTCTTTTTCAAACCTGTATGATGTTAATTTTTCTGCAAAACATAAAAGATGATATTTTTAAGAATGTTGGCAACCGAACAACAGCGGTGCCCATTGACTTGTTTTTGTTTTTCTGGCCTTGTTCTGTTACCAACATTCTTCAAAATATCTTCCTTTGTATTCTGCGGGAGAAGGATAGTCATAAATGTTTGAAATGACAAGAGGTTGGGTAAATGATGACAGAATTTTTTTTTCAGGGTGAAATATCACTAACAAAAACCTGTAGATGATTAGTGCTGCCCAAACTTGCAGATTTGGAAACGCTCAACAGTCGGTGGATAATTACAGTTTATAATATATTGTACATCAGACCATAATTTGCATTAACAGCATGTTGGGTTTCCTCCATTTATGATGATTTACAGGTAATGGAATGCAAACTGGCATCTCTGCTATCTCATTATGGGGTTTTGTCGTCAAGTGTCAGCTGTTTTTGTAACAAGTTTCAGTCATGCAGATGTAGAGGGATAATCTGGTCAATCCTCTTTTACAATTATTATGAGTCAATGAACATTCAAAGAAAATGTTTGTTTGGGTCAGAAGTTTGGTATGTTGCAGGCAATTAGACTTTAAGTAAGGCGGATGCAAGAACACAAACTATCTAGAAAGTACTGTGAGAGTCAAATGTGCAGATATATGTCCATTTCATTTTTTAATTTTTCCCTTTATTTGCATGTCACGTCAGTGCTTGTCATTGCTTTCAGAGAGAAGAACATTCAACCATAATTGTGAATCATTGTACCACAGCCACTAAAGGCTGTTTCTTCCACTCGTAAAAATACAGCGCCATCAAGAGAAGTTTATGTAAAACCCAGAGAAATATTCCTAAAGCCAGCAAAGGGTCGCTGTTAAATTTGCAGAATTAAAACTGAATGGAATTCAGAAAATTGTGAGGGTGCTGTGTCTGTCATTATCTGTCCAAGCAATGACAGGGGTACTCTATCTTTATATCATCTTTCATTCCAAAAGGATGGAAATGGAGGGGGCATGTGTGTACATTCATCTATCCGGGTGCTCTTCTGACAGTTTCAAGACATGAATTTTAAATGGAAGGCAAGTGGAAGAGTGACAGAGGAACATTGCGTTCTAAATGAGGGGAATCTGAAGTGACATTTACAAGCTGTGAATCGGACATTAAAATTATATTTTAGAAAAAAACTTTGGGGCTCATAGACAGAAGCGTGCTTATGTTAAATTATGAAAATTTCCACTGTAATTACCTGGAAGGACAGGTGTGTATGTGACATCTCAAAAATGCAGGCATGAATAAGTGAATGAGAAAGTATTTTCATTCATAAACAGCCTGTAAGCAAACACTCGAAGTCAGCGCAACCTGCTGAAGATACTCTACTGCTTCAATGGGTTGCATTCAGTAAATTATTTTCCTCATTAAAAAAAGATATGCATATAGAGAAAATATGTGATGATATATATATAATATGATGGTGAATGATCATTCTGTCTCATTTAGGCTTGGCAGGATGAGCAGTTCATGATGGAAACATGAAGGAGGCATGAATATTGCAGGAGCATTTTTACTGCACATGTGTGCAGTCCATATGTTCTTTTCCCCTCCGGATACAGTGTATTTCTGTCTCACATGCGCATACACAGGTTTAATTGCTGGGCAGAGTGTTGTAATGTGATGGAGTTCACAGAAGACACAAAATAGGGAAATGAGAGGGGAGGCCGGGGGTGCAAATTAATTTCACACTATATCTATTCGTTTCAACCAAAATTGAAAATTCTGTCATAATATCTTTATGTTGTTTCAGACCTGTGACTTTTTTTGCGCGGCATTAAGTAAAAAGTCGTTAATTGTGACAGAATTTCTGATTCTTTAAAGTTTACCACTTGTAGAAACAGTAGAAATTACATTTTGGGATAAGACCCTTTTGAGAAATGACATTCAAAGAGTTCCATCACGGGGCTTTCTGTCTGTCAACAAGCAACAAAGAAAGTTTTGATTCTGCGTCTAAAGTCTTAAGACACTGTGTTGCTCAACGGTTAGGTTGCGCAACCCAGTAGCACTTTGGATCATTTCACAGTTTCTTCCAAGTCCCAGTTTCATTACCTGAAAGAAATAGGAGGCATGTAGAAGTCTAGACTTTTTTCATCTTTACTCGTCCCCATCTACTTCCTAAACATGTCCAGATCTGACTCATTTAAACCACATAGGCACATTTTACTCACTTTTGCTTTTTATTTATTCTACATTTAGCGCACGGAAATATTTTAATCGTTGGAACCGACCTCAGAGGGCATCTAATTATGGTCAATAAATGAGAGAATTCAGGGATGAAATAGCAGATCATTTAGCAGAGTGCTACTGTAATTCGTACAGATTTGAGTGTGTGGAGGAAGCGTTGATTTCCCAGCAGGCTCGCTGTGGGCTCACTGCCTGTTTCTAGAGTGGATATACTCAATTGGGTCATGCTTTGGGTTTAACAAGCAGCCAAGGACAACACCGGGCTTCGGCAAATTCATGCTTCCGCAAAACGGGTTATTAAATATCCAAACATGACAATTAATTGAAGGTGGGGAAAATTCAAGCCTGACTGTATGGCTTTGAACTCCTTTCTGAGGAACTAAGCACATAAGAGCATGTATTGTGCAAGTGTGTGTCTGTTTCTCTTATTGTATTGCCACCAGACTGCATTGCTTTTATTTCTGTGAACTTCATGTCGCATAATACTGATACACACAAACACTGCAATGTTTGTGCAGATGGCACGGTTCCTCAAAACCTAGAGCGTTGTTATTTTCAGATGAGTGTTAGTACCCCGGGCCATCTTTCCAAATGTAACTTTCTGTCAGGAACCGCAAGATTAGGAAGTCTTACATAATTACCATGGTATCTGGGCACTTTTTCAAAAATTATTTCAACTGTGCGCTCATGTAGTTTTGTCTGTGAAAATAAATCCTGTGAAAAAAATATAAATGAATGGATAAATATACTGTAAATTAGAAAAAAGTGCCATATGTGTTATATCGTTGCCATCTCTGAATATCCTATAGTATTACTATATTAACTATGGTAATATTTTAAAGAATAGACTCAATGTTATAAATAAAAGTTGACTAAATGTGTCTGCTTCTCTTTCTTTTTTTCTCTTTAGTCTTCATCTGCAGTTTCATGGTGGCCGCACCCATTTTCGGTTACCTGGGGGACCGTTTTAACAGAAAGGTTATTCTGAGCTGTGGTATCTTCTTCTGGTCTTTCGTGACGCTTCTCAGCTCATTCATCACCAAAGATGTAAGTCACACTTTCTTTAGCCTCCGCAAAAGATATTTTAATTATCATATCAACGCCGTCCTTCTGAAACCTTGTATATCAAAATTTGCTTTTTTTCAGGAAATGGAAAAAACACTGTAATTGTAAAATGATGAAATACTGTGTTCGCAAAGCTGGCAAGCATTTCGTTTTTTTTTGGTTAGATATTCGCAAAAGCCAGAGACAAACAAAGCGTAGCAAATTATAATGATTTTTTGTGAAGAAAAAAACCCTGCAAAGATATAGATGGTTTCAGAAAGACATTTTAACATATCAATTGAATTATTTTGCACAAAAAGGGCTATGACCGTTCTGTTAGACAGTTCAGTGTTAGCTGGGTATTTATAGAAGCAAAAAAATCACCCCAGCCTGCCAGTAGCATCTCTACAGCGGTTTCTGGCTGATTTGAGAGAGTTTTGAAAGAACACTTGAGTCATTAAGCATAGCACTACTCATTGAACATAGAGCTGCTGTAGTCTCTTAAAGAATCTTTTGCCACTAACAAGTTAACTTTACTCAATGAGCTGCATTTATCATTTAGATGCCTCACTGTCTCACCCTTTATGAAATGATTAAATAACATGCTCGCTTAGCGTAACACTACCCCTCTGTCACTAAAGACATCTTGTTGTATATCTTCTTTTATTGTACCAAAGTCCTAATTTGGTTTGTTGCTGAGGTCTGTATGTGTGTGTGAACAGTCTCCAGAAATGTTACAGCAGCACAGATACAAAGTACCAGCTTATTAAAAGGCCATGTTAATGAAAGACAGCAAAGGGGCAGTTGCAGAATGTTTCTTGTGGCTAATGTAACAGATTTTACTGATATCTTCTGACATAGTGTGTTCGTGCATGTCTGTGTGGGTATGTGCGTACGGTTTGGTTGCTTCTTGTTAGTTTTGTCGATGAGTATGTAAGGATAGTAGTGTTCATATCTGATAAAGTGCCTGTGGTCGGAATTTAATAGCTGAATGCCACGGGGGGTGGTTATAAATGCTTTAATCCCGTTCTGCAATGCTGAGTCGACAGTGACAGGAGAAAGTACATCGCAGTCACATGTTCCTCTGAGAACACACACACACACATATGGAATATATGAGCAGAGAGACTGCAGTTATCCCTTTATCTGTCAATCATTCTAAACATGACTGTATTCTGTTATGTAACGTTCTCCACCAACAGCAGGCTTCATAAAAGCTCATACATTAACATGACTGCAATGCTGCTGCATTACATTTTCAAAGCAATGCTTCATTCGAAAGGATTCAAACTAATGATTGAAATATAAAGAAATATATTTATTGATGATGCATTTGGCTTTACTTTACTGCGAAGCTACATTTGACCTGCAACATTTGTTACCAGTGAGCAGGGACTGTGCTAATGCCAGTTCTGAGATCAGTCTCTTTTTGCTCATTTTGTGTTTCATATGTTGAAGTGTTTGAATTATGCTTATTAAGACTAAGAAATATATAATAAAAATAAAAACTATCAAATAATTTAGATTGGTTAACTTAAAAATGCAGTTTTGGTGTAGTTATTTAAGTTCTGTCTACTTCATTTCATAAGCATGATAAATTAAATATTTAAGTTGCACTTGCTTAGATTTGGTAAGAACTTTGACTTAACAGTAATCAAAATTTGAAAGTTCTGCTTAAGAGTATTCATTCCCAACTTATCCGGGTTTATAGTGTACTTTATTTAAAATTCCCTCAGAACTTGATGTTCTGCTTATTATAATGAGATTTCTTATAGCTTTGGAAACAACATTTACATTGTGAACAACATACATGAGTGGAGGTTATTTTTTTGCAATTTAAGGGACTTTGTAGTGGCATTAATTCATCTCCTTTTCTTATTGGTTATTTGTAAACACGTGTTTTTTGGTGTGTTCACTTCCGTTTCCTTTATATCCGGTGTAATCGTTTGTTTGGGAAGGGGAAATGGGGTGAGCGAAAGGATGGCCAACTTTCTGTTGTCCGTACAGCCACGTAAAACCAAACTGTTTGTTTTGTCTATTTGCAAAAAATCTTCTGTGACATGTACCCAAAATTTAAATTCTGTGCACTTGCCTAGTTTTAGTCATTCAAGTAACTGATAGCACATGAAAAGAAGATTCTTTCCTCTATAGCACCCAAAAATAAATAATTTTCAGGGCAAATTTCCAAGCTAAATTGGTGTTGATAGTATGACTAGGACCAGGAAGTATCAAGTTTTCTATTTGCAGCTTTTGTTAGATAAACCTGTAGGTTTGAAATAAGCTATATTTTGGAAACCGAAGGAAGGAATATATGTGTTACATGAAAAATTTCCTTTGCATATTTAAACTTAGCCAGTAAATGAGTGATCAAGCTCCTTGCTTTTGAGAAATGACAAGAAAAGAAAACGTCAGTGCCCGACTGCAGTGGAGATGTTTATATATGCACAGATTCATCATGAATTTTATGCAGAATGTATTTGAATGCTCATGTTTATGTATATTTATATGAATTTGAGGGATGAGGAAAAACAGACGTGTACAGTCATTCCTGCAATGTTGGAAACGCATGAATTATTATTTTTCCAAACCAAAGCCAAAGAGACGGATCAAGATGGTTGTTCGATTCTATGGGTTTGAATCACTCAGCCAACAAGCTCAAATAAAAATAAGTGTGTAAAAATAAGGCTACTATTTCTGCCAATAATTTGATTTTCTAATAAAATATCGTGAGGAAGTTTTAGGTTATGGCTTCTAACACACTTAAGCATATCTATAAAATCATAAAATTCATACTTCTCAAATTTACATCTAGCCTATACAAAGAACTGGAATGGTGACCCAAAAAGAGTGTTTGTGTTATACTGCAGGGCTGTGACATCTTTCCATGTCAAGGCCTAAATATATTACACTCACGTTTGTGAAAAGAAAAAGGCACAAAAATAGAGAAATGTGTGTTTGTGTGTATGTCTGTCCATTTAACCAGCCTCCAGAATTGACAATAAGCATTAATATTTCATGTGTGTCTGTGTGTGCTGGGTTGAAGAAAGGAAAGGTTGTGTAACGAACAAACAAGCATTCGTCTGCTCTCCCTCTCTGTACCATCCCCATTCTCTTATTCCCTCACAGCACTTCTGTTGACAAGCAAACAGCATATAGCTTTTCTCGCTTTCGTGCAGAGTCATGGAAAGAAAAACAGAGAAAAAGAGAGGCAGATGATAACCCAGTCTGTAGTCCCATTGCTGATTCCTGTCACGTAGGCTAAAGAAATGACCCTGCTGAGGATTATGTAACACTCTACAACAAGTAAAGTTGTTTTTCTCTTTTGGCTGTATGTCAAGAGGCTGCCATAACACCAAAGAGTGTCAGGTGGAAGAGAATAAGTGATCAAATTGAGGAAAGCGAGTGAGGTAATGCAATAATAATTCTGATCTTTGGGCGACCACAGGACGATTTGGTTTGCTGCCTATGTTTTAAAGTGATAGTTCACCCAAAAATGAAAAATCTGCCATCAAGTTAAAAAAAAATACACACTTCATAAATATAGAGTTGCAAACTAACCTGCACCAATATTAAGAAACAAAACACCTTGATTTCTCATTTCATGGGCCACCACAGGACAAAAATTTTAATAAATGAAGTCTGGAGAATTGTGGGTAGCGTAAATGTCACCACAATCACTATTTAGTAAACTGAAACTCTTGCAATTTTTTTCTGCAGAACTCAAAGAAGATATTTTGGTGAATGTTGGTAACCGAACAACGGCGGTACCCATTGACTTTCACTGGTTTTGTGTCCATACAATATAGAAGTGAAGGGGTACGGCGGTGTTCTGTAACCCGCATTCTTTAACAGTGTGTGTATTTCTCTTTCTCCTTTCTATGTGCAGCATAGACGGTGTTCATACTAATGCGTTTTCCTTTTAAATGCTCTTGCTACGGGTACGCCTGGCGTTTACACTACTCCAGAGTTTTCGAATTTTGGAAACGCTGCAAATCCCATTTAAGTTTGAAAACGGCGTTGCGTTTCTGTGCAAACGGACAAAAACAGAGAATTTTGAACACACAGGCATCGTCGTCCACGTTCGCTTACTCATCGGGACTTCCTCTATGATTCGTTTGCTTCCCTGATTCGTTACGCCTCTATCATGAAGATGAAAATGATCAGCCTTGCAGCGACCATGTAAAAAACAGGCTTGTTTAACTTCAAGCTGCACTGTGTACACTGATCGAAACGGTGACATTACAGAAATGCGAGAGAGAATCGAGAGCCGTATGCTTTTAAATCATGCTTTCAGTACTGCAATGTCATTCGTCGATTTGTCTGCGTTGCGCCGGATGAAATCAATGAATGAATGGTCATGTGACATGCATTTTCGGTAGTGTAGTGTAAACTCAGATTGAAACGGCAGTATAAACGAGGATTGTTTTCTTTTTAAAACGCCGTTTTCGTACAACAAAGGGGAAATGTAAACGCCACGATGTAACAGGATGACGCGGTGTCTCTAGAGATTGTCTGTATTCACTGCTTAAATTGTCTCTCACTCCATCAGTGCTGGGTGTGGTTAGACTCCCCACTGCTGATAATGTGTGTGCGCGCATATACAGTCCCCATCTAGATATTGAGAGATAAAAAAAGAGAGAGTCACAAATACAGTGGGATCCAAATGACCGCTATTCAAAATTCTTAAAATTTAGATTTAAATGCAAAACAGATATTCATTTTCTAAGCCCTATTTGACCCCGCAACTCTTGAATACAGTACATAAAGCAAGATTTGGGACAATTAGGGGAAAATAAACAGAAGCGATACATTACGAGTGTGATGATGCAAAGAAGTGAGAAGTGACTTGAGAAAGAGGGCATGAAGTAAAGAGAAACGGACAGTGAGCACAAACCAGAGAGAAATCCATAAATAGTTCCCTCATTTGGGAGATTGACTCAAATTCTCCACAGCAGTATAGACATCCATTACACCCCCTCATCTTCTTCACATGAACGACTACATATACAATGGGTCTAGGCCATTGGGGAAGGGCGGTTTCTTAGTCTGGCTGCCTTCCCTTATAGCACGTAAAAGAGGTCAGAGGACAACATTCACATTTGACTAGTAACCGAAATGTATCTGAAATGTAGGACACTTGCTGCGTTTCCGCAGACTTTTTATCTGTATTGGTTTCATGGTGGTTCATAAGAGGTTCAACATGCTTAATAATGGAACTTAAACATCTTAATCTATTGTGTTTAAATGTCAAGGAAATTAAGCTCTATTTGCACACTTTATTAAAACAATGGCTCAATTTGTGTAGTCACGGTTCAGACTTCCCTATTGTTTGCAGCACTGCTGTTTTATCCTTTAATGACACAATCTCTTTCTTTGCAGTATTATTGGCTGCTGGTGCTATCCAGATGTCTGGTGGGAATCGGAGAATCAAGCTACTCCTCCATCTCTCCAACCATCATTGGAGACCTGTTCACCAACAACAAAAGGACCGTGATGCTCTCTCTCTTCTATCTGGCCATACCACTAGGAAGGTTAGTTTCAACAATCTCTATGCTTGGTTTATAAGAATCAGACATCAGGATCGTTCATGCTCACACCCAAGTGACCAACACGTCTTTGATCTTTACAATAGTCAATTCCAAGCTTTAGAACGTACGCCAGAACTCACACTAACCTAAATAAACAGGCAGACTGTATTAAGCAATGCCAGAGCTTCAATGAAAGCTTTTAATTTGGTGAGGCAATTTAATTTAGATTGTTCATTAGAGAAGACTATATAATTACTAGTAACATTATTCTCGTTGACTTTAACTTTTTATGGTGTTTTATGCAGGCAAGATGAAAATTCTATGATATAATAAAAACGCTTTGGGTAAATTAAGTGAGATTAGGTGCATTGAAGGGAATAGTTTCTGACGGCCAGATAATCTCAGGTACCATCACGACAGGTCAGTCCTGTTAGAACGAAAGGCGGTAAACTAAAAGATCAGCCTGGGTCAAATAGATGCTGATACTTTAAAACCACTGCTGCGGTGAAAATACTTTCCTTTTGTCTATACTGTCACTTAAAGGGATAGTTCACCCAAAAATTTAAATTCAGTCATCATTTACTCATCTTCGAGTTGTTCCAAATCTTTATGTAATCTGTATAAATGTCTTTGTTCTGATGAGTACAGAGGAAGATATTTGGAAACAGATCTTGCCCCCCATTGACTCCAATAGAAGGAAAAATTAAAAATCTTTTTTTATTGAACAAAAAAAGACATTTTGAAGAATGCAGGACAGCAAAGAGTTCTGGGCCACTTTTGACTACCATTTTATGTTATGCGATCAGGGAAAACCCGTCGGATGTTGCTCTAGGACATTTTCAGGAATATCAAAAACTTTTCATTCAACTATTATTCTATAACCTCTTGTCTATCATCTCCAAATATCATGGGAAAATATAATTGTTTTTTGGCTAGCAAGGACATGCAGTGGAGCTGCAAAAAAATCAATCATAACTTTCCCTCTCTTAACAAAGATAGTTCATCTATCAAAGAAAACCACATAACATGAAGAATGAAGGAGTATCAATGCACATTTCCAGTCCACTACAGCATGCAATTTTTTTTTACAACATTATCGTGAAATGGCGGGGCTCACCGCCTGGAGCACCGAGAGTTATACTCGTTCCACTGCTCATGCGAGCCGCCTCTGAAACACGATCGCAAAGCATACCAAGGATGATCAAAAGTTTAGACACTATGCCTATGATTAACAATGTAATATTTATAGCTTGGAACCACTTGAAGGTGATCAATTTATGACATAATTTTCACTTTTAAACAAGCCTTTGCATTTTCTTAGTTCAGTGAAGTGGAAAAAGATCAGAGGAGAAAAAACGAGGAGAAAATAAACAGAAGGAAGGTGATAAAAAATGTATGTGTGTTCGTGTGTAGCATTTTGAGCGGCGTTCGCATCATCCGCGTGGAGCAGACAAACAATAACACAAAATGTTTTATATCGTGAAGTGGTCTAAGCTGTTCACATTGAGTACAGTAAATGCAACAGTGGCTGTTCTCTGTTGAAGTGAGCACGAGAAATATCCGAGCTCAGCAGCTGTTGCTATCGGGCATGTACTGAGGGCTAGTAATAGTATCGACGAGAGATTGAGAGCAGTTTGAGGAAAGGACAAGATGGAAAAATAGTCGGCCCAGGAGAGTTGTGGTATGTGCGGGCTAATAGGGTTCGGCCCTAACAAAGCGATCGAAAGTAGAAACAATAAGAGGTGAAAGACTCCAGCCCTGCCGTGTGCCGCCTTTCTTCCTGTCTGGAGGTCTGTTTATCTTCAGTCAGGTTGTTACTGTTTCCAGGAAGTCACTTCAGTGAAAGGTTTGGCAGAAAAAGCACTCTCATGGACATGGAAAAACTTTAGTTGATAACAAACATGAAAACGTGATTAACTTTGTGGTACTAGAAAAACTTATAACCATATGGAAGTGACATCACAACACACCATCACATCCAATCAGAAACATTGACACAGTCACCTTGCATAGAATAAAAAACAACTTATGTTCAGGTATTACAGTAACATTATGTGAAAGAAAAAACGTATGATTTTTTGTGGGCTTGTGTTGGAACCCTTGTGTTCCCTCCTATTGTTTGATGGGTTAGGTCAGACTGGTCATCAGTTAGACTTGCCAGGGCCAGCTGAAGGTAAACAATGCAGTTTACCTGCTGAGCGACAGCCTGGCGGGGGTATCTGGGAACACAGGAAGTGTGTGGGGAGGGACGGTCCATATTTAAACAGGATGATTAAAACACGGCAGTTATGCCAGAAACACTGTACTACCAAAACCACTGTACCAATTTAATAAAATCCTTAAATAGTTCCATTGAATTTCCAATTACGCAACAAACACCCTCAACACAACAACAATGCCTGATCTTCATTTGTCTTCACTGAAATTTGTTCTGTCTAAAAAAAATTGGTTCTCATTTAATCAGTGAATTTGAAAGTATTGAAAGATCTTCAGTCTGGGTTTGTTCATCCAAAACTCTCCTTGTTCCGTATCCACACGCCTTCGCTATTGTACATAGGGTACCAGAAGAAAATGAAAGAAGATGAAAAACACTTTCTCCTTTTACAAACCCAAGTGGGAAAGTTCGTAACAGGTGTACTAACATGGGAGGGTTCAGTGTCCAAGGACACAATGGGACCCAGCCTAGGATCATCAGCGTAATGACATTAAATTATTTAATGGAACATTAAAACGGATGGTAGGAAACCACAGAAATAAAAACAGTGATACACCGATCAACATTTCTTAACATGATAACAAAACCATATTTATACACCAGCTGGTGACGGACAGGTCAATCAAAAAACATCCAGCGACCGTCTCGAACCACATAATCAGCCAACAAACAGAACAGTTGTTTTCTGTTAAATCCTCACTGAGATCATAACAACATAATTATGAGCTCTACCAGATTGCAAACAGGATGCTCAGCTGAGAGCTTGATCTGCGTCTGAAGACGTAGAGAAGTGCATGTTCCACCCACATCTTCTAACTGCTGACAGGGATTGAGAAAGCAGTCTATGAAAATTAGGAATTAGGTCTATTGACCGTTTGAAGTTGGTGTTTCACCACACTTGCCAAAACTGTCCAAACCAAGAGAATCAGTTCGGGAAGCTGGCGTCTATCCCTAATGATCCTCTCTCTTTTTCTCTTGCTCTCTCTACGTCTATCTATTATTCTAAGCCCCGGAGTAGAGCTAAGTGGTTGACTCTCTTACATAAGCCAGAGGTGATGCTAAGTGTAATGCCATTATCAGTGGCATTTGTATGCATGCTGAGTTCAGCTAGCCTACCAGGCACATGAAAGTTTTTAGGGTGCATGACACAGCTTTGGGTGGGAAAGACTGTCGGGAATAAAATGTAGCCAGTTGAAACAAAAGAGACTGACTGACTGACTGAATGAGCGAGCCAGCCACGCTGATGTCTGGACGTGTGTGACTAAAATATGATGTTTACCTGCGGAGGGGGATATAGCTAAAAACATACATTTAGGATTTTTCTACATGTATGTACTTGCTTTTAGTTTGTTGATCTAAGAACTTAAACACAATAGATAATCTTGTTTGTAAAAAAAACACTTATTTTCACACAAATTGTCTTATGGAAAAATGTATTTGATAATTATGTATATATATATATATATATAATTCATTTATTATTTACATGACAATAAATATATTTTTTGTATTAAAAAAATTCTATGCATTGTTGATATTGAATCTGTTTACTCTCTCCTCCACAGTGGTCTTGGATACATCCTGGGATCCATTGCTAAAGACGCTGGAGGACACTGGTACTGGGCACTGAGGGTAAGAAAACTGTGAATTTCTCCATCTCTGTATCAATATTTTAGAGGAAGCATGCGTAGCTTGCACAAAACCCACATCATTTCCTTTTCGCCAGTTCAAAAATATCCCTAAAACGTATGGCAGACAGATGAATCCCCAAAATACTTTCTCTCATCTCTACATTCCTACCCCCTTGAAGCTGCTGTCCACGGACAACCGTGCTAGCTAAAGTGCATTAGTTTAGCATTACCGCTAACTCCCTAGGGGTCCCCCTCATACACGCTTTCTTTAAGTCTGTCCTCTAATGCAATACCAAGGGCTTCAAAGTTCTCACTGCCGTCTTTGTAAACCAGCTTCCTCTTCGCATTGGTTTCTCCGGCAAAAAGAACCTTTTGTTAGAATATTCCCCAGTAGCCCTGAGGTATTACAGCCCTTAACCAAACAACCAAAGCAAGCACCCTTTAACAAAAACAGTATCAATTAATGTATGAAATGAAGGGATGTGGTCTGCAACCTTATTATTGAATGAGGAAGGTGGAAAAGGAATGCCACTAGAAGTGCTTTAGCTCAATGCTGTTTTAAAGCCAGGCCCTTCACTTTCTCTGTTTAAAATTTAACAGGTGAATGCTTAAGTTAACAGGTGGACTTCATTAGTCTTTCTATGGGAGGTCATAAAGAATCTGAAGGGTCTTATCTTGAACCTGAATTAGGCTCAGTGTGTGGCTGCCTCTTAAAACACCCGTGCCATTCGGTTGTCAAGCTCTTAGGGCTAAAAGGAGACTTTAAGGGGAGCGTTAAACCCTCTCAAGCTTACAAAAACACCTCTTTACATGACAGTTATATGGCCCTCTGGACGGCTTCATTCGGAGTTACTTTTTCGGAACGCTTTTGCAAACAGTAGCAGAGCCCCATTGTTTAACATGGACCGAGTAAAACATTCCTTGCGAGGACAAAGCTCGGGGTCGAGGGGAACAATTAATCATCACTGGCACTTAAATGAGTGTGAAAACAACAGTCAGATGAAAAAGGACTCCATGTCAGTCATATCCTGCTCAGAGAGTGGAAAACACACTCTGTGCCACCTTCCGCTTGTTTTGCAGGCTTCTAAAGCACCCAATGGCCTTTCTTTCTTGAAGATGGAGCAAGACTAAAAGCGGGGTGCGTTTTTTTTAGTAATGATAGGTAATGGTGTTTCATGTGGGGGATTATGTCATAATTATGGCAACCCATATCAATCTTCTGCAGCTCATAGAGGAAATTACACATTGATCTCTTTCTTTGATAACACGCGCCCGGTGTCCACCTTTCCAAATCTGACCTTACCAAGTGCAAAAGAATCCACCACGTACACTTCAGAATAGCAGGAAATTCTGAAGCTGGGCGCGAGACAGCCAGTGTTCAAGATGACTTATCATGTAGGCTTTGATATGACACTAAATCCCACAGGGATCTGAGGGATCCCCACTGTATGACCCTAAAAAAATAGGTTCACCGCAAAATACCTCTTTGAAAGCTGCTGGGTTTTCTAGTTATGAAGTGATAACAAGACCAAATCCAGGGTTTAGAGACTCTGGAGTTCTTTATCAAAAGCACTGCAGTGCACAAAGAGACACATTTAGTCTAACTATTGAATCAGCAGCATTTCAAGGTCATAGAGTTTCTATTATATTTCACTTTTCAATATCTCTCTGCAGGTTTATCTTTTATGTACACACTGCTGATCAGATTTTTTACATACATACACGCACAGTTGCTCGCATACACATGCAAATAAGGCACAGTTTTTAAAGCGAGGCGTTACATTAATGTGCAATAAATGATCACCAAGATGATTGCACCTGACAGACAGAATTGCTTCGGCTTTCAGGAGAGACGCAGGGCCTTCTATGTGGGCGAGCAAATCGACTAACACAAACTCACATTCACACACATACACACAACCTCTTTAGCCATCAGGAAGGATGATAAAAGAGATAATAGCTCGTGGCCTGGTGGATCACAACTGCTCCCACACAAGGGAGAAACTGAGAAAGTGAGGATGAAGTTAAAAGAAACATCACCTAATGGAGTCCACTTTACTCAAAAGTGTAGTAGGCTACACTGCCAACAATATACACACTGACTTATTAAAAAAAAATCTGTAACCACCGGATAATCATAGAATAGCATCATATTATGGACCAAACAAACTGTTAGACTAAACAGGATGTTAGGCTACTTCTTGCCATTACTCAACAACTGACAAAATTGTTGTTTGAAAGATGGTATTGACTAGAAGAAAATGTTTCGCATAGTTACACTACGAAGTAAGAAAGTGTGCGAGGGAATTGAGATAGTCTTTTTAAATAGATAGTGAGATAGTGACTATCTTATGTCTCCAAGCTGAACCAGGATCAGTTGTAATGTAATACAGTTGGTCTTCTCCACTGATATTTAAGTGATTGTTCGTTTAACAAATATCTTCTGTTTAAAGGTTTCTCCGATGTTGGGGCTGACTGCTGGAACACTCATCCTTATTTTCGTACCTGAACCAAAGAGAGGGTGTGCTGACCAGATCGGCGGACGTATAAAGACACGCTCTTCCTGGCTATGTGACATGAAAGCTCTTGCCAAAAAGTATGTCGCAATTTAATTCGGTTCTTTCTGGTCTTTCATTTAATGGAAAATGTGTGTGAATTTGACTTTTAAAGTGACAGTGGATCAAAGCGTGTTATAGTAGTATGATGCATATTTATAACTTAAAAAAATAATGAATGCTTTTTGTGCTCCCTAGTCGTAGTTATGTCTTCTCATCTTTGGCGTCGGCTGCCGTTTCATTTGCCACCGGAGCGTTTGGCATCTGGATCCCTCAGTACCTGTTCAGAGCTCAGGTGGTGCAGAAGACCGCAGTGACCTGCACCTATCAGCCCTGTAGCAGCAAAGACAGGTCAGAACACACATACACACTCTCATCATTACCACATACGCACAACATACGCACCGGCCCCCTTACATGTTTCTCTCTCATCTCCAGTTTGATTTTCGGGGCCATCACCTGCGTGACAGGTTTGCTGGGAGTGGTGATCGGCGCTGTGACCACGCGTCTCTTCAGGCAGAAGACCGAACGTGCGGACCCCCTGGTGTGTGCGGTCAGCATGCTGGGCTCTGCCATATTCATCTGCCTCATCTTTGTTGTGGCAAAGAAGAGCATTGCGGGAGCATATGTAAGTGGCTCTATTGTTGTTGAAAATCTTACTACTGAAAATTGAGCTGAGCAGAGAAATCCATTTTAAAGAAAACATGCATTGGCTGACCTGGAAAGGTCTTAATATATGGATTCTCTCCTGATTGGCTTAAATATATATCTGGTACAGCTCCCATCTGACCGTCCTTTTATTACAATGAGTCCTCTCCAAGCAAGGATGAAATAAGGTCATTTCTATTCAAACCTCAGTGTAAGAGTTTAAGCGATTCAACGTCTGCTGCATTTAGTGGTTTTAACGCCCATAGTTGCTCTGCAGGGTTGTTAGGTCCAAACCCAACACTAAAAGAATAAGAAAGGGATTGCTTGTTTAATTGGCATGTAAACCAGGAAAAGGGCGCAGTTACTGCTGAGAAACAATGGACTGTGGCATTTTAGAGAAAAGTTATGCTTCATTAGAAAACAAATTTCAGTTAGGTCACACACATACAAAAAAACACAATCATATCAGAACAAATGTTTAACATTTTCCAAGAAAAGGTATTATTACAGGTTGTTTACTTTTTCTCGTGAACAAAAGAACTAAGTCAACTGTGATAATGCCACCTTTATGGTGTCATGTTTAAGATAAATTATCGACCTTTGCCAATGTTTACATTCTTATCTTTACTATGAACTGCTTGAGCAACAGGACCCTCAACTGACCTAACTTTACTATTTCTTGTGCTTTTGTTAACATCTGTGATAGATTGTGGTCTCGCTCATAGACTAAATGTTTTTATAATCTTCCATTGAAAATATATCACATAAGAATCAATACATGGTATTTGCTTTGGTTTTAGGCTATATAAATTACAAAATTCGGTCTATATACTGTAAAATACAAGTTAACATTCAATTATGAAATAACTTTAGACAGTTTTTTTAGGAGCATTCTGCATAAAAAGAAAAGTGTATTCGTCTCATGCAGTGCACTATCAATCTTATAGAGAGGAACATGTGGAGATTTTACTGTAAGCGATCAGAGATTTTGGGGTATTTATAGAAATGAAGGACAGTCACAGACATTACAGACATGTTTTCAAACTTGGAGCACATATCTTTATGACACTCTTTCCATATCTATGCCATCAGTTATTGTACAATGCAGAGTCGGTTGCTATAGTGGTGTACTGTAAATATACCTTGATTCTCTCCTTATTGGCTTTTTAATGTCACTAACACACAATTTGGAACACAAGCCATCTATGCCAGTGATTTATGCCATATTTTCAGACAGGTGAAACACAGTAGTGGCAATACTTGGTAAAAAAATGTACTTAACTACCAGCTAAAGAAATAGGCGCCTCCTCAATCACCTATCAAGAAGTCTCTGTAATTACATCCAAATGAAAAACAAGGAATCCAAAACTCTTTAGTAGTGAAAATATTTGGAGTGAGAAAATGTGATAGTGACAGATGTGGTGTCTGAGAATGTGACAGCGTGCTGGAGAGAGGCAGAGCGAGAGAGGGTCTGTTCCAGCAGGGACAGCTGCTGTCTGGTCAGTGTAGTGACTGATCGAACTACAGCCCTGAACCAGAGTCCTGCAGGGCTTTACAGTTTTAGCCTGTCTGTGTGTCTGTCCGTCACGCTGTCTGAGTCTTAAGTTAACTCACTTTGGGACAGGGTTTCTTACATGTCCGAACACACCCGCACATTCATACTTTAAGTATTAATTTACACTGACATATACTGTAATGTTGGAATGGCGTGGACACACACACAGTATAGCTCATACAGCTTATTCCCCAAAACCCTCGCCTCTGCTTTACACCTCGAGGTCATGCCTCTGTCAGTTATGCTCAGCATACCTCTCAGAGCCCAACATAAAACAAGACCCTGTCAGAGTCAAGCAGCCACTGGAGAGATCAGATTCCCCTGCAACCTAAGGTTTTCACACAATCCCGTCTGGATTGACCTTAGGTCTGCCCGGCAGCTGCCATCAGTCACTTTTGGGGCTGAACACTGTGCACATTGTCAAGACACTCAGATTAGTTAAGATATCCAATAGTTTTCTCAATTCGCTAATAAGCACACTGGAAATCCAGACTAGATACTGTGTGATGGCAGCTAATTTGTGTGGGAATTCCCAAGTCAGTTAGTCGGTTCTCATGGGACTGCCCGGGTGTGTTAAAATAACTTGTTAAACGCAAGTTTTCAGTTGCCAGACATTTGAGGTTGACTTTAGTTTAATGCTTTAAGTGCTTGTCTAGGTTTTTATGGTTTGGGGCAAGAAACAGTTCTGTTGCTTTTAAAAAAATAAAATGACATACAGTGGAGCCACATTAATGACACGTTTCTATACGCCGCAAAGTTTGAATTAACAAGGTTATTTTAGTCTTTCCATGTATGAAGGTATAGTTTTCGATCGAAATAATAAAATACGATTGACCTCTCTTTTTTCTCCTCCATCTCTGTTTCTCTCAGATCTGCATTTTCATTGGAGAGACGCTGCTGTTTTTGAACTGGGCCATTACGGCGGACATTTTAATGGTACGTATTGAAAGGCTATATTTATCTGCTGGGCTGAGTGGAAACTTTAAAGCCTTTAACTGTAACAAAAGTGGTCATCTTCTCAAGCGAGTTTCTTATTTTGAATGGTAGGATGCATGACTACTAGGTTTGGTATATAGCCTGGGTGGGACCCAAGACAAAATTGCTGCCTTTGATTGCTCCTAATGGAAATGCCACTCATGGAAACTAAAACTCAATAACAATTCAACTTTGTATGTTTTTGTGTGTGTGAAGGAATTAAGTGAGTTAGAGCACAAAGGGAGAATGTGTGCGCGTTTAGGACAGAGTGAAAGATTTACTAAGAAAAACTGTCATGAATTTTAGCGAGCCAACTCTAGTCACCCTCAGAGCAGATAAAACAGTCTGACAGTGTTGGAACTTTAATGGCAATGCGGTGAACAGTGTCTGCTTAAGTAAACACACATGGAATTTTTGTATTCCTGTTATGATTTTACATGTTCTTTTTCTTGTTTTGCCATTACCTCCGTTTAACCTGTTCTCTCTCTCTCTCTCTCTCTCACTCTCTCTCTCGCTCTCTCTCTATAGTATGTTGTCATACCAACCAGAAGAGCCACTGCTATTGCCTTTCAGGGCTTTACCTCACATTTACTAGGGGATGCTGGGAGCCCATACCTCATTGGCCTGGTAAGAATGTCTAACACACAGGGCAAATGTTTCAAAACAGCTACAACAAAAACCACCATGACATGCGGACTGTCTGTCAGCATTTGGTGTTTGTACAGATTGCTTTTCTCAGGTATTTTAAAGGGATAGTTCACCCAAAAATAAGAATTCTGTCATCATTTACTCACCTTTTGAGTTGTTCCAAATCTGTATACATTTCTTTTTTCTGATGACTACCATAGTAGAAAAAATTACGTTATTTATTTTTTGTTCTGTTGAACACAAAAGAGATATTTTGAAGAATGTAGGACAGCAAACGTTTTTGGGCACTTTTGACTACCATTGTCACTTCCTAATATAGTTGTCAATGGGGTACAAGAACTTTTTGGTCACAAGCATTCGTCCAAATATCTATCTCAACTCAACTCAACTCAACTTTATTTATATAGCGCTTTTTACAATTTTCATTGTTACAAAGCAGCTGTACATGAGACACATTGAATACAAGTAAAACAACTAAAGGCATATACCTGTAAAAACAAGAAAAAGGTGAAAACAACAAAAGATAGACATACAAATGCTCCACACACACAATATGCAAACATACTTACACACATTGACATAGACGCACACACACACAAACACACTCGCACACACGCACAAACACACTCGCACACGCACAGTGAAAGCACACATTGGCGATAAAGGAGAGAGAACCACAGGTCAAATATTAAACAGACTATAAATTCTTATATATCTCTGTGTTCAACCAAACAAAGAAATGTATACAGGTTTAGAACAACTAGAGAGTGAGTAATTCAAGACAGAATTTTCATTTTGGGGTGAACTATCTCATTAAGCAATTAAACGTACATTGTCCGTTGAGGAATCATGCAGTTTGGATCACTATTTAATCTTTGCTTAGCACTTCAGATAGATTACCATAGTCAGTTTATTGACAAACAAGCAGGTTTAAGAGATAACATGAATATGGAGAAAGTAAAGACTTCCTGGGGGGAAAAGGAGTTTTCCCAATCCTTCTTATTTGCATGTCTTTCCAGCATTACCTGTCCTCAAGGGACATAATTCTGTTGTTCATATGCCAGTAACCAGCTCATTCAAGGCTACATTCATCAACAAGTGTTCCCTTCTGACTCTTAAGCACTTTTGTACAACAATAAGCTGCACTCCCTTGTGCCATGCGATATGTATTCTCGGATTCCTAACAGTGACCGTGGTACTGTTTCCGTTTTCCACTCTTGTGTTAACAAAATAAAGTTGAACCGATCACAGTGCAGCAAAAAATCACCATTCTTCAACTCCGGAAAAAGCACACAGTGTTTCCTAGACTTCCGACTCCTGCCAGACATTCCTGGAATTCCAAACAGGAGGCATTGGAGTCGATCCAAGCTAAACAGTAACTTCTGTACGTGTTTTTGACAGGTTCAGAGCCCCCTGTAAAACAGGACTAAGAGGCCTATTATTAATTGAAGCATTATCACTTCTAACCTTTTACAATAGAATTAAATTTACAGCGTGTACTTAAGTGGAGACATTGTTTGCTCTTTTATCTGTTACTCACACTTTCTTCAAGAGCACTTTAGCCAACAAAGCAGTATGACTTATCTGTCTGTAGGTTGCTTATACATCTTTTAATCTCTCCATCACAGACGTTGGTATTTGAACCACTTGTCTGACACAGTTAATATAGTTCCTGACCTGTTATGCTTGGATGTATTTGTTCGACTCTAACATCATGAGTTATACACTCAGACTTTACACAGAGAGCAGGTGGATTGCAAACAATTTCCCAGACAGACTAAATCAAGTCAAGTGTTTCAGAAAACATGCATATACGAGAAGGGTTAGAAACATGAGTCCAGAGGTGCCTTAAGACCTCTTAATTGACAGGAAGGTGATGGTCTTCTCTTAAAGAGCTGAGGTCACTCAGTTCACTCAGATGCAGTGTTAGCAACCTACCACATTCCATCTGCTTCAATTGCTCTATCTGCGGCAGACATCGTTTTGTTACATATTTTCAACTATTTTGTTTTGTGGCTATGTCAAGTTAAAAATGACTCTTTATTTCTGGGAATACAACGATATTTGAGAAAAGTGCTATTTCACTCTAGATAATGACCCGAGTTCATCCTCAAAGGAAGTTTTGGGCGTTGCAGCCTGTCAAAATCAGGAACGTAGGACAAAATCATGCATCAACAGTTACGCGATAATTTCCCTCCTGAGGTCTGACAGGCTGTTGAGAAGCTTGCTGTGACGTACTTCTGTCGCACAAAGTCCTCCAACGCTGAATAAAAACTCAAACAGTTTTTAGAGGAAAGCCACAGGAACTTTGACACTGGATCACACTGTGGTGTTTCCAGACTTTAAAGGTTCACAGTGTCTTGCTTTTTGAGTAGTGATGCAGCTTGCTGAAGCAAGCTGGTAAAGCAACTTCAAGTGCATTCAAGCTGTACATGTGTTCCCTGACAACAAGCACATGACCTTTGCGACGCCAACGCAGTATTGTACCGATCTAGCTACAGGAACCCATTACCGCTTCCAGCTGAGGGAACGTGTAGTAGGAAAATAACACTTCTCCTACATGGTATATCCGTGGCCTGTAAATGAAATAGCGTTTCCTAAATAGCTGGTAATGCTTCATTTCCCTCTAACTGACAGACAAACATTCAGAGCACCTGTCTGTGCATATACAGCCTTAAGGCAAAGTGGGTGGTGTAATTATTTATAAAAATAGACTATTAGCCCCAATCTACTATCGTTTCTCCTAAATCTCATTAGACACGCATTCCTATTTTATATGTAGAAATAGCTCTACGTTAATGTTTGACAAAGTGAGGGTAGAGATGTATGCATATGTGCATGCCAGGATTGTGGGCCACACACACATATACACACAGAGCTTACTGTCTGCACCCACTCACACACCTTTGAGAGTCAGCATTCTTACTCCACCCATGAGACCCATGCGCAAGTGGTTATGCTAAAAGTCAAAGAGATGATCAGCTGTGTAAAGCTTTAATGCAGCTGTCATTTCTTTGTCATATTTTATTTGATGCATGATTCGCTTTATTTTATAATCTAATTAAATACTTTTGGAGAGCTAGAAGAGTATTACTATAGGGATTGTTTTTTGTTTATGTTCATATGCTCTGGGAAGTCATTAACATCAATAATTATTTTTTATTTTGTGAGCAATATCTGGGGAACATATACAGGTAGCATAAAATTAGATTAGAGTATGTTAAAGGGACAGTTCACCAAAAAACACAAATTCCGTCATCATTGACTCACTCTCAATTTATTCTTGTGATGAGCACAGAGAAATATATTGGAAAGAATGCTTGTAACAAAAAAGTTCTTGGTTACAATTGACTTCCATATAAAATTACAATGTTAGTCAATAGTTTCCCAGAACTGGTTCGTTTCCCACACTCTTCAAAATATCTATGAATAGATCCTGAATAAAGCGTGGGTGTGCTTTTTCGGTCGCTGGATGACGCGTGGGCATCCTTTCCGGGAGAATAGTCCAATAAGGAACTAAGAACCCTTGTATCGAGCACAGAAATACCACGTCATACACAATGTTTTTTTAACAAGTTGACCATGTTAAGCTTGAGAAGCCAGAACATTTAACATTGTCAAGAAGTCAGAATGCATGAAATAGCATGTTACCCCCGTTTACATATCACTACATATAATAAACGGTCCTATTCTTTTCATAGTTGATATAGCCATTGTACTTTGTATTTAATGATAATACCATACATCCTATATATTTCATACACCTTTTGTAGTCTTTTTCTGCTTTGATACAATGCAATATTGTGAAAAACACTGTAGAAATACTTTTAAATGGAAATGAATTGAGCATGAGTGGCGGAGATTTTAATGTGAAGCATATTCAAACAAGATGTGCCCTTAATTGAATCAATAGTTTAAGTAATGTTGGTTGGTACCTTATTGATTTATTGACACAATGGGGATGTGTTGGATAAAGATTAACGGTCCACTTATAAACTTGGATCTTGAAAACAATATGAAGTAAATAATTATTATGTTAGCGGCTCTTTCTTTTGTATGCTAATGAGTTTTCTTATGCTTCTTTCGACAGATATCAGATTCGCTGCAGAAGAGCTACGCCACGTCAGTGTTATGGCAGTTCTTGAGTTTGGGCTACGCTCTCATGCTCTGCCCGTTTGTCATCGTGCTAGGAGGGATGTTCTTCCTCGCCACCGCCCTGTTCTATCTCGATGATCGTGAAAAAGCGGAGCAACAGTGAGTGCTTGTGTCTTCCTTACCCATAATCTTATAGCTTTCAGTATTTCAGCCAAATCAAGTCATCTTTAAAAAATCCAAAGCCTCAGTTTATTTCAAGGGTTCAACACTTCACGTTCCTAAACTGGGCTTTCGTTTATCATTTCATTCAGTGACAATGACAGGTCAGAGAATAGCTGTTGCCATGGTGATTTTGGCTATCTTGGCCATCCATGTGTGCCTGGTGAATAGCCTCAGGTGGATCTGGGTAATCTGCGAGGTTGAACGAGTTAGACTGCCAATAGGTGGACTGAGATCTATTTTCAGACAATGACACGTGGCATTAGTAATCCGCCGACGGGAAAGTGAATATTTTTTATAGGATAAAGATGTCAGAGTGAGCTCCTGGCAAGGTAGTGCTTGTATTGATCATGACAATGATGGACGCACAATGACCCCTCCACACATCATACTGTAAGCATAACCATTATGATAGATTTTAAAATGGATCATTCCTGTAAAACAGCTTTAAGCCGATTATATGCGAGTAGTATTTGTGACGATCATACTTAAAAAACGAATTGTGACTGTAAACTAAACATCAAATAAACCCCAAGGTTGTCACTATTTTTAATATGTCCAAATATGCCATTGTATTTACACTGGGCTTACTTAAGCTATGTATGTGTCTATAATTTTAAAACAAAGTCATACGCCAGTTTGCGTATAGAAGAGACCCATTCCCTTAAAAGGTAAAGACAAACATGATACCCGAACTGTACGACACACTTTCTTTTTTGCGTCCGTCTTTTATCTAGTGGATTTCCTGTGTGTGTTGCCACTCAAAAATGACTTCCTTCCTGTCTGCTTTGGGACATTTTTAGGCAGGGTGGTATGTTGGATTACTGCGGACTCTATGAAGATCTTCCCACGATAGGTCTTAGAGACACAACTAGAGGAGGTTGAGGCTTCCTTTTGTCTAGCCACATATTATACATATATCAATCTTTAGACACCACAAGGAGTTGCTAAATAATTGTATAGTGTTATTTATTGTTTTCTAAATGCGGTGTACTGCTAAATACAAGGTCTCAATGATAGAGAAACAACATTTGGCGATGTTTAAATATAAGTGTATCAATAATAGTGTTCAAAGAAGCTGACTTCCACCATGCAGTATAAACCACAAAAACCTGTAATACTTCAGTTTTTCATTGAACAGTAACCGGGGAGCAAATTGAGAAAATAAGCCCTTAAGAAAGCATTGATATTTAGCACCGATGTAATACACAGACACAACCTTGTGGGAATGAAACAGCTATCTCGCAGTAATGTTTATTTAATGATGTTTAACATAATATGCAATGTGATGAAATATAGTGCTCGCCAAAGCAGCAGCTTCAGAGATTAAATAGTTATGTTTGTGGATTCAGTAAAACTTCATTTATCTCTCGTGGTAATGAACCCGTGCATTAGTACATGAAACATTTCCAACCAATACTCTCTTACATCCACAATCGGGATTTTTCCTGCATCACTGCTGGCATTGGAGCGGTCCAAAAATAGAGCATTTATTAAAACTGTGCTTTTTGTGCCCAGGAGGTTTTTTTACTCACAATATCTTTTACAGTCTTCCCCCTGTCCTTATGCATCCTCCTCTATTTATAAAATGTGACAGGCAAAATGAAAGCCGAAGGGCGAAGGAATATATATTGAGCTTGAAGAGTGCTTTATTATTTCTAGGTTGTTCGCTGTTTTGGCCCAAGATGGAGCCATTTATAGCGCAAGGGGAAAACACTGTTCACCCAAGCAGTCACACAAAAACACACACATTTGTCACATATCCTTTGCGTTGCTGGTTGGTGGGGCATCCATGGAGACTTTAAGTTTATAGCATCCCTAAACTATTTCTTGCGGGGAACACGAACACATTTCCATGAAGCTGGAACTGAAAAAGCCAACAGTCTGTATGTCTTATCATAGCGCAGAAATAGAGAATTGAAAGTGCAGTGGTGATGTTAAGAATTAAATGCCACAAATAGAAGATCATAGTATTTTCCCAAATGGAGGTTTTCCTGCATTAAGAACTTGGATCCTCACCAGGTTCTTTTACTACCCCGGACATTTGTGGTCACACCGACTCAAACCCCTTGCTGCTTTACTTCATAAATTATTGAGCTTCAGCTTCCAGATCTTATATTTTAGTACTGCTGCTGTAAATTTGTATTTAAATGGATCTTGTCTGTGTTCGGGTAATCGGTATCAATCAGAGCTTTGCTTTTTCTCATTATTCTTTTTCTCTCTTTTCCTCCAGAGCGGACCCGCTTTCCGGACCGCCATCCACTATAAAGGTAAGACTTGGTCAAATTCCTGTATCTGATTTCAACAAAGGCCCCCTGGTCATTTCCTTACATAATTGTGCCTTGCTGACCTTTAAAATAAAGAATACAATGGCTATTTAAAGATTATTTATGGGAACGCATTCAGGAGAGATGATAAAATACCGCCTTTATGAAATTCCAGAGCTGAACACTTAACCTCTGTTTACCCCTTAACCGGCTTGTGACTTCTTACCTTATAAATACAATCAAATAAAAAGTAAATAAAATATATTATGTAAGCTTTACCTGTACAGTAACAAATTATGAGCAGTGCTTGATTGTTATTTGAGCGGTCAATAATTGCAAATCTGGATTCAGGCACCATTTCCCTGCTTCTCTTATCAGCCTTTCGGACTCACTGTTTCTTATTGTATAATTACTATTGCTTTAGTAATTATACAATAAGGAGAATTGAACTGGAGAATGAACATACTAGCATCCAAAGAAAGAAAAAGAAAACATCTAACAATGGAAACGGACTTCTGGTTGCCAGATTTTTAGGTTGAGGACAAAATGTGTGGGAGCAGTTTACTAAAAAATGCATCCCCAAACTATTCGGTTTTGAGGGCGGATTTTCCCTCTTTAAGTTATTGTGATAAATGTGGTTAAGATTTATGTTCTTCAGGGAAAGAGATCTATTATTATAGGCTATTATACTTAGGCTCTCCCATATCATGTATCTAAAGTTTCTGTCTAGGCTTGGATTGCCTTTGTCTCCTGTGCACTTTCCAATTAGCAAAACCATTTTACTGCTCTCACTAGCTTAAACCGAATCCCTAATTAAATTAGAAACTGCAAAAACAACCCCGTTTTAGGGCGTAAACCACACAGCCTTCAGCACCCTCCTGATTTTCCTCCCGATTGGCATTTAGCATGAAATCAATACGTTATCTCTGAGTGCACGAAGCACCGTTGCCTTCAGGGTGGGTCTGTCAGAAGCACGTAAATTAGCATAAATGAGAGCTTGATGGTATGAGACACAGCCTCGGGCATAAATAAATGGGAAAGTTCTCTGATCAATGAAGTCTATAGGGTTCGAAGCACAAAGTACTGGGGGAAAGTGCAGCATTACATATCGGACAGAAACCAAAGTGTGCACTGTTACATAGAGAAATGTATATACAGTATGGGTGTATATACATATGTATATGTATACGTACTGTATATGAGAGAGAGAGCAAATTGCTTTTTGTGTACAGTAGAATTTAGCTCCAAATAGAAAACCCACAGCCACCCACCGATGTATGAAACCCTCCGAGGTCTGAAGCATCATTAACCCAAATCACATATTTGTCATGTGAAATTAATGGGCCTGTATTACATAAATCTGCGGGGGTTAAATGGCCACATCGAGTGTTATTTCATTATTACAGATTGTCTGTGCCAAAGCTTTTTTCCGCTGTGCATGAGTGTTTACTATCACATAATGAAGAAAACAATAAACACAACAGCCTAAACCTCTAATCCTTGTTTATTGTTGGGGAGGACCTACTGGGTCAGATTATTCATAGCAGGATGATAGTCAAATCCTAAACAAGACCCTGGATGCTCTGGAAAGCGTCACTGATGCTATTGTCTGAACTTAATACCTCAGCGTTTTGAAACAATTGTGGCATGATGGGAATATCATGTTACAATGTAGTCGCTCTCTGCGGTTTCATATGAAAATGTTATTAAACAGAATATTTGTCATCTTGGGATAAATGCATGGTGACGTCCGTGGGCCAGTTGGGGACAGCATTTGCACTCCGGATCTGCCTTGTGTGCCCATGTGGGTGCGTGTTTGGTTTGGTTTACCAGAAGCACCACACAGATGGCTCAGCGGGTTACCGAGTTATAATAATTAAAATGAAACATCATGTTGTGAAACCAGAGACTAGGATGTTCTTGCTCTTATTCAACGACTACAAACAGTGCGATAATTACACCACTCTCTCTCTCTCTCTCTCTCTCTCAGGTCACCAAATGACGTGGGCAAGCAGAAGGATGAATTCTTGTAGCTAACTCACGAAACGCACATGCAACATTTTCTATTCTCATTGCATCATCATCTCTGCTTTATTCGTTCCATTCGGTGAAGGCTGTTTGTAAGTCACACTTTGCTTGCCCTGTGAAACCTGGAATCGCACCAGTCGGCTGCCGAGTGGCAAAGCGATGAACAAAGTTCAGCCAATCAGCAGCTGGTGTGCAGCTATTATATTAAAAAAAGAGTCACCTGGGCTCTTGATGGGTATTTAGATGAAGATAAGTTAGAACTCTCTGTGCCATACTACTGAACACAGCACAGACACAAGCTCCCGTCCTGTCACGCTGCCTGTCGATCTGCACCAAGTGCCATAGCATCACATTCCTAATGGGGACCAGTGCCGATCGTGCTAACAGTCAACCGGGGTGTTCACCAATAAACCAGATTCTACAATTGTGTAAGATATGAAGCTGAAAGATTTGCTTACATCGCAAATACCAACACTACGCGGTGAGCCCTGCCTTAAGAACGGTGTAGGTCTGGTCCCCTGTCTTGTGTTTCTTTTCTTATTACATGTATTTTTCTTTCTTTTTCTTAGCACTTACCATTTTAATTCAGTGCCAGTTACACCATGCAGCCACGCATGGCATAAGAAACATTTTCATTCTCTAACTGTGCGTTTATAAAATCTAAACTGGAGGAATTTATACGGACAGCATAAATAAGGACACTGGATTGTAAATAGTATCTTTTATACAAAAAACCTTTGTAAATTCTTTCCTATTCTTTCATAATTCAAATAGGAGTTATTGAGCAGTCCGCCAGGTTAAACAGGACACGGGCACATCACACAGTTTGCCCCGAGAAAAGTAGAAATACTGAAAGTATTCGGACAAGTGAACAAAGACATAGATATCATTGCTTATCTTGTGACAGCGCAGAATTCTTTCCACAGTGCTGGGTTACACACCCGGCCAGGCAAACTTTCATTTAACTGGGGTTCAGATTCAAAGCTCGATCTATATGAATGAAAGTCTTTGTGTGCTGGGTTACCTTGCTCATTTGGTTTTACTTATCCCTTTCCTGAAAAAGGTAGAGAAAGGCTGATAGTGTATCAGACTCGTTTCCGTCCTTTTTCAAAGAGGGATGCAAAATACTGAGGTGTTTATACTTATTTTGATTATTATAGGAATTTGGGTCACTTTTGGTGCATATTGTTTCTTAAAGACTTTCAGTCTTTCTTTAATTCTGTGGATCGATTTTTAGCTGTTTCAGAGGTGATGCAGATATATGAAGATGTTGCATGAACTAAGAAAAGCCTTAGGAACGAAAGGATAGTATAGTTGCAGAATCTTTTGCTGTTATTGGCCAGTGTGGTTTAGCTTTGGAATATAGTTTTGTAATATATGCAATTTTAAGAGTTAGCTTTGACAGTGGCAATAATTAGAATATGCTCATATTCATTTCGATTTCTCAGATCACACCACTGTCACTTTTTGGTGTTAGCAACCAAATGTTTGCCTGCGTCTGAAGCCGTTGAAGTAAATCTGTTCTCAAAGGGAAAATTTCCGTCAAGAAAAAAAAACACCTTGCCTGTATAGTGAAGTGTTCATCGGAAGAGTGGGTAAAGCTTTAGCATAATCTTTTATTTTGAAGGTCTGACTTAACATGTCATGTGAAATTAGCGTCCCTGTTCGCCGGTCTAAGCTTTGATGTAAGATGAAAAGCCTTTGAATGTGATTCTGTCCAATCCAATGTGTTTACACATGCAAATTGATCTTAATGAAGCTTTTGTACTATTGTGTCTTTTTTTTTTCTTTTTACAAATATGAGTTTTATATATAAACACTATAAAGATAAACTATATGCAGCAATTTTAATATATTGTAAACAAACTGCTTTGATGCCATGTATTTATTATGTTTTTATTTTTTTATTTGCTACCCATGCTGATAAGATGGTATAAAGGGAATATAATGTTATAGATAATGTACAGTTCGTTTTAGGTTTATTTGTGTTTGAAAATGCCCACGAATAATCATCACCAGTGAAGAATCTCTATTGTTCATCTCTGAGAACTGTGTTCACAGGTCAAAGAGACCCGAGCCAACTATGTACACATGCACACATACAGACGCACACAGAGGCACAGCATGCCAAAAAAAAAACATCATCATTATTTTTGTTAGACCAATGATCTGATAATGTTCCTGATTGTTTTTTGCACAAATGTGTGACTCGTGTGCTCATCAGGGGGTTTTGTTTTACTGTTTAATCAAATAGTGTTACACTGGCATTCTGTAAGTGCTAGCTTTGATGGATCATTACCCATTCACTGCCTGGCTACTATCTTTTTAACATTATATTACATGCTGTTGATTATTATAAATATTGTTTATTTGTTTGAAAGGCAACACTCACAGTGATCTAAAGATGAATAACTGGCCTTATATCTGTAATGCCAAGTTTATGCCAACAACAAATCAGATGCGTAATTGTGTGAGATCATTATAATTGCATAATGGTGAGAGTTGAGTATTTCAGAATGCACATTTTCTTGTCATACAAGAATTCTGTAAAATGTAACCTATTTCTGATGTCAAGCAGAAATTCAAAGGTGATTTTATTTTTTAGAGCTTATGTGATTATAAAGAAGGAAAGTATCTAGGAAGTTTACTGTGATGCTCCCACAGGGATATACACCCTATATGTAACTGATCGAAATAAACTTATTTAATCAAAACAGAGTAATCCCTTGTCTTTTTTTAATAAATTCAAGTATATTCTTAAACAATAAAAGGAAACCTTAGCTGTATATGTTGCCTTGCTGGTTTAAGATGAAAAATAACTTTTCCATGATATTCTGATATTTTTTTGGAAGATGCACCTGTATAGGTTGGACTATCTAGGCTTCAGAAGTCAGTCTACGGACTTCTGAAACTCATTTGATATTTTTTGTTAGATTTTGAGACTTGAATAAAATAAAAAATAACTGGACCAGGACACCTTACCCTGAAGCTACACTTCAAGGGTCTATGAATGAACTCTAATGTCATGGAGACCCATTAGCACATACCTGAGCAGATAGAAAGGATACTTTTACTGCTCCAGGAAAAAACGGGGTTGGGTGGGGGTGGGCTGAGCAAAGGTTTTGTTTCCATCGGGTAATGTAAGAGTCTGTCCTGATTTGGGGGCTTGGATAAGGTCCAGCATTGTTTACAGAGGCACTCCATTCCTCTGTTGCCCGGCAACAGTTTTTGTGACTCCAGAGAAGAAGATTTTAGATGGAGAAGGTCAGCAGTCTGTCGACAAGACATGCAAGCATGAATACATATGAATACATAGTCTCACACACAGTACATGAAGCACATACCCAGTGATGAGAGTTTTGGTGAAAATATGAGAAAGTATGCCTAGCAACAGTCCTCACATTCATATTACAGTTGAAAGAGCAATATTTGTCTATGGTGTAACCCGTATAAAAGCAAATTGAGAAAATTCACAAATATCTACCACATGCACATAGCTGAGAACAGAATTACCTCATATCTTTAAAATGTCAGCTTCTTCTGACTGTTTGCCTTTACACAAAAAAGCACATAAAATAAGTATTGGCCAAGTATTATCAAAGAATCAACCAATAATGATGAGGTGTTTAACTTTAGTTAAACAGAATTGATTGCTCAAAGTCAGAATCCATACCTCCATTCCATGATCACAGCAGCTTTTCTAATCCCAGGTAATCCTCCTCTAACATTTAACACCTATACAGAACCCGATGTAAATAAATTCACAATCTAAACATCAAATTTCGAAATTAGTCCATTTGACCATGTGTCTTATTGAAAGTCATTAGCAAATACATTTTTGTAAACGAGAAAGCTAAAATGCGAATTAAAACTACAGTACTGCATTCTTACATGAGTGGAGCATCTGTTGCAATTCATACTGTTAGAACCCTCACCAGAACATTTGAACACTCAATATTTGTATTTGAATTAGTTTTAGGTTGTTTAAATATACTTTATTGATGGAGTGATGAGGATTTTCCTTCACTGGACTCTTATGAATTGACGTAAATGCACTATACCCAAACAAACTTCGAATTCTGACATGACACCATGGAGAGAAAACTGTGACAAAGTCAACACAGAAGAGAGGAGATCGGACAGGAAACTCAAGGGTGTGGACAGGATATAATGTTTCCTTATACCTCGACAGGAAAGTCAATGCTGCCGCTTATTTCCATGGAACTGTTAGGACACTATGTGGACCAAAAACACAGGAAATTTTTCTAGCTTTAAGCAAATAGTTGATTAAGCGAATGAAGTCAGTTGTTATTTTGACAAGCTGCTTTATTTTATTTTAAACAAATAAGAGTCTAAATATATTCTAGTGATTTAATCGAATAAACTTTTACATATAACATACATCTGTCAAAATCTGATCTAAAAATGTAATTTGTTTACAAAGCCATTGAGTGTTTTGAAGCAAAATATGTTCCAGACATTTCATGAAGACCCTAATAAATCATACCAACTTGTTGAAAGTGCTCCTCTGAGGAAACCTTTAAAAGGATAGATCACCCAAATATGAATTCTGGTTGAACACAGAGAAGAATACTTGGACGAATGCTTGTAACCAAACAGTTCTTAGACCCCATTGACAAATTAGGAAAAATTGCAATGGTATTCAAAAGTGCCCCAGAACTGGTTCCGGTCCTACATTCTTCAAAATATCTTCTTTTGTTATCAACAAAACAAAGACATTTATACAGATTTGGAACAACTAGAATTCATGACAGAATTTTGGAACAACTCGAAGGTGAGTAAATGATGACAGATTTATTTATTTTTGGGTGAACTATCCCTTTAATCGTGCCCAAAGTCTGCACTTACATGAGGAAAACTCAATTCATCCTATACGACGAGAACAAAGCTAATGCTTTATAAAGACAGGCGTGTTGTCTGATTATGAATTAAGTCATTCTGCGCACGTTTTAGTGCAGTCAGCGTATTTGCTATTCCTCCTCAAACGCAAGAGACCAATGCAAAGGTCAACGCTAAGAATAGCGCAACGCACCCAAAACACACAGCTTTAATTGTGCATTTAGGGATTCAAATAACACATGCTTAGCCTTAAACCCAGCTTCATTAAATTAAGAGGGAAAGCCACTGTCTCCATCTTCCCTCATCAATGAAGAAGAAAGAAAAGGCAGAGAAAAGGAGTTGAGTACAATCGCCTTGGGGACAAACTCAAAGCCGTTCCCAAAATCATTCTTTCAACATCCAAACGTATTTCTCTCATGAAAAGAAGAGTAGATATTTTGGTTTGTTTCTTAACTCAGAATATCAGAATGAACAGCTGGCTGCATATTAAAAGAATACACACAGGTGCGCGCGCAGATGATATTAAAGATATTAGAAGAAGAGTCTTTGGGAATACAGGTAAGTGGCAATAACGAATTTTCCATCATTAAGATCTCATTAACGTGCAGTAATGCAATTAAGCATCTTATATGCTTGGTAATTCAGACTGACATGCTAAATTAATTGCCATTTTAAACATTACTTTTAATTTTATGCCACCTTGAATGCATTAATCTGCTAAGGAATCTAAATGGGACATGCTTAGTTCAGTACAATGTGTGGCACTGTGACATTTTTGCAACACAGTGTGTGTTTGGGGGATAATTAAATCCTTAATGGCCTTTATGCTTATATGATGGATTGTAAGCGTATCGCTTTGCATCGGTAGATCGGAATAAACCCAATCACAGTGGGAATATTGGTGAATTTTCGCTTAGGCACGCGTGTCTTCCACACCGATCTTGAGTCTTGAGTTCAAGTTCCCTGCGCTAATTCATTTACGCTGATTGTTTCCATTCATCACTGAGCACGTGCATCTTACTGCAATGAACGCAACGTGCGACACGTGAACCATTCACTGCGCTTCATGGGCCCCTGCAGCGGGATCGACCAACTTGAGCATGTTTGTAGTTTAGCCGACATACGAGCACAGCTGGAAGATTGCCCGGAAGATGAACGATACAAAATGGCAAAATGCGCATTCTGTTGTTTATAACGAACAGCCCAAAGTCCCATGCTTATGCACATAGGACTACACTAGCTTTAAAAAGTGACCTTAACGTTTACGAGTGTGTTATGAAGATGTTTCTGGTAATTATGTTTACTTTTAATTTATCAGGATAATAATGTGTTGAACATTTAAATGCTTTACAAAACAGTCCGAAAGGATTCTTTTTCTAGATTATGCAGCAAACTTCAATTTGTGTCAGAGCAACATTACAGGAATCCCTGCCAAAAAAAAGCACAGCAATTCTAATGTGTTCCTTAAAAATACCATCATGAAACCTTGGGTTTTTCCATTAACCCTTTTGCTGTGTTCAAAACCTTATAACACTTAGTGTTCAGCTTATAAATCATCTGTTATGCAATATTATCAGCAAATATTGGATTCAATATTTTTGACAACTTGTTTTCTTTCATTTAGGACTGGTTTTGTGTTTCTTTCAATCTGAGTAATCGTAGGGCTAGTTAATCTTTGTTTAGGAACCTAACCTTTGACTGAAAAAAGCATTTTTTGTCAATATTAAATAAAAAATGACCTAAATTTGCACTGCTGTTCAGACTAGCCTAATTTATTGTTTAACCAGGACTGGAGGTTTGTTTTGAAATGCTTTTATATATAGCAGAGAATCACACCATGCATGGTGTTCCCGTGTCAAAATGAACCGCCTACCAAACATACCTTATAAATCACTCGATATGATATATTAATACCAAAAATTGGATTAACTATTTTTGTCAAATTGTTTTCTTGCATTTAGGACTGGTTTTGCATTCCTTTTTCTAACGAATTATCATGCCTAGAGCAGTGGTCGGGATATGGCTACAATGGCTACCAAGCCACAGGTGCTCTTTTCAAAAATAATGTGAATCCAATGCAAAAATAGTAGAATCCAAAAATAGTTAATCCAATGACCCACCAACATTTGATCGTTAAAAAAACATCATAATATAAATGAATAATTCAGGTTGTCCGGGCCACTAGACGCATGCAGTGCTAGGAGCAAGCGTAACGCTACATTATCAACGTTTCTATGGTAACCTCTCGCGCCCGCAGCCTGCAAGAAGCTAGCCAGAGCGCGAGGTATGTATCATGCTTTTATTGTAAGGTACGGCTCTTTGTGGCGAATGATACAGATTTTATCACGAACTACAAAGCAATTAGCAAGATGCTATTTAAGTCTCTTTCATGAGCTGTTGCGCACACCGGTCGGCATATGACATCAAAGTCCCGCGAGAGCAGAGCGCCGTGAGCTTTCGAAACGTTCTCGCGGTACTCTGATGTCAGACATTGGCCGATCGGTCTGCAGCATTTCAAGAAGTCGAACATACTAATGCAAAGTCAGAAGACTCATATGCAGTATTTTGTGAGTATCAGTACTATAGGAATGTGCACTTTTTTAACCATATGTTAGATATAATGAAGTTTAATTGAATGGAGGAATCTTTATACATTTTTGACAGAATTTTTTTTTTATTTAAGTTTTAATAAAATTGTCATTGTTGTTCAGACAAGCCTACTTTAATCTAGACTAATTTGTGTAACCATTATGTAACAATAATGCTGTTTCTGTGTCAAATTGTGTCTGACTATTGTGATTTACAAGACAGAACACATAAACGCTTTAATATGGAACATTTCATAGACAATAACAATACTGGCATTCCAAAGATATATTTTTTTACTTATGCAAGGGCCTCACTACAGGATAATCGGGCCGATTTCTCCCCTTCCGACAATCCTATAGCCCGATGATCTTAAACGGCTCCAAAGATTATTTTATAAGATTTTCATGTTGTGTGTTAAGAGTGAATGAACCTGGTGGGAAGAACACCGGAGTCACCTAGATTGCATAAATATTCAACATCAGAAATCCTGATGTGTGGGGGAAACCCTGAGGACACGTGGAACAAAGCAATACCCAATCAGAGAGCCAGCTGACAGAAGTATAACAACCGTAGTCATGACAAAAATAGGTCCAGTGGAGCTAGTGAAGCTAGTGACATTGTAAGCAGCTTTTTTTTTACAAAACATTATTAATATTATTTTTTATTACTCTGAAGACACAAATACAACAATATTTTAGCAATAAAATTATAGTGCTGTGCGACCTTTAATGCTTTAGACGAAACTGCTTGAGCAATTTCTCAACGATTATTTTGTTTTTACATCACATTAAAAGTTATATTTACACATTTGTTTATATTGAACACATAATAAACATACCCAATAGTGAAATAATAAAAAAACTCATTGTGAAATATCAAGAGATTTTGCGAGATTTCCTGTGTTCACAGTCAGAACCCATTTTTAGAAGGAAATGTTGAGAAAAGATTTTTTCAAGTCTATAGTCACATTTGAAAGGTAACAGCACAAGTATTACTTAGAACCCTTTTCAGAAAATGAAAGCATTTCCAAATAAAGGACCTGTTTTTGTGATCTTTCACTTTCAAAGGCCAGTCATTTTTGAACTGGAACACCATTTTGAACAAAACAAAAGCTTTTCAGACTGAGCTTCCTAATTAAACATTTAAGTACAGTAGTGTGATAAATAGTCGATTTTGTTCATATTTAATTGAATATTAGCAAATTATACGCAAATAATGTTTATTCCCGCATAACTAATTTAAAACAATTTATAACCTCTCTTTGGTAGGCGGGTCAATTCGACCCGGGAACGCCACAAGTGTTACAAGGTGGGGAAAAGCTACAAAAAAGCAACAAAAAACTCACTTTCTTTGAGAGGTTGTTATACTTTGTGAACAAAGTCACCAAATTTAACATTAACTTTTTGTGTAAGTTTGTGTTTCAGAACACAACAGCAAGGATAGAAACCCAATAGAAACAATCACAGAAATTCTAAAGGCTTCCATTAGAATACCATTACAACCCAGTAGCTTTTGCCATTTAAACCATTACAAAATTCCTTTTTGTGTGTTTTGGGGAATATTCCAGTATGATTCAACATTCCACCAATAGAATCTATCACATACCAGTATAACCATTGCACTTTCCATTAAAACCAATACAATTCCCTTTCAAATCATTACCATTTCTTTAATGGTTTCTATTGTTTTTTTTCAGTAGGGAGATTTCATTACCATTAAGTTTCCATTTAAACCAGTACAATGCAAATTATAACCATTTAATCCATTACACTTTTATTGTGTTTTGGGCAGGGTTCTATTGTCTTTCAGCAGGAATAAATAATTTATTTCAACGGGCCATAATTTACCCATTTACTCAATCAGCCTTATTCACCCTCATTCACCCAAATTTGAAATAATTTATTTAAAAAAGTCAAAATTTACTTATTTTCTCATTCACCCTTTATACCAGTTATGGCAATGGAGACCCATTTTTTAAGCTTTTGACAAATCCATCCATCATAAATGTAATCCACACGACTCCAGGGGGTTAATACATGTCTTAGAAAGCTGGCCAATAAATATGTGAATAAAACATTTAATATTCAATCTTATTTAGACACATGATTTGGATGTGAACATAATACATCACTAGACACACAAAATGGCCACAAGTAGGATGCACGAATCTCACCTTTGAAGCTCATTGGTTTTTGTCTCGTTGCACTGAAGAAAGTCAAAAACACCCAGGGTGGCTTTAGGATGTGTATAGGGATAAATTACATTTATGGGTGAACTATTTCTTTAACATTCTCAAGGCATACCATTATTTTCCAATCCTTACAGAAAATTGATACATCATCTTACTTTTATCCTGCCATAAGTCTCTTGAGTTTAAAAGGCAACTCAACATTTTTAGACTGTGGCACTGCTTGCATCCAATAAAAACACTTATCTTAACCTGAAATATTACTATTATTTGGAAGTGCTAATGTCACATAATCAGTGTTCATGTAGAATTTATATGCTTCAATATAGATGTGTGACTCTTATCAGCAGGGGTCATGATCATTATATACTATCATTCATGCATCACTGTACTGATCTAATCTTCTGCAGACTATAAGGATTTGGTTTGTCGAGAATCCATTTCTGAAGGACAGCCTAACTTTCTCATACACCCGGATTTCCAAACTGACATCTCTTTGAACTCATTTTCTATCTACTGTTTAATGCTACAATAACATTCACAAGAGAAATCTCTCAGTCTCTGGCTATGCCAAAACGTTCCTACATGACAAATGGCTTCCTTCCCTCATGAGGAGAGGAGAACACCGCGCCTGTGTGCTGAGGCAGAGCGCCTGAATGCTAACACTGAATTCAACCTTAGATCACCTCAAAGTGCACCTAAAGGTTCTTTCTTTCTTTCTTCCTTTCTTTCTTTCACTGCTGGCCACACAGGTGGAAGTCTGCAGGAATGGAGGTCTGTGTCAATGATTATATACTTAAGATTCAAAAGATTAATTATTTAGAATTTTTTTAAATAGTTATTTGGTTTTCAGTGCTCTGATAGCAACATTAAGAGTAAATATAGCTAGTGCTGTTAACATTGGTTGATGCAAATGAGTTTTCATGATATTTTAGGTATAGCAAATGGCTTTACTCAGAAAACAATGGTTTGAGTTTCTTTTGGGCTGCAATTTTGTTTTTTTTATGTTAATTCAGGTGCAGTAACTTTTGACTTTCTTGTTTTCGACATAGGCAGTTGTACATGGCACAAAATTACCGGAGGGGTGCCAGACGAGAGCGCAAAAACACAAAATTTATGATTAACTGATTGATAATACTAACATGTTAATAATGCATGTGTAACGGAGACCAGGTAGTGTGATCTGTGTAGGTAAACTTCACTCCCTGACTTCAAGAGATGCTCCCACAACTTTCATTATTGTGGGCTCGTTAAAGCACCTGCTTCCCACCCTGGACTCATCACCGGTTCTAAGTTAGACTCCTGCTCAGAGCCACTTCCTTATTAAAAAACATTTTACTGGTAACACTGACACTGCCTCCTTTATTTGACTGCTTTCAACTAAGTGAACTGCAAAAAGTGTTTACTGGCACAGTGATTTGTAACAATCTATTTCCCATTTATTTAAGAAAAGCCAAAACAATTTAATAAGCTTTTATTTGTGTCCCTACAGCATTTAGGGAAGAGCTTTACAAAATGTTAAATATCTAAATAATAATAATTATTGGTGGGCCGTTATCGGCGTTAACGTGCTGCGTTAACGTGAGACTCTTATCGCGCGATAAAAAAAATGTCGCCGTTAATCTATTCTCAAAGTTGGGTTGGGAGCTGGGTCTATACTACGCAAGCTATGATGACTTTCCCCTTGATATTTTAGCGCGTATGTATACATAGCTTAATTGCACTGGAGGGGGCGAGAACGAGATTTTTCAACTCGCGTGATTCGCGTCATTCTCGCCGCCTCATCATCTCATAATTCGGGCTTCATTCGCGCGATTCGCGCATCAAGTAGGTCCATCGCCTCTTTGCATTGACTTAACATGTAAATCACTCGCGCTTGACGCGCCATTCGCGTTTGGTCTGAACACAACATAACGTTACTGTGAAATGACCACAACAAACGTGACGTGCTAACATGGATGCAGGTATGAAGCCGCCGGGTTTGCTTCAGGGAAATTTTATTTTTAAGAAGCTTCCCAATGGAAACCTTGACAAGACTAAGGATGTTTGCACCTTGTTCAATGTGGAATTGGTTTACTGTACGGAATTGGTTTACATACAGTTGGTTTAAAAAAAAACAGGTGGTTTACCTCTCAACAGGTAGTGGTCTAGCTTTAGTTGAAACCAGTAACTTTGTATTGGCACCTAATGTATCATGGCTCCTGTATGACATATCGCTTGTTGCTCTTTGTAAGTTGCTTTGGATAAAAGCGTCTGCTAAATGACTAAATGTAAATGTAAATGTACTGTAGGAGCTCTTCCAGTCTCAAGTACCACCTAAACGCAAAGCATCCCTTAGCTAATGCGGAAGTAAACACAAGTACATCTTATTGAACATAATTTAATTTTCATTACCAATGATCATAGTAGAACAGCTTTCTCAAGCAGTTTGTGATGCATTTTGGAAACAGGAGATGAGCCCCTGGTCTAATGCGCCACCTGGCTGGAGAAACCCGTTCTCAAAGACTTACTTTTAGTCATTATTAGGGTATCACACATATTCTGAATGCTTTCGGCAGAATTCAAATGAGCCAATTTAATCTAGATTAACCTAGATTAATTCCAAGATTAATCTAGATTAAAAAAATTAATCTATGCCCACCACTAATAATAATACAATTTTCATTTTATGAGCTAAACAGTATTATTGAGACAACGATCAGTTTTATTTTCAGCATTATTTAAAAAAAATGAGTATGTAATAAGAGAAAATTATTTTTTGTTGTTATTTATTCACTTCTTATTTATGTTAATCACAATTTGGGTCATGTTAAAATAAATATGAATTTTGCTAAAAAAAAAGTTAATTTTAACATTTTAATTTTTTATAGCAGTGGCGCATTTGAAAATCTTGCATAAGGCACCAACAGAGGCTGGGCCGGCCCTGATTACACTGAGACAAATGTTTCAACTAAATCACTTATAACGAGAATAACCTCCTCTTATTACATAACTGGAATGTAATTAATTCAAGATCACTTGGGTGTCACACAACTACACACAACACAACTCTTATGTTTAAATAGTCTGAATTGCTTGATAAAACAACATTATGACAATTGTGAATCATCAGCCTGGGAGCCAAATAACCGTACAGACAGACATGAGAGACAAAGACAGAACCAAATGAAAAATAAACAGTTTACAATGTCTTGACACACCCCTGCAGCAAAATCTCCCTCTAATACTGCAGCACCAGGATAAGACACATCAGTGGGAGCAAATGGGGGGGCTATTCTGTAAGTGTGTGCGAATGCACTCTCAGCAGTCTCGTGTAGTCTGTACTTGACTGAGGAAAATGAAAGGATTGCAGTAGAAGCCACAGACGGAATGGGAAGGAGAGAAACAATAAAAAGTTTGACCAAGGATTGAGTTAAAACAGACAGATAATATATGAAAATCACTCAATGAAAGGAAAACACAGATAGTGTCACCAATTCAACTACTCAATGATGAATCATTGATTCAGTAAGAGGAAATTAGAAATAGTCCCAGTAATCAATTGAGACAAAGTTGGCTACAGAAACAATAGTCGTGCATTCAATGATTAAGGGCTTCAAAAGGGCAAGGTGGCAACCTTTGCGGACCGGCCCTTTCTTATTTTATCGATTAGCTGTTTGACCTCTGAACTTTAGGGTTTTTCAGGTCCGGGATCTGCCTGTGTCAAAGCATTTTGGCCTTTAGTTAAACCGGGTGCACAATGTAAGATTTTGTCCACAAATTTTGAAAGTCCTAAAAGATCCAGTTAAATTCTGCCATTGTCAAATGTTTTGAGATGCAAGTCCTGCAGTTTGGCTAATCCTAGAATCTATGATTTAACATCTCAGGGCAGGTCTTTTTGTTTGTGTCAGTTTTCTAAAGGCCATTAGTCTGACATGAATGACAACTGAGATTCCACTGGATCATTTTCGTTCTGCCCATTTTCGTTTGTTTCCACCCTAACCCTAAGAATCAATAAAACGTTTCTGGACTTTTACATTATTGATAAAACATTTTTTTTGTCATGTTTATTTCACTTTTTGAATTACTAGGACATCGGGATGTCCTCATAATGAAGGGGGGGCATGGCCAAACACATGAATACACACCGCATTGGAAGGACTGTGCGTCCTCATAATGTTGGTCAAAAAAGTGCACATACACATTTAACAAAAAATAAAATTACCTGAAATTAAACCGAGTGCTTGGATAATACAGCAGTGAGTGAATGAGTGAAGTCAGGAACCAAAATCAAATGACTGAGGTTACAGAGGAATGAGGAAAAGGGCAGTTAGTGAAGAAATGACTGAAAATAAACTTACTCATTTGAGTAAGTTATCACTTTTTTCTTACGTACTATCAACAAGTTTCATGAATATCTAATAGGCATGGTGCCATACTTCTCTTTCTAAAGTCACGTGTTGAAGGTACTGTGTGGAATATTTAGGAGGATCTATTGACAGAAACGCAATATAATATACATAACTTAGTCTTCAGATGTGTAGATAATGACCATAGATAATGACGTGTTATGTTTTTGTTACCTCAGAATGAGCTATTTTTATCTACATACACCACGGGTCCCCGTTACATGGAATTCGCCATGTTATTTCTACAGTAGCCCTAAATGGACAAACTGCTCTACAAAGTGGGTTTCGTAAATACATTAATATCTTCTGCAATGAAGCGAAAACTTAACATCTTTGCCCTGTGTCAGCCACCATAGCGCTTTGAAAGGGAGGGATGAGCGGTGGAGTACTCTTTGTTCTATACATATTAAATCAGTTCATTTAGGTTAATTTGCATTCTTCATCTGTCATTAAGAACTACATTCATTCATTCTGTTTCAGGGTGATTTTAGAAACTATGGTCAAATTTGTATGTAAACAACAGAAAATAAGGATCTCTCCACAAACACCATTCTCCTCAGCCGTTCATCCAGGCCCTAGTATATTAACGGCTATATGTCTCCAAATCCAATCCTTATCAGCTACAGACATCTGCAATATGTTTCCTCAAACATGCCAAAATATGCTGCATGATTTTTTAACCTCCATACATTGCTTCCTATTACAACTCTGCTTGTGTGGGTGCCAGCTACCTTCAATCATTCAGCAACCTGTAAATGGGCAGCCCAGCTGCTAAGATCAAGTGTCTTCAACCACATAGCCTTACCATTTTTCCTTACTAGGATATGAGCGTTGATACCATGGGTGCTTAAGAGATCAAGCTTCCATGCACTGTCATTTTACAGAAGTTTTCTGTTTTTTTTACAGATCTTTCATGTATTTTAGAAAAACTTAAAATGACTAAAAAAGACCACAAATTTACAGGAAAAATGGGGGAAACTTTATTTTTACAGAAAAAACTATTATTTTACATTTTATTTCTAGCACCCTAGCTGGCATAATTATTTTTTACTTGTTTTTTTTACAGTGGGTGTAATGTTACATATAAGGACAAAATTATCACTTGGGACATTTATCACTAGTCAAAAATGTCTCTGAAATTAGTAAACTAGTCAATTTATATCTCAATGTATACATCAATAATGCTGAAATGCATATGTTTGTGAGGTTAGAAAGCATAAAAACAAAAATGTAAATTGGCAATTCCAGCGATATGGACGTGACATTTTTGCGTTTTGGACGTGACATAAAAATGCTCAGAGAATGAATCTGTTATGATTATATTTTACCATCTGTTTAAATTTTACTGATCCCTTGTTGATAGACTCTAAACATAAAAAAAAATCAGTCTATGAAAAAAAAAATATTTAAAAAATGGGAAATAATCATGCGTTATGAATGTGACAAAAAAAGGATGCGGTTTTTAGGAGACAACAAACTTTGTAGGATTTCATTAAAATAAAATGCAAAATCCTAAAGCATTTACACCCCATGAATGGATAAGGGATGCCTCTTTATAGAACATAAAATAGTTATTTTGTTTTAATTTTCATGTGTCCATTTATGAAGAAAATGTAGCGTTATGGATGTGACAATCCTGAAAATGGCACTTTCCTGCCTACGAAAAATCATGCGCTAAAAATAAAACAAATGCTTCACAAATTTGAAGAGATCTCACATGTATTTTCAAGCCACCAAATGTTAAAATCTGTGCTGTTACCATAGTCAAAACCGCTGGTAAATTTTGTGTGGTAAGGTTGACATTCACGGAATTGCCCAAATGTTACATTTTTCATATCAGTGATTCATGTCATTGCATGTTATTGCATTGGGTGGGCATTAAGGCTCCGAAAGCGATGCATTGCTGAGATGTTCTCCAAATAGATTTACACCTTTATCTGAACCAGAGCAGAAACACTATGTTTGCATTTCCTGCTAAATATAACACACCGAGGTGTATGTGCGTGAATGGAGCTCAAACATTGTGGGTTATTCCACAGAGGTCTATCGCAGGCATACACCTGGATGTTTGCGCATCGGTCGGAACTCTGTGTCCACGTGCGTGTAAATTTAGCAAAAGTCGCCACACATTAGCGTGTGTTTTGTTTTTTCAGCACACCACCCTTGTATGATGTTCCTGTTTGGGATGACAACATTTAAACTGCCAGCAACCAGCATGTGGGCAGAGAAAAGAGACTGCGGAGTCGGATGGAAGAAGCTAATTTAATTTTACGTGGCAGGCAGTCTCAAAAGACAGTTTATAAAAAGAAGAAAAGGAGATGTTGACAGATGCTAAGAGAATGAGCTTTTTGTCACATACGACACAGGTATAAAGAGGTAGGATATAAAATAAAATCTACAAAAATATATATTTTTGACTTTAATAGGTGCTTGACTGTGCAAAACCAAACCCCCGCTGGTAGGAGACATATTAATTTGGTAGTCATAGAAAATGTGCCATACAGGTGTGCATTTAGAGTCATTTAACAACAGCTTCAAACACGGCTCATCCATTCAGAACTCAGAATGGTTTATTCCCAACTATTCTCATACCTGATAGCAAAAAAAAGGTGAAGAAACTCCATAGGGAAGGGAGCAGAAGAGGAAGAACAGTGTGTTTCCAGAGAGGACTGATGCTGCACTTGTTCATGCGATATATAGATGCGTGTTTCCAGAAAGAGTAAAGGATGACAGCAATTTATCGTATCATACTGCACCCACACCCGCTTCATTTAGTTTTTCTGCAAAATATCCACACACATTTTACACAGCCATCCATCAGCTTAAATACTTATCGTACAGTAAACGGAGTGTTTCTGGTTTATTAGTGATAATGTCAGGATGACCCGCACTCGAGCAATCTGTCAAGACCTGAATGTTCAAAATCTGAGCGAGAGCTCTCGCTGGTACCACAAAAAACACACAGATGGACCATGATAAAGAACAGATTGCTTCATACCTCACTGTCCTCACATCCATCAACACACACGCAGCATTGCATAACAACGGTCACAACACTGAGGCTTAGAGTTGATGACTCGCTTCAGAATATACATGGTAATTCCCCACCAATGGAGATTTATCCACCATTCTGCTAGACAGCATTTTATATTTCTCATATGAATATGCTTTATTGATTATCTTTTCTATAACCAGGTTTAAGAAAACACCATAAAGCAGCAAAACTACGTTAATTTGTGGTTACCCATGTATTGTTTTTTGTATCTGAGTGAACTCTGGACAACATCTTATACTGTATATCAAATCACCAGCACAAACAAACATTTACATTATATACACATCTTCATAAATTTGCTTTAATTTATGGTTTCATCAAATGTAAAATTTGGTCTTTTAATTTCTATCAACACATATATTTAAAACCTGTGAGCTTTAAAGCTTTATAAAAATTAGATGTGACCTTGCGCAACTTCTTAAAGTCATGAAATACTCCCCCTCAAGTTGTTCCAAACCTGTTAAAAACAAAGAAAGATATTAGGAAAAAAATGTTAGAAACTGACATGTCCGGGACTACATTGACTGCCATAGGAAAAAATACCAGTTCTAGGGCACCTTTGACTACCATTTAAAATGTTCCTACTGTTGTTGTCAATGATGCCCCAGAATTGTCAGTTGCTAACAGTTTCCCAAATACATTTATTTTTTATCAACCGAACAAGGTTTATACAGGTTTTGATCTAGAGGGTGAGCAAATGATGACAGACATTTCATTTGTAGGATGAGTATCCCTTTAAACAGTATTTTATACTGTAGCTATACCACACAGTGTTGTTCTTAAATAATTCTGACTATGTTCAATGTAGATTCATTGTTTTTAGTTTTTATTTTATATTCTGTCTCTTCTGGGACATCTCCCATAATCCCTTCAAGCTCTTATTTTTGCTTCAGAGTTCTGGCTTTAGCAGACTCTTCTGTGATGCAGAAGCAGAGGATGTTGGGATAGCTGCCCACTGATAAACTGTAGGAGACCGACGGGGATTTGTGGGGTAGAGATGACAGATTAATCCTCTGGAGTGAAAGGGAGAGATGTGGACAGTAATGAAACATCAAAAATATCTCGGGTAAGACTGTGGAAAGGGAGCACAGAGTCCACCAAAGTGATTTGTATTTCAATAATGCTTGCTTAAAGGGATTTTTAGTGCACCAGGTGAACTCTACAACAAAATCCTCAAAGAAAAGTGGGATTAGTCAACCTAAGACAGCAAAAACTGTTTTTCCCTTGGCCAGTCTATGACCTAAAATATCACACACTAAAATTTCCTCCAGTCCATTTGTCTTAACAGTCAAGCGTCCCTGGATGGTAGCGGATGTCATCATTTTCAGGGATCACACACAGGAGTATCTGGGCCTCGATTCAGTATAGCTTTCCAGTCCCTTTCCTTCTCTCACTGCCATTTATACTGACATGTTAATGGCCGGTCTTGAATTACGGCCTTATCTTTGAGACGCTGGAGAGGAACGCAGAGCACACACACACACAAGAACAGGCTTTTCTAATTTATATACCTTGATGATTTCATCTAACTGAGCGGATTCATGGTTCTTTTGAGACCGGAGCAGTGGCGTCTCCTCAACGTGTCTGCAAGGATGATCTCACAAGTTCACCTCTCCCTTCTTGCCACCATGTGTAAGCAGTCTGGGGGTTTTGTCAGTCATGGTTCTTTTTAAACCGGCTGTAAATGGAAGGCTATGTTCACTCATGCGGCGCATCAGAAACATTGCTTTGTAACCTCAGACGTGGCTACTGTGAATTCCTTCTGCTAAAATTACTCCAAAGAAAAGGTTCACTGTGAATGTATTCATATATTCACCTTACTGTGAATGAAATAGCTTTTATTTGTTTAGAGAAACCAACACATCAAAACCTTTGGGTTCCTAAATTTTTCTTGGTTTTGCAAGATACACAGTCTATAAATCTTCCTACAGCCAAAATTTTGACTAACATCAATGGTTTTAGTCATTTGAAGGTTTTAAGAGAATATTCAATATATTTCTAATTAAAAATGCATAAAAATAAGTTTCTCTAAAAATCGTTAAAGGGAAAAAATCCAAAGCGTGTGGTTATTTCGTTTTCAGTATAAAGACACTCGATAATGAATATATACTGCCGCCTAGATGTGACATGTAGAATACTGCTGCTGTCTTTCTGAACCTTATATCTCTATAATTTGTGATTATTATATTATTTTGTCATTATAATTAAATCACCATTGATGTTTGTTGCTGGGTTTTGCACATATCTAATAAATAAAAAGAATTGAAAACTGCTTGTTAACTTTGACAACACAGTATTTAATCATTTAAAATGTAAAAAAATTATTTCCTGAAAAACTTAAAATGAACCTCTAAGGTTATGCTGGCTGGACAGCAACGAAATTAAAGGTGGAAAAATCAACATGTTGTTTTGTTTTCTCAAATGGCCATCATGCAAGTGTCATGAAACCACAATATAACTAAACGGCATGTTAAACACCATACAACCAGGATTAGGAAAGATTTCCACATGTGTGGTTGTCAACACTGACATCACTAGGAGCTTGGGTTAAGTACGGTTACAGAGATACCCTAACTAATAAAGTTTCATTCTACAGTTTGTCTTATTAACTTTTAATTCATCTTTTGGTCGCCATGTTTTACAGCTAAACAAGAAGATATTTCAAATTTTTATTCAATGCACACAACATATAAAATTTAGCAATACCAAGTAGCAAAATGAGAGAGGAAGATGTTCATAAGTACACTTAAATGACGGAATATTTTAAGGATGGTAAAAAAAAACTTCACATGAGCAATAACTAAACATGTCTCTTCACAATTAAACTTATTTTGAGGTGTCCATCTGAGTGGTTTCTGATAGGAGAAAGAGAGAGGAGGTACATTTGTTACCAAACTTATTTCAATTAAGCATACAAAGGTTCTATGAACAAAAAGTAAATCTTTTGGCTAAATATGGCCAATTTCAACAGTTTTTCAAACAACTCAAGTTTTTCTGAAGAAGCAAAGATAGGATCCGATAAAGTGATCAACAAGCGAACAACGTTCATAAACAGTGACTTAGCAGAACTACACAAGCTGTGAAAAGTACCAATATAAAAATATATTAGCACGATTGGAATGCTGCTTAAATCTTCACTTCAACTAACAGTTGTAAAATGTTGTTTTCATAAACGGCTCATAAATATTACTAAAGCGAGTGACCCACTAGTGTGTAGTGACACCAAAAAGAGTACAGTTAATGATTTGCAATGACAATGTTAACTATTAGGTGTGCTGGTATTAAAATCAAAATAACATTTTATTCAGAAGAAAAAAAAAAAAACTATTCTCTACTGTGAGAAACTATTTGGATTTTCTCACCAATAAAAATATTAAATATATATATTTTGATGTGTATTGAGATAGATTATACCAGTCCAGGTGGGTCCTGGGATAAGTTTTTGGAAATACCCAATAAATAAATAAACACCTAAAAAGAAGACTTACGTGTTTCATTGAAGAGGAAGGAGTCCTGATACTCTTTCATGTACTGTGAGGATCGGGACTCATCCAAGAAGAGGGAATAAACTCTCTTAATGTCCTCCACTTGGACTTCAGTGCCCTGTAAGAATGTAGAACTTTGGTCAGACAACAACGTCTCTATTATTCTCCAAGTTGTATTATGCTGCTTGGCAGCAACACTGGCCGTGGTGTTAGACACTGTCATCCTGTCATTACCCGGCGTTTGCGGCACACCAGGCCTGCAGTGCTGATGAGCTGGATGGCATAACGGAGAGAAGTCTCCTGTCCGATACGTGTTAAAACTGTGTGTGCCTCCTCGCTGAGCTCAACATCCTCTTCCTCACAGCTGTAAAAAATAACGAAAATTAAAAAAAACTCACAATGCCCACTTTTGATCTGACCTTATATAGCACAATAGATAAAATTACTGAATTTATATGAAAGGGCAAAATGGGCAAGTGACCAAAGAAATTAGATTGATGTATTTTAATAAACAAATTGGAAATTAATCAAAGTTACCTTAGATCTGCATGTAAAATTACTTGCTACAATACAGAAAGTTCTCTCACCGAATCTTTAGAATCTGTCTGGTCTCTTTTTCAGTGTAGGGAGATGTAGCGATGATCAGCAGACGGTCAAGCATGTCTATAGGAATACCATGAGGACTCTGGTAGTTGGTGCCTCGAATGCTTTTAAAAATGAATAACAACAATGAGGATTCATTGAGAATATAATTCATTATTGTCATTTGTTGATATTGTGTTTATGTGTGTACCGGGTGATGCCTCTATTAGTGGCCATGATGAGTACAGGTGAAAGATCGCTCTCTAGAGCACGATTGAGAAATGAAAAGCATTCTATATCCAACATGTGGACTTCATCTATAAAGAGAACCTACAACCACAGAAAAGAAGTTAAGGAACACTGCAAACAAAATGCATCTCTATTCACTCATTCTCCTAATGGTTAAAAGTATTTTTTTTTTAGTTCTCATTCATTTAAAGGTTGTTGTCTGGCCTGCTTACCCCAGGAATGATCTCCGCTTTGCCCTCCTCTCTCCACTCCGACACTTTAGCATTGATCTGCTCCCGGACCTCTGACTTAATTTCTCCTGTGTCACCTACAGTACAAACACCAGTCAAATATCATTTCTCAAGACTAATCAGGGATCGAGCTCAGGGGTTAAAGCATAGAGGTTTAAGCAAAAAAATAAAGCATTTTTTCAGGGTTGCGAGAGTAGACACATACACAGGGTTATTTGTCAAACAAAACAGAACATTATTTGAAGATTATTTCCCTTAAAACTAATTAGTATCATGCCGTTTTTAAGCTTCTCAGACAGACGTTTCTTAAACTTTGATGCTATGCTATGCGTGTATGGATCACAGAATGACTCTAAAGAAATGGGGGCATAATTATAACCCACTAAAACAGTTTTATCCGATTATGGTACATAAAAACATAGCTTAACATATCAAATTCAATCGAATTCATCATGATAAAAATTCCTACTTTTAAAAAAGAAAACAAATAAGACTCACTTTTTTGTCCGATTGAGAGTGGCATTTTGAGAGCAAAATAGAGTCACTAGATCTATTATGAATTTGTAATTACTAAACCATTTTGTGCTTTAGTAGTCATTTAATCATTAGTTTCATAGGTATCAATGGTGATGATATGGTGAAGTCACTTCCACAACACACAGTAATGAGATCACAGTTGGTCAAAGCAGGTTAGCATAAATTAGCCCTCAAATAAGCAAAAGTGATCACCTCTTTTAGCTTGTTTATTTTTTTATAAATTAGCGGAGGAAGATTTATTATCCATTTTCAAACTCCCACTGGCAAATTTTGCACTACAAACTGTGACTGAAAATAATATAAATTCCTATTAAAGCAACAAAGGTTACGAAATCAGCAGTGAGTGCTTCTCGTTTCATTTGTTTGATTCATATCAAGCACATAGAATAGCAGGAATATTAGGCTTCTTTCAGTGATGTATTAACATCCGATTTCTTTCTCTACTTTTTCCGGTCACATCAGACAAAAACGACTATGTTTATGACATAACTCTGTGAGATTGGTGCAATAAGCTGTGAAAAAGTTTTAAAACTATTTAGACGCTTTAGAAATTGATCCTTTATATCTCGATCGCAGTTAGCGCACATGAGCGCGTGCGTGACGCTTCGAAGTGGAACAGAGGTCTGGTTAGATGATTTGCCGAAACAACACAAAATTATCGATCTTTATGTCACAGTCTCCACTTTGTGAATGTCATATTTGTAATGGATTTAAAAGCTGCCCCCTGCTCTATAAACTTACTCTCCATTCGGCCGACTGTTTGCTTGTTTTGCTACTCTCCAACGTAACCTCTCCACTCTGGCAACCAAGTCCAGCCCCATTGTAATTCTGATTGGTTAGTAATGTTTGTTTGGTTGAGAGTGATAGCCGTGTTCCGCTCATACAATTGGTAGGCGAACGTATGAACACAAACTGATATCAAGATGCTTTTTAAAAATAAATCTTTGTTTCCGCAGTCAAACGTCGCAAGGCGGAGATCCGGAGCCGGAAAACTTTACACCCTATGAGCTGGTTTGTCAGTTTTGAAAAGCTGACAAGGGACGGACAAACCTGCAAATAAGGCCAGAAATCCTTGAGTGCGGCTGTTGATGACATCAATTTCGTGAAGGGAGACGGTGTGAACCACCTCCTTCCGTTTCTGGAGTTCTCCCTCTGGACATTGCACAAACTGAGTCTGAAAATAATTGAAAACAACAGCGCTAGAAAACTGTCAGGGAAATGATTGATAGACCCACAAAATAATAGATCATAGGTGAAGAATGAAAGAGTACCTGTGACCCCATGGCATCGTAATCTCTTGCTCGAGTAAAAGACCGGCCCAGTTTGGTAATCTTCCCTGTGGCTTTATCTATAGTGATCACATCCCTGAAGAGTATAAGAAATGACATGAAGTAACTTATTATTACTTGATCCACATCTTAATCATCCTTTCTTTTTGTTTGGAATGAAAAAATAAGTAATAAGTTATTCATATCTAGGCTTTCTAATCTACCCACCCAGATTGTACTCTTTCTTTACTGAGGCTCTCGATCATCTTGTTACCCAGATCATAGATGGTCTCCATCTCTGTTGTCTTCAGTGTAAGCTTACCCACTTTTGCGCCCTGAACACAGACATAAACAGCTGAAAAATATTTCAGATCCAACTGGGTTCATATAAAATGAATCAAGCTCAAGCAAATACATACCAGCACTATTCTGGGACAAGAGCCACACATGTCTGATTTATCAAAAACTAATTTCTCACTTTTATTCTAAAAAAAAAAAATCCCACTGAAGAATAATAGTTTCCTTAAAGGGATAGTTCATCCAAAAATCATAAAATCTGTCATCATTGTCATTACATCTATTGGCCCATGTTTGGTTTCAATTATTAACCTTTCTCTAAAGTTGGACCAGGTCCCCAGGTGTTTCAAACATGCAACATCGTTGAACAACTATAGGCCTATTTCTAAATTGCCGTTCATCTCAAACATTTTGGAAAAGGTTGTGGCTGAGCAGTTGAATGCTGTTCTAGAGACCCACAACATCTATGATAAATATCAATCTGGCTTTCGTAAAAAACGTTCCACTGATACTGCCCTACTTAGGGTCTCAAATAACATTTTGATGGCCTCTGATGCAGGGGATTGTTCGGTGTTAGATTTGTTAGATCTTAGTGCAGCATTTGACACGGTTGACCACTGCATATGGATTAATAGACTGTACTCCTTGGTGGGCACCTCCGGGTCGGCTTTGGAATGGTTATCCTCCTTTTTGTATGATTGGAGTTTTTCAGTGTCGATAGGATCTTATATGTCAGATTCTGTGATGTAAGAAACCTGGGCGTCATCTTTGACAGAGCTACCTGCTTTCACAGTCATGTTAAGTCTGTAGTTCGTTCATGTTTTTTCCATCTCAGGAACATTGCTGAGATTAGAATTGTGGTTTCAAAAAAAAGAGATGGATATGCTTCACCATGCCTTTATCTCATCTCGATTGGATTATTGCAATGTTCTGTACAGAATGCAACTGCAAGACGTTTGACCAGTTCTAGCAAGAGGTCCCACATTACCCTTGTTCTTAAGGACCTTCATTGGCTCCCTATTGCTTTTAGAGTGTAGTTAAAATTTTAGTAATCACCTACAGAGCCTTGCATGGTCAGGCACTTTCCTATATTCAGGATCTATAACATGTACATTCTCCTGGTCCGTCTTTAAGGTCCTCCGACCGGGACCTTCTAACTATCCCTAGAACACGTCTTAAGACGAAAGGTGACCGTGCTTTCTGTGCTGTAGCTCCAAGGCTATGGAAGTATCTCCCTATGATACTGAGATCAAAGGACTCTTTTAAAAAACACCTAAAGACGCATCTTTTTGGCAAGCTTTTAAAGAATAAATACAGTTGGGCGGTTACATTTATTTAGTTTATATTTGCCTACATGTTTGCTTGATTTATTTTTCTGATAGTGGAGTAAAGCACTTTGTGATTCCTTGTCTGTGAAAGGTGCTATATAAATAAATTTTACTTACTTTTTGTTACTTACATTTACTCCCCCATCAGGTTTGTTTCAAACCTGTATCAATTTCTTTGTTCCAATGAACACAGAGAAAGATATTTTAAGGAATGTTAGCAATTTTAACACATAATGAAATATTTTGAAGAATTTAGGAAAACATGAGTTCTCGGGCACCTTTGACTACCATTTAATTCTTCCTACTATGGTAGTGAATGATGTCCGGGAACTGAAAATTACAAACATTCTTCCAAATATCTTTCTCTGTGTTCATCGGAACCAAGTAATTTATACAGATATGATATTAAATAAGGGTGAGTAAATGATGACAGAATTTTCATTTTTGGGTGAACCATCCCTTTAATAATGTTTTCTTAACAAATAACTAAATTACTCCAGATTAGTGTGCCAAAGCTTCTCAGCGCAGCTTCTCAAAGTACGTTTAAATTTTACTTGTGAAATACAGCTGGTAAAGATCATGTTTTTTTAGAGTTTAAAAAATGTGTCAGGCAAACTCTAACCAGAATAAAAATATTTTCTATGAAGCATACCCAAAGTAAGGATTTAGAAAAAAAACTCACTGTTCCTGTGGCAGGTCTGTCGATCTGAATCTCCACCACCTCTCCTTCAATAATCTCAGTCTCCTCTCTGTCGAGCAACAAAGAAAGGTAGAACATTAGCTCACCTAACCAACTAGGGTAAACTATATTCAGGCTGTACACCTCTATGTCTTCTGAGTTATGTGTAAGGACCAGAGATTATAGTATTTTTTTTATTCTACAGGACTTCAGCCAATTCACAGGACATCCATGCAAGATAAAATATTATACAAGCTAAGTAAACAATTTAATCCCCAACACATGATCATCAAATTAGATCATATTGTTAAAGTGATAGAAAGTGTACTGTAAAAAGTTATTTTCTAAAAATATTATTCTAAAACTGTATGCTGTTTCACAATAACATAAACTCGACTCACTTAATCCTGACACCGATGGCTTTGCGGAAGGCTTGGCTCAGTGCTTCTGTCTTGCTCATCTCTAGAGAAAAGATCTCACTTCCAGCCATAGCAGTAAATGGTGTGTCAGGACCAAGAGACTGAGCAATACCTGTAGAATAAAAACACATAACGATTATCAGGGGATCCCGTTTCATTTTCTAAGCCTGTTCTGAGCCGTCCAATTTACATCACACTTTATCAATAATGCTTTAAAGAAAAACAATCTATGTATAGATAAATCAATAAGTGCAAATTAATGAACTTTGTAAATAAATGTGCCACAATAATTTTTGTATTGTAAAAAAATTTACATACAAGGTCAAGGTTTATTTATATAGCACCTTAAAACAACACAAGTGTTGACCAAAGTGCTTCACAAGCAGTAGCAAAAAAATATATACAATAAAAACAAATCACACCAAGTATTATTATCTGATAGCTGATAAATATAAAAACAGAGATTCATAATAAAACTACAGCACAAACAACTACCCCTGACAAAAATATACATATGAGAATAAAACCAAGTTATGGGTAAGCGAGCTGCAACATTTTGGACCATTTGTAATCGTGAGAGTGATGACTGACTGATTCCAACATACAAGGTATTGCAGTAATCAAGCCGAGAGGAAATAAACACATGGACAACGGTCTGCAAATCCCTATAAGAAAGGAAAGATTTTAACCTTCGTAGGTGCTTCAGCTTTAATAAATCTGGCCCTGAGTTAATTTGTTTGTCAAACTTCAATTGGCAATCGAAAACGACCCCCGGATTTTTAACACAAGAGTGACTGTTTGACTGAAGGTTCCCCAAAATTACGTGGTATTTGTCAGTCAGCGATTTGTCAGTCTTTTTTTTTCGTTCAACTGCAGAAAGTTTTCACCCATCCATTTCTTAATATCCTTTAGACATGCTGGCAGAGAAAGAACAGAGCAGCTGCCAGAATCTAATGGTAAATAGAACTGGGTATTGTTTGCGTAGATGTGACAGGAAACCTTATTACGATCAAGAATCAACAGTAGTGGAAGCACAGCTTTCCTGTGGCTCAGTGGTTACAGCATGGCGCTAGCAACGTAAGGTTGTGGGTTCGATCCCAGGGGATTGCGAATACCTATGTAAAATGTATAGGATAAAGCAATGCAAGTCGCTTTGGATAAAAGCGTCTGCCAAATGCCTAAATGTAAACCCCAAGGTCATGGGTTCGATCCCAGGGGATTGCACATACTCAGATACAATGTATAGTCTAATGAAATGTAAGTTGCTTTGGATAAAAGCATCTGCCAAATGAGTTAACATGTAAAGGGAAAATACAAATGGACCCAAAATTTAACCCTGTGGCACCCCAAAGGTGATCGGCACTGGGATGATGAAAATTCTCAGACTTCAACAGATATACTCCTATTTGAGAGATAAGACACAAACCAGTCTAGAGCAGCATCACGGATACAGACCTTATGGTTTAATCAGTTTAACAAAATGCGATGGTTCACAATATCCGAGGCTGTGCTTAAATCCAGTAGCACAAAGACTGCATATCTACCAGAGTCGACTTATAATAAGATGTCATTTGTCACTCTTAAAAGGGCAGACTCAGTACTGTGCTATGCCTTAAAACCAGACTGAAAAGGGTCTAAAATGTTGTTAAAAATTAAATACGGATTTAGTCGGTTTAGAACTACCTTTTCCAGAACTTTCAGCAGAATGGGCAACTTGGAAATGGGTCTATAGTTATAAAGTTTGGAAGAAAGCAACTTACCCATTGCAATAGCCGTCTTGCCTGTTCCAGGCTGGCCAGCAATGAGCACAGCACGACCAGCAATCTGACCATCTTTGATCATTTCCAGGATTAGCCCTGCTGCCCTACGCGGTGCCAGCTGACCCACCATCCCCTGGGACACCTGATGACAGTAACAGACAGAAGAGTGCTTGTCACTACATGTAGTGTGGTTAAAAAGTGAAAGTCAAAGATGAGAATGTAGCTTCTGGAAAATTCAACAAACACGTTAACTTTTACCTGTCGTGCCTCCAAGGCATCATCCAATCCAAGACCACGAATGTGAGAGTGTGCACCTGTGACAGAAGAACAGATTAACTTTTCATAATTTGTCAGAACTATTCTATGACATGTATTATTGTTATTAAATTTAGTTTCTAACCAATCCTCTCTATCCGAGTGATGTCTCGCACCTCCGGAACCTTCGTAGTTGCCACCTGTCATAACAAATGAATTAAAAAGGTAAATATTGCGTAAAGTGCGAGTATTAAACAAAGAGATATTGTTTAATTTAGTTTTCTTCATGTTTTTGTCATTTGATAGGTGAGCAATCGTTAAGCGCGTGTTCGTTGCCATAGTGACATACGAGTCACAACATTGCAGCTAACGTTCACTGGTTTCGAAAACTCTTAACGTTAATGTTAGTTTTAGAAAAGAGAATTTAGGTTGCAAATACATTAAAAGTAATGTAAGCATGTTGAAGTATATCTTCACTGAGTGAATACAAGGAATAAACAACTATAAAATTAAGCTATGAACACAAGCATGCTAGTAAAAGATAATTTCGCTGGATGTGCTTCGATTCTTCTCTAGTTGGTCGTTATACATTTTCATGACAGTACATCAGAAGTTCAAAATTAAAACGATCTGTTGTTTCACCCTAAAGCACATGTGCTAAAAGCGGCAAGCGCACAAGCGTGTTTACTACATTGAGCTTGTTTGTCTAAAACATTTCAAGACGCTACAGACTATAGACAGAAGTGAGAAACTGATTAATTCAACCCAAAATAACTAGAAGGAATAACAAATAAGTAACTTTAACTGAAATAAAATAATATATGAATTAATTTTACCTGCGCTGCCATGTTCACTCCTGTAGGGTATCTGAATGAGTGCGCCGTGGAAACCAGTCCGGGTGGAACACATGACCTCGCGATTGGATCCTGGATTGTGGATCTACGCAATGTATACTGTATTTTTTTTATAGAAAACTAAAAGATTTTTATCTACCAGTCAAATGAAATGCTCGAAACAGCTCAAGTGCTCAGAATGCAAATAGGACGTATAATTCAAAGGTAACTTTTATCGTGATGCAGCTTGTTTTAGCATATCAGTATATAACTGATTGAATTCGTATTATATTTAATTAATGAATTAATTAATACAGGAAATACATAATAGCTTGATTAAATAACAGGTAAATACATTAAATAGTTTAATTTGCTTTCTGGTACTATATAGAGAAATAGACAAAAAGAAAATGTCCACCGGGTAGCCTGATATGACCTGTAGCAACCAGCAGAGGTCACTCTTGTTATTTATCTGGTTGTCGTTGGGATCTAACGAAGAATTCGGTTTCAAAACGGAGATAACTCCGTTTTTTATTTTTCAAAAATCATGTTTTTATTTAATGTGTCATGTTTTATTGTGTCAGTTAGCTGTATATTTTGTAGTTATTATGACTTAAATCAACACGAACCAACTGCAGTTTTAATTATATTACAATAAAAAAAAAAGATTTTAGATTTTTCTCATTTTGGAACCAAACTCTTCATACATTTTGGGCACTCTGAAGTTATGTATCAGCATCTTTATAATCTGTGCACCATCACAGAACACATTATCTATTAGATTTTTTCGTATATGGTTCGAGTAAACATTTAAACAACAATACATTTTTTTAAAACAGACTTTTATTTTGTTGCCAGTAATGCACACATAATTAGTCAAAATCTCAGAAAATAGGCCTACAGCAAAGTAATCCTTCATAATCACTAAAATACAATCACAAATAATGAATAAAAAATAAAATGAATTCACATTTGAATATTTTACACATTTGAAGTCCTTTTATGTGATACATCATCGATTAAAATACAAAAGCAACAGTGATCAGAACCATAAGGATATACTTAATAATATTATATTAATAAGAAAAGAAAAACGTCCCTTATGCCCCCTGTGCACTTTAATATCTACAGCTGACAAATAGTTACAGCAGACTCATACCACACCCAGAAGCCAGGATAGACTGGTTCACTAAAAGTAGCTTTAAACTGATGAATAAGAGACATGGACTCAGAAACATTGTAAAAGGACAGAGTGCCTCCTGCACAGTCTAGAAACACCCCAATACGGGATGAGTAGGGTGCTGTAATTTCAAGCTGATCTTTGTTGTGTCGGGCAGAATAGCTCGAGTCAGAGCAGAAAAGACTCCAGGACTTGCGATTGTAGCCAATACGAGCTGAGTCCCCGTAACCTGTCCTCTTAATGCCTTTATAAGTGACACCAATGGAAGCTCCTTCTCCGCTCCACTCCACCTCCCAGTAGTAGCAACCTCCCGTAAGAGCCTCTTGACACAGGACCTGGGGTAAGCAGTCAAATCTTTGGCTGCTGTCATTGTATGTCTGTGGTTCTCTCTTAAGCGCTGCTTTTCTGTTGCCACGAGAAATGTAGAGTTGCTTGTATGCGGTGTTGGACTCCAAAGTCAGCTGGCAGGCATCTTCAAAACAAATTAGAAGAGAGATGGTCATGCATTGACAAAACATATCCTTCTTTGTGGGTGTGTAGACAAAAGGTTATTTGGTTGACCCGATACTTAATAAAAAGGATATGAAGACCCTGCTCACAATGAATCTTTGTGCACCCACGTGTACAACCACCTGCATGCGAGAATCTTGACCCATGTACACATGTACAGGCTATATACAGACTATATTTCCTTAGTGCTCCAAGACGCAAGGTCACTTAAGAGTGGATAACAAATGTGAATGATCAAAGACTGAAACTACAATGTTAAGATATTAAAAAATTAGACTAAAGAATTAAAGACCATATAGTGTTTGCAGAACTATCAATGCCAATTTTGCATTTAGGCGAAGCAATTATTTATTAGAAAGAGTCCTGATCTGGGAACAGCTCTGCTATTTACAAACACGTTTAGCAGTACTCAGCAGTCCTTATGGGGATAGTTAATTTAAAAATGAAGATTCTTTCATCATTTACTCACTCTCATGTCTTTCCAAACCTTACCTGACTTATTTTCTTCTGCAGAATATAAAAGAAGATATTTTGAAGAATGTTTGCCACCAAATTAAATTGGCCCCATTGACTTCCACTGTACGGAAACCAAACCTCAATTTTTTTTTCAAAATATCTTCTTTCCACAAGAAAGAGTCAAATACAGATTTTTAATGACATGAGGGAAAATAAAAGACAGCTTGAGAAACAATGTTACAGGGACAACATGCAGATGGATAAGTGTTGCCTTGATAAAAGAATCACCTGCCTAGTAGTTGAATCTGCACATTGCCTGTTAGAGCTGGTTGGACATTTGTTGGTGGTGTCTGCCGGAAGTTCTTGGACGCCTCTGATCTAGAGGGCCGAGAGGGTCGATAGACATTTAAGACTACGTCTACACACCCTACATATATGTCTTTCTAGTTTCTTTCCATAACTCTACATATTTACAAGCTTTGTTCTGACATATTTGTTTGATAAGTGTTTTAGTTCACTGAAAGAGCCCAGCTGAGTTTTCGGTGATGACAGTTACAATGAATCACCCATACACCCACTTACTGAGCAAACTAAACCTGTTTTTATGATATGCTTGAACACAGAGTCAGTGTCTAAGGAATGATGTTAGACTACTCCCACTATAACAAGACAAAAGCCAGCATGTCTTGTAAGAAGTTGGGAGCTAATTCACATATAAAAGTAATTAATTCGACTGACCTTTCACTCAATATCCTGTGAATTTCATCGACACCACATAAAAAAACATTTTTATGTAAACACAGATAAACTTACACTGGAGGAAATCATCCCTTGTTCGGGGCTCTCTTGTTTGAGGGAACTCGTCTCTCGATCGAGGCTCCCTTGCTAGGTTGGTGCTCTTTTGCATGTCAACAACATCAGCTAGAAAAAAAGAAAATGATGAAAATATGACCCAACGTCTAATAGTCTTATTAATCTTAACAGTAATCTGTGCAGATGACATGTAAACCTTTAATCATCTGTTTTTCTTAAAAAGACAGATCATGTCAGTGAGTAAGATGAACTTTAGGTACTTTCTGAGTGAGGTGAGGATACAATTACAGGAACCGAATGTCAAATAAAAAAGTGTGTGCCTCAATGTGTGTGAATTTCATTGGGAAGATCAGCTAATACATTTGCATTTAATGGGATGTTGCTTTCAAGATCGTTCTTTAGCAACTAGCCCAAAAAATCCTTGGGCTCTGACATTGGCTGTAGACAAATGCCATTCCAAAATTCCAGCTCATTTTTACAAAGTGAACAGCAGGGAAGCTTCATTTTCATCAACTTACACTTCACACTCTTTTTCTTCTTGGTGTCCTCCAGCTGGCAGAATGGCATTTTGTTTACTAAAAAGGAACGAACAAGGAAGTCAGTTTTTTAGGATCTATATAAAAGTAAAATGCCATAATGAATGAAAATTTTGACAAGACAAAAACAGACATCATACTAAATGATCTAAAAGCAATGACAACAGCGAATAAAACAAGCCTGAATAGTATAGTAATCTTACTGAAATAAATATTTATTTCATGTTGCAAACCTTAATAATCATACCTGTTTTTGCTACTTTGACCAGCTCTTCATTGCTGAACTCATTTAGATGTTGTTTCATCTCAGATACAGTCTTTGTGACAGCACCAAAGGAGAAGTAGGGGTTCACAGTCACAGTTGGAAGCTCCTCAGCCTCAGTCTGGGCGATCAGCATGTGGTAACTCTGCAGTAAGGAACATAAAAACCTTAAGTATTTGTAGTTTTTTATCTATTATTGTGTGATAATAGAAAACTTTCATTTCTTTAATCTGAACTAATGCAATACTATTGAATGTGGAGTGGCACTAAAATCTATCCATTTGATGCATTATTTTTTCTGCATTCTGATTCAAGCACCTGAATGAAGTGTATATGGTCCTCGGTACGAGAGAGTTGTGTCAGCTCGTTGTCTCTCCTCTTCAGGTCGGCAATTTCATGCCCCAGACGCTCCATGTTACTCTCGGCAGTGTTAAGTGCTGCCTTCTTATTGCTGGAGATGAGTTTGCTCATTTCCTGTTGCATTCTTTCAATGGAACGAAGCATGTCACCAAATAGCTTTTCGCTCTCCTGTAAGGCCTGCTGTGCTGAACTCTGAAGAAACGATTGGAATTATTATCATGTTGCTGTTTTGTTAAAGGAACAGTTCACCCAAAAAAGTTCTTCATTTACTCACCCTCAAGTCGTCCAAATCTGTATAGATATATATAATCTTTGTTCTGATGAAAGCTATTTGGAAGAATGCTTGTAAACTAACAGTTCTTGGCCACCATTGACTACCATAGTAGGACACAAATTGGTTTATAAATATATATATTATTTTGAAGAATGTAGGAAAGCTAACAGTTCCGGGGCACCGTTGACTACCATTGTACTTTTTCCTATGGTAGTCAATGTTGGCTAAGAAATGTTTGGAACATTCTTCCACATATCTTGTTCTGTTTATCAGATCAAAGACATTTATACAGATTTGCAGATTTCCAAAAACTTGAGGTGAGTAAATCATGACAGAATTGTATTTTTGTGTGAACTGACCCTTTAAGTTTCATTATTGTACATTTTTAATTCTATTTATCATGGAACTACTAATATACTAAGAACACGTCACTTAGAAACTGTAAAATTACTGTTCCACATACATTTGCAAATCAATGAATATTTCTACCAGAGAATATTAAATTAAAGGATGAAATCTGGCAACCTTCTTGTCTTTATACCCTATGACCCCACCCCACATCTCTGTTCATTCTTCAGACAAACCTTAAGTGCTTCCACAGCCTGTTTTAACTCATCCATTTGTTTCACTCGGTCGTGGATCCTTTCCTGGATTTCAGCCTGGGTGGCGCCCAACCGTTGCTATGGACAATTATAAACAAGAAATTCATGACAATGAGTTGCAGCCACAAAGGAATGTTTGAATTACAGCATCCTTCCACAACACAACTTCCACTTCCGGTTTGCATGACTTCGTGTACTTGATAGAAAACACCTCCATTATTTCAAAGCACATTAGTTTAGTTTGACATCAACAAATATGGTGGGTTTGTTTGCTGAGACTTTTCTTTTACACAGAAACCCAACAGGTTATTGTGCAATACTGCGTGTGTCTGGAGAACAATGCAGGGTTTTCTTTACTGTTAATAATGAAACCTCTCTTTCACTAGAACTTCAGCACAGATGGAATCTTTATTTCCTTTCTGGGTGGAGATCACTCACTGGACGTGTTTGTTTTAGGAAGGCTACTTTTAAGACCCTTTTAAATAAAAATGGGAGATTTGTAAGTTTGTCCATATCTGTTAGTTTTAAGGGCATCTCAACACCTTGTGTACTAAACAATTTAAGAAATCCACATTTATAGTTTACAATATTTTTCAGGAATATGGAGCAAAATATGGATGACTTTTCCAATCACTTTACAATTAGGATGCCCCTAGTCACTTCAGACTAGCAATAGCAAATCATTTTAATGGTTGTGATATAAAAACTAAATTCTACTGGCTATATTAAGAGCCCTTCTGCACCAACTTCCTGTTTCAAATTGAAAATATGCCAATACAGAAAATTCTGTATATATTCTTCTGCCACATGCCTATAATTTGCCTTTTCATGATATCATTTTCATAGCATAATATTCTCATACTTTAATATATTTTTCATGATGGTACTGGTGAAGATACACTTTTAATCTGTTGTCATAACAGAGACACCTGCATCATTTTCCAATAGTAAAAATATGACTTCAATGTTACTGTTGATAGACACACAATTCCTCCACAAACACATTCTCGAGCCCTACCTGCATTTCTGCTCTTTCCTGTTCGGCCGACACCATGTCATGACTCTTGTGTTCCTTCACTGTACACAGCACGCATACACACATCTGATCCGTCCGACAATAGAGCTCAAGGCCTTTCTGGTGCTGAGGGCATATCTGACGGTCCAGGTGTCCGATCTCATCCACCAGCTTGTGACGTTTAAAGGTGGCTGATTCGAAATGAGGCTTCAAATGCTTCTCGCAGTAAGAAGCCAGACACATCAAACAAGACTTGACAGCTTTGAGCTTATTTCCGATACAGATATCACATCCCACATCCTGAGGTCCTGCGTATTTGTAGTCAGGTGTTGGAGGTGCTGGTGGTAAGTCCGTTTCTTGTTGGGAATTTCTTGAGTTTCTCTGGGTCGAAGACGAATGCCGAGAGGACTGAAGCTTGCGTGGGGTTGGCCTCTTGCTGTAAGCCACCCTGCACTGTGGACACAAGTATTGTCCGGTGTGGTCTGCATGATCCCAGTAGGTGTTTATGCAGACCGAGCAGAAAATGTGACCACATGGGATGGAAACAGCTTCCCTGAGATCCTCCTTGCAGAGGTAACAAATGTCCTGGTCGGACGACATGGCTCAATCCACAAAGAAATCTGGAGGAGATCTCAGAAGAGGACTCGTGTACGTATGCGAGACAAGAAAAGTGAGTTTAAAATGCCACCACTGCATGTTTTATAGAGTTAACAGGGAGGGAGGCTAAACTGGTTATGCAGAAACCTGTAAATGAATGGGGGAGTGGCTGAAGCCCAGGTGAAGAGAGAGATTGAGAGAAAGAGGCAACATGTATTATCAGGTGTCAATGAAAAGAAATCAGTGTTGTAGGAAAGAATGAATGAAATGTATGAACTCATCTTAAGAATGTACATTGTCTCTGTAAGTTTCAAAATTTGTCAGTTTCAGCAGCATTTTTTTATCTTCAATAAAACTTGTCTTGTGTTACTACTGCATTTTGTTGCAAACTATGATCTCATTGTTTGACCTTATTAAGAACAGAGGGCCCCATGGGGTCAGATGTGTGGGGCATATTGCTCGACTGAGGAGGAGCTGCCGTGATGGATGAGTACTTAGAGACCAAGCATGCGGTGATCTTTGGCACAGGCCATCAAAGCTGGAGTGCAAATTATTTCAGGGAGGAAGAGTATACTTGGCCCATTTCTTGACAGACTTGAGATAGAAAATACATATTTTTACTTATTCTGTTAAAGCATAAGTGTGTACTTTTTGGAACATTAGATTTTGAAGCTGAATTGCAAAAAAAAGGTTATTATCCAAAAAGGTTAGTCCAAAAGTCAGCAAGCATGTCGTTTTAATGTGTGACTAGTCACATTCACAAGACAGAACTTTAACTGATAGAAAATTGGTTATTACAATAGTGTAACAAAAGTATTACAAGAGTTACATCTTTCAACTTTAAGGGATAGTTCACCCAAAAATGAAAATGTTGTTATCATTTACTCCCCCTCAAGTTGTTTCAAAACTGTATATAAGTCTTTGTTCTGTTGAAAACCAAATAAGACATTTTAAAGAAAGTGGCAAACTAACTACCATAGTGCACTGTAAAACTTTGCTGTTATTTTGCAGTAGTATTGCCAGTAACTAACTGTAGATTTAATTACTTTCCTATTAGTAGTGTTTTCAATTTGAGTTAACCTTTACTTTAACGAAAATAAAAGTACTTTGATTTTTCAGATTCAAAATGAGAAAGAAGAGACTGGCATTAGCTGCAATACTGCAAAAAAGATATACTTCCTAAGCATTTTTGTTTTGTTTTTTTCAGTAAAAATATTAGAAACTTCTTAACTTACGTACATTTACATAACAAGAAAAGTGACAAAAGATATTTAGTTTTGTTTCATGAAAAAAATATAAGAAACAGGTAAGTTTAAAAGTATGTTTAAAACAAAATTGTAAATTAAATCTACACTAAGTTACAGGCAAAACTGCAGCAAAGCTTTACAGTGTAGTTTCCTTTCCTTCTATGGAAGAATATAGTTTCTGTTTGGTTACAACAACAAAATTCACATAGGTTTGAAATTACTTGAGAATGAGTCAATTATGACGTAATTTTCCCTTTTGGGTGAACTATCCTTTTAAAAAGTCCTTGAACTACCAAACTTTGTATTTATGCATCCAAATATTGCAAGGCAAGGAAATCCCTCTGAAATTACCATATTATATTAATCTATTTTTATGTAACAACACACAAAAAAAAAGTTTATAATGTTCATTTTCAAATAGTAACTTTCACTGAAGCTATTGTGTCTCATGCCCATTCTTCCCTAACAAGCGTTTATTCCTGTAGTTCAAAGATGGAAATAAGTGTTTGTTTTAGATTAGCCTTCTCTCTTCGCTCTCGAGCATACATCCTCTGTACAGCACAGTCTAGAAAGCTCCAGGAATCTGTCGGAAAACAGGAAGTGGAAGTGAGTTGCAGTGGCTCTCATTGAGCTGTTAAAAGCTAATTGGGGCCTTCCTGCTAAAAAATTTCACTACATAATACATACAATTTATTTTACTCTAATAATGTCAGTACTTGTTTTAAAACATATTTTATGCAAATTTAACAAATTGTTAATGATAAATAATAATACACATAAAAGATAAATATTTATACTGAAAACCCACAGTTGCAGCTCGTAGATGAACGGCCACCTGTAACTTGTACTAATTTACGTCAAGATTCCGGCACAAGATGGTTGCCAGCTTGTGAGTTTCAGCACTGAGAGCAAAAAATGTTGGCAGGAATGCATTCAGGCCTAATAAGTGAGATAAGAGCAAGTCACGGGAGGCCAGCAAAGGTGAAAGTTTCCACTGTGCAGGAGAATATCCAGACTTCCACAGGACATGTGGTGTGCCGTGCATCTGCAGTCTGACTATGGATCGGTGAGTCAGTGTGTGTGAGTGGTCACTAAATTACTGGTTGGATTACCCTTCTCGAGTAGTTTCAAACCTGCGGGACCTGTAAAACAGAGAGATTTAAGAAAGAACCAAGACTATTTGAAAGATTGTTGTTATTTCTCTTACTTTCCTAAAAGTGAATGTCAATGATAATTATAACTAACATTCTGCCTATTGTGTTTCAAAGAAAGTCATATGGGATTGAGACAACATTAGGGTGAAGATGGCAAAATTATGATATATTTATTTTTGGATAAACTACTTCTTTAATTGACAGCTCACATCTAACCATATTTTCCAAATTTTCTGATCCTTTAGTCAAATGCAATTTTCCTGTAGAATACAGTTTAAATGACACAAAACAGCCCGTCAGATCACTTCACTTATAAATTCATATGTTTGGTCTGCATTGCTGTCAGTGGATGACCAGTGTACTGATGATTCAAAAGTATTTATAGGCTGATCTAGTCTTTCCTGATTGTGTTGTAACAGAGACTGCTTGTCATTCCACGTATGTACAGAAAGCGTGAACGTGAGTATGCTTCAAGAACAGAATGATTGAGATTTTCCCTGACAGCTTATACTTATCTCTCACTTTGTCACTCATGTCTTCATGACAAAATCCATGCTAAGGCTATTCAAATTTTAAAAGTTATTTCATCATCATATTCATAAAAATGAACCACTCTACTCATAGCAAAAAATATTATGATATTTATGAATCCCTATTGTATCACGTCAAAACATTAACATGATTGTAAAATTAATGATGTTGTATAAAATTACATTACACCGTAAAAACCCCAACCTAAAACTTAAGTTAAAGAGCTTCATTAAATTTTTAAGTTAAATCAAATTAGCTTTATGAGTCAATTAAACTTGAATTATGTTGAACTGACTCGTATTTTACAACTCGATCTTTAAGGTCAGTTCAATATATTTAAGTTCAATTGACTCATAAAGCTCATTTGATTTAAATAAAAAATTGAAAAAAGCTGAAACTTGCGATTTTTTTTTTACTGCGAGCCGTCTTGTCTTGGAAAACCAATTGCTAGATCTTATGTATAAGTGTTTCCTCCTATGGAAACAGAATATTTTTCTTCATGTAGGTTACTTGCAGTGAAACACCCTGGAGAGATTCTTAAATTCCTCCGAGTGCTGTTCTTCCTTTGGGCTTTTTGTCAATTTCATCTGCACATTCTGTTCAATTTTATCTGGCCTTCCAAACACAAGCAATGACCAAGCAAACACACACCCACAACAGTGCGCTCTGTATTTAAGCCAAAACTCACAAAGGTGACTATTGTTCATGGGAAACACTTGTAAATACCTTGTTTCCACCCACTGACCATTGGAACGGCCAGAGGCGAGCCCACGGTTTTAGCTTCTTACTCTTCACACTTTGTCACCCTCCAGCAGGCAGCAAACCCGCCTTCCCCTTAATCAGGTAATTTAATGAAACTTGTCCTCTGACCCCTTAATATACACAAGGAAACACGAGACATCTGGCATGCCCAACTCCTTGAATAGGAAAACAGTCTCTGCTGAACTGATGAGAACTCTGAGGGGTCAGAAAGAGGGTGTGGAGAACAATAAAGGTTGTGTTAAAGGAACTGATTTCTTCTTACAACATTTCCTTTATCCAGACCATGAGAACAATATGAGCAACAACACCCCATGCACTAAATATGACTGATCTTCGACCCTTATTCATTCGGAAAATCAGTCCTCCGAGCTGCAAAAGATAGAACAAAAACAGAATATGTAGTAAAGGCACTAAACTAACATGCTAGGTTTTTAAATCTTGGTTAATCAGTAATGCGGTGTATACCTTGTACTGTAATTCCTGGAATCTGATCAACTCTGGGAAAAGGTGAAAAGAAACTGGCTTATCATAAACAAGACCAAATAAGGGAGGAGGTGAAACTATTTATGAAGTGATGCAAGATGTGTGTATTGGGCAGAGCTAATGGTAAAACCGTTTGTAACCAATGAGCATGTGATTGGTGTCAGTTTCTATCAGTCGGACGTCACCTGGGCTCTGGCTGGGCCGATTCAAAATTCTTATTTTACACTAACCCCATTTTGATGTTTAACTGCACTTTTGTGTCATATAAATATATATATTCAGCTGATTCATGTACTTTAAATAAAGAGAAAAAGCATTATGTCATTCATTCAACATTAGCTTTTCATATTTATTTGTTGTCGGAATCTGCTAAATGCTTGAAAATAAGTGTTTCAACTGTATCGCTGTTCATGTGTTGTTGGAATTCAGGGAGAACACAACAACAGGGAGGAGTTAGTTATGATTAATGTGCATACTTATCACAGCTTGGATGATTTATTCTGTAAACCATTTTTACTCATGAACGATTTCTAGACTTTATCACACTGCAAATTACTCACTTGTATCTAAAACAGGTTTGTACTGCATTCAACAGAGGTGTGTATGTGTGTGTGATTTGTTTTTTTACAAGATTATATCAAAGGTACAAGACTGCTTACGTCATACTGTATAACACATTCATGCTCATATCAGTCAATACAATGCAGATACTTCACATTTTTGCTATACCCACCAAAAATATTTGTTACTAGCAAAAACTAACTAAAAAAGGAAAATGTCACGTTAGTGGTTTTAAATATTTTCAAAAACTGAATGAATGTTGTTTGTTTCGTTTATGCCACACCCGCTTAAAAAAAAATGATGTCATATTTTTAAGTCTGCAACACCCAATCCAGTTTAACTGGCCTTAGTTCATACACTCAGACGCTTCCATATCAGATCAACTACATTACACAATGAATTTCACTAGTGTTTGTCTAGTGTTGGGAGCAAATAGTTAAAGTCCTTGGTGTGTTAAAGACAGTTTCAAGGCTATAAATTTAACAGAAAGACCTTTGTATTACAGACTGGTATGTTACAGAGTGAAATACATCATGTTTTAAGCCAATGAAACATGCGCAACTTCATAACTTTTTTATAGGAACAAAAAATGAAAATCAATCATCATTTACTCATGTCATTTCTGAATGACTTGCTTTTCTCTGAAGAAAACAAAGTATTTTTTGAAGATTGTTGGCACCTCCTTTTTTTGAGGATTGTTGGCCACCATTGGCTTCCATTGTATTGACACAAAACCACTTAGACAAAATATCTTCTTTCGTGTTGTAAAGTCATATACACGTTGGAACAACATGAGGGTCAATAAATGATAACATCATTTTTATTTTTGGGTGACCTATCCCTTTAAATCCAAAGACTGCATTACATTTTGACTGAGTACAAGCTGCAGTAAGTATTAAATTAAATAATGTTTTTTCTGAAAGGATAAATTATCAAAGTGTCCACGTTACAATAAATACCTTCCCATATCAGAGGCCAAACTCTGATAAACACACACACAGAAGTGCGAGCAAGAAATGGCCAATTATTAACAGACTGTGGTTGTAGGGTAACTGGTATACTTGCCCTTCAGCTAATGACTAAACAAAACTCAGTCTGTGTACGTGTGAGAGCACTTTCATGTTTGAGTTCCATCTTGGATGGTCCTGTTTGTACTACAATTCATTCATTCTCAACTGTACCTTTCTTCTTCGAGGTCTTTCACTCCACCCCTTTGCCCCTCCCCTCACCCCCTATATGTCTCTCGCTCAAGCCTCCTGCCGTCCTGGCTCAACCAGTTTATCAGAGCTGGGTTGTGCTCTAATCTTTCTCTGTCTGTTTCCCTCCCACCCTTTCCCTCTCTCTCGCTCTCTCTCTCACACACACTCGCTCTCGCACACACTCCCACAGTACAAAGGGGAGGGTTTTCCTTCCTTTAATTAATAACCTGTGGAATTCAGAATTTCAAGGCTGTCCGTAGTAAAACATCATCTGTACTGAGCTCTGCGTCTCTCTCCTTTACTTCCTTCACATCTTGCAGACATTTCAGACGTTGTTTTTCTATAGGTGTTTTAAAATAATGGCTGAACAAATATCTTCAGACTACTTCAACTGCCCTCTATGTACGGAGCTACTGAGGGACCCGGTGGCGATTCCATGCGGCCACAGCTTCTGCATGGACTGTATTAGTGGATACTGGAATGAAGCTGACTACACAGGCATCTACATATGCCCTCAGTGTCGGATCACGTTCACCCAGAGACCCGTCCTGAGGCCAAACGCTACCCTCAACAAAGTTGCAGAGAAGATCAAGAAGACAGGCTTGAACCTCAACTTGATGCCCGCCAGCAACGGAAGCTACGCCGGCCACGGAGATGTTCCTTGCGACTTCTGCACTGGTAAAAAGCTTAAGGCTGTCAAGTCTTGCCTCAACTGTCTCGCCTCTTACTGCGAAAAACACCTGAAGCCTCACTACGAGTCTGCCACGTTCAAGCGGCACAAGCTGGTGGATGCACTGGGGAACCTGGATCGTAAAATCTGCCCTCAGCACCAAAAGAGCCTGGAGTTGTTCTGTCGTACGGACCAGATGTGTGTTTGTGCCATCTGTACTGTCAGCGAGCACAAAGGCCATGACATCGTCTCAGCCGAAGCAGAAAGAAGTGAAAAACAGGTAAGGAAAGCTGTCTGCTGTAATATTTCATATGCTCTAAATAAAGTTACGTTCAAAAGTAACCACTGTGATATCGAGAGGCTACATTAGTGAACATCAATTGTTTGTTCTCCTTCTTGAGATTGTGAAGGGTAAAGGTGTTCTACTGTGGAGTGTAAAAAAAATGCTTAGAAATGTTGAGGATTCACAGTATAACCGGTTCTGTTATCGCAAAACATCCTGGTCCAGATCATTACAAAGAAACATGGATCGGCAAATAAGGACATTTGCCTCAAACAGATTGAAAGAGAGTCGAGCACTTAATGAAACAGATATAGATTCAGATACCTCAATAAATCTCTTGAGATAAGCTACAGGGTGTGTTCCTTTACAACGTGCGTCTCAGAGGTTACGTGACTTAAAGGTTGTTCTGGCCTGCTTTCTGGAAAACTCTGTTCGTGCTGTGAGAGAAATAAATGTAATGAGCTACGAGGGATGGGAAACAGGGCAGGTCTGGATTCTAGTTTGGGGTGAGGCAGGTCCTACGAAGGAATGCGAGATGGAGAAAATCAGGCGGGAGTTAACTGACCCCCACCCCATACACACCCACACACACACTATCAAGGAAAAACAGAGCCTTGTATTTTAACAAAAAAATCGCAATCGCTGAAAGAACAACCGGCTCTTCCACTTTCACAACAATCACAACAAATGTTCATTAAATACCTGAAAAAACTCAGTGTGAGTCATTGGACAGAAATAACACGGAGAAAGATTTCACCGAAACTATATATAGATACATGCTAGATGTTTACTGTTTCATCAGGACAGACCACTGAATAGTAGGAAGACCTTCAAAGGATTGAAATTTCAAAGCTTTTCCTTCAATTCTTTAGGATTGAATGACCAACGTAAGTCTGCGCTCAAGGCAAAGAGGAAGCACAGCTGTTGATATGTTACTGTTTTGACTTAACTGTCGTGGGTATCATTTAGATAATTATATCTGTGATCTAATACTTATCGCAGGCATAATTGCTAATGGTCTGTTTGTTCTGTTAAACACAGAAACCCACATTTGAGATCACTTCTCCTATAGCGCACACACACACGCACACACTCTTTTTATTCACCCCCTCCCCGGATTCTCCACATTCCTTCAAGCTTATCTTGAAGAATGGTTCGGTGAGCTTGGCGAGGGGTTTCTTCAAAACCCCCTTTTCTTTCTCCTAGAGTCGAGCGTGTGCACCTGAAATGTGTCTCTGACAAGCAGACCAAGCTAGTTGTACATTCCTGGCATGATTAACATTCCCCTCGCTTCTGAAAGATAAAACCATCCATTCTTTAAATTGCGGTTAAAAGTATAACATACAGTTAATTTAGGTCTAGATTTGTGACATGGAAGGATAAACACTACTGAAGAAATGCATAATCATGTCAGAAAGATCATTAATAATGGTAGAGCTGTTTGCATAAAAACATTCTAACGTATGTTTTTCTTCTTTTGTGTGGACAGAAACTTCTTGGAGTATCACAAGCAGAGATCAAACAAAAATGCCAGCAGAGGACCAAAGAACTGGAGGAACTAAAAACAGATGTGGATTCTCTGAAAGTATGTTTCAGACCTTTTGCAACAGCTCAATGCTAGCACTGCTCTTATCAAAGCCACACAGAAACACATAAGACCAAATCAGAACATAAACAGATACATCTGTTTATCTGGGCAAAGGTGATTTATGGAACAATAACTTTTATCTGTTCAGTCACTCTGTATCTGTTTCAATCTGGAAAAGCAAACAGTCCTTGAAACAGGCCATAAGTGTTCTCTAGTTGTTCATAAAGTAATCCAGTATAAAGTAATAAAGTAAATAATGTGCTTACACATTCTGTGGCTTTTTGACTGCAATATTTCTAATGACTTGCGCCCGAGCAAAAGCTACTTTTGAATAAGCTTTTATACGAAAAAAGAGAGACACTCTAATTTTGATTTGTTTATAGAGTTCTGCACAAAGAGCGATGGCTGAAAGCAAAAAGATGTTTGATGAAATGATTACCTCCATTGAGAGGATGAGGTCAGAGGTCACCAAACTGATCAACATCAATGAGAAGGCAGCGTTCAGTCAAGCCGAAGGGCTGATGGAGCGACTGGAGCAGGAGATTGATGAACTGAAAAAGAAAGAGACTGGACTGAAACAACTTTATAGCACTGAGGATCATATCCACTTCTTACAGGTATGCCTGATTGTTAAGGATTGTTAACTGATAAAAGCTATACCTGGATCTACCAAATGGATAAATGTAGAAATCCATACATTCTTCCGTACCAAGATTATTTTTTCTGTTTTTCAACAGAATTTCAATTATCTCTGCACCCCAACTGATGACGGCTTCATACCCAAAGTGTCTCTGAACCCCGACTTCTCCTTCAGTGCAGCCAGAAAAGCCGTCGCGCAAATCAAAGAGAGACTGGAAGAGATGGGCAGTGAGGAACTGCGAAAGATCTCAAAATCAGGTCAGAGGACACATAGAAATGCACATAAGACACATTCATACAGTAGTTGGGTTGTGAAATTACTTTTGCTTGCTTATTTTAGCACATCAAGTCTAATCTCTGAGCAAGCTATGAGAATTTAAATGAAGAAATAACCGGTAATTCTGGTACATAGTGGATTTTGAAGTTATCAACAAGGTCTGAATGTGACTATGTTTGGAGCCTGAACATAGCTCCGCTCTGTTCCCAATTCACCGAGCAAGGTATAAATAACAAACAAAACAGCGATGTTGTTTGGATCAAACAAGTAGCTAGTGCACAATTTTATTCTGAGACCGTTATAACAATAGGATGTTGTGATTTTTCAAGATCTGCTGGCATTTCAAACAAAGTAATATACTATAAACAAAGATTTCCTGGTTTTCAACATATCTGTTCATTCTCTGTTTATAGTGAATGAAGTACCTGTGTACACTGTGGAGAACCGCTCCAAGGAAAAAAGTATCAGAGGTAAGAGACAGCGATGGATAAAATGCTTATGTATACATACATTGCTTCTGAATATAGATATTAAAGATTTAAAAGAAATTTAATGAAGTTTGTGATTTTCTCTGTGTTCAGTTAAGGAGGTCCATACAGTGGACAGTGCACCTCCGGCAGAACCCAGAAGCAGATCTGAATTCCTTAAATGTAAGTATCTGGCCTCCATAAAAGCCCTTCTGTCTGGGTTTTCGTCACATTTTCCTGCTCTGACATTATTAATTACACGGTTCTGTTATTAGCAACCCATTAACGCTGCCTTTGTTTTTGTGCTATTTCAAGACTTCTGTCAGCTCAGACTAGACCCCCACACAGCACATAAGGAGCTATACTTATCAGAAGGAAATAAGAAGGTGATCAGAACCCGGGACCTACAGCCATACTCAGATGCTCCAGAGCGCTTTGACAGCTTTGCCCAGGTGCTCTGTCGTGACGCCCTGTCAGGTGGCCGCTTCTACTGGGAAATTGAGTGGAGTGGGGAATTCTCCATTGGAGTTGCGTATAGGGGCATTAGCCGTAAGGGTAAAGGTTCCCTGTGCTTGCTTGGCTACAACGATAAATCGTGGAGCCTCCTTTGCTCTGACACAGGGTACTCTGCCTGGCATAACAGGGTTGACAAGGCTGTAAGCGGCCCACACTCATCAAGAATAGGGGTCTTTCTGGACCATTCTGCAGGGACTCTGGCCTTCTATAGTATTGGTGAAACAATGACACGTCTGTATCGTTTTGAGACCGCATTTGCTGAGCCTGTCTATGCTGGCTTTGGGGTTGGAACGTCAGTCAAGATCTGCCAATTAAAGTGAACACGAAATGAGATTTTCATAAAGAGTCCATTATGAAAGACAGATATTTTTGTTCTTTATTTTATTCTTTGATATTTTGTACTCTGTGTTTGATGCAAATTGTCAGCTGTCATTTAATCAACTTTATTATGGATCTGAAGGAGGTATTGTTTCAGTAGGGTTCCCATGTTTATCTGGACGCTTTAAGGAAAAAATGCCACAATCTGCTTTTTAAAATTAATATAATCTTTGTGTGTATTCAAAAGCAAGAGATGTAAATGCACTATTATTCAACAATGAACTCTTCATATTTCAATAAAATTGTAATGTTGAATTAAACCCGGTCTCTGTCATTTTCAGAATTTAGAAATATCCCTCTTGTTTCTTCAATTTAACACATGCCTTTCTATGATCACACAGAATTCACAGTCATTTTTCATCTTGTTGTGACCAGTAGGCCTAATAACTGTTTGACGTTACATCTAGAAACTTATAAAGGAGCAAGAACCGTTCAAGAATATGAGACCTCTTCAGCATTTCTGCCTATATTGTGGCCATGCCAGTTCAGTTTGTGTAAAGTTTCAACAGAAACAAACATCACGAATGATCAAGTCACCCAACAGCAACGTGAAAGAATGGGACAATGCAAAGATGCAAGAAAGTTGTGAAATCAGGCTTATTCGATCATATTAATTTTTAACCGATTCTTAAACACATGTTAAAACAGATAGTACTTGCTTCTTTGCAGTATTAAGAATTTGCAGATAGCATCCCTTTTTTTTTGATAATTGTCCCGTTATCTGCATATGAATGGTAAAAAATACGGGTCACTAGCTCACAAAATGAAACGAAAATGATCCTTTTGCTTAAACACGTACCTATAAATGGTCAATTCTGAAAGTGGTCTCTTATCCGCGGCAGAACATTGCGGGTACACTGCCCCCTATTGGATCTTTGCTTAAATTGGGTTGTTCACTAGGAACGCCATGTAATCAATACAAATATCCTGATAACATGTTCATCCACTAAAACAGTCTGAATCAGATCAATTATTAAGAATGCATTATAAGCCAGCTGCAGTGATAAAATCTGAACTAAAACTGAACTAAAACTTAAAAAAAAACTGAATTTCAAATATCTACTATTAAAAATATACTCAAATATTTCGTTCAAAATTAACTTTTGATTTTGTATCCTTTTAAAAAATCTAAATGTTCAATAATACACAACTATGGTGAGAAAATAATCAGTTGTAAAATTTTGCGAATCTGCGTCTGCCATTTTATCTAACTTACTCTACATCTACAATCGCCTTGGAAACGAGATGTTTATATTAGCCATGAGCTTGCCTTTTCCTCAATGCGCTTCATCTAGCTACATACATGTATATGAGGAAACATCACACTGATCTGATAGTTCTCACGCTTTAATCAAGATTACATTTTTTAAAGAAAAGAAATGTTCAATTGTTTTAAGCGCCTTGGTTTTAGCTTGCTTGCTAGCTAGACTGGCCAACAGAACGACAGGCAGAAGTCTGTTTGGCTTTACCTTTTACTCTCGATGCTTGAAAATGAAGTTGAAAATACTATTGATTGGGCCAAGCGAGGTAAAATCGTTAAGTTTACATTTTATTCTGATGCTATGTATCTTCTTTGTGATGAAATTCGAAATCTGCAATATCTTGTTTTAACAGTGTGGAAAAACAGCACTGGCTAATTTTCTCTCTGATACAACCGAAACAATTGGGGGTGATTATAGTCCAACACAGGGCGTAAGGTAAATTGAATGTGAAGATGATTTTCTGCAATACATATTTTTATTGCAGTGGTTTAATTTTGTTTTCGTAATTATGACATTTACTTTCTTCTTCAGGATACTTGAGTTTGAATCCCAAAATCTATCTAATGGCAACAAACATTCAGCATGTGAGGTGGAACTTTGGGATTGTGCTGGAGATTTTAAGTAGGTTGATAGAATATACACCACTTTTGTTCATTCATCTAGATTTTTTTTTGTTTTTAAAATTCACTATTTCCAAAATTTCTGACCTTTTTTTGAAGCTCTATTTAACATTGTATGCATTCACACAGGTTTGAATCATGCTGGCCAGCTTTCATGAAGGAATCCAATGGGGTGGTTATAGTATTCAACCCAGATGTGCCCAGCCACCTGAAGGAAATAGAGACTTGGCATGCTACAATCATCTCCTCTCAGGGGTTACTGGAGACCCAGTGCCTGTTGATAGCACACCATAAACCAGGAAGTGGGGCTGACTCGGGCCCCCCATCATTAGGTACAGAAACACTTTTGGCAGCATTTTATAGTAACTTCAACCTGATTATGACCAGAAAAGAATGTACTGTTGTAAAGTAAATTATTATTAGAAAAGTTACAATTCAGTTTTTAAAGTACATTTTAAGAAAATTAACTCATTTATCTTTCTCCTCCATAGCCTCAAAGCTTAGCAAACTGCCTCTTATTAACTCAAATCTTGAGGAAGATCCTGAAGACGTCTGTCAAGAGTTTCACAAATATTTGGGAAATGTTCTGCGGATGTTATCAGAAAGTCAGGAACGTGAAGAGATGTCAATTATTACATAATTAGAATTTCTGTTCTACACTGAATCTAAATCACACAATATACATTGTGAACATAATATACATACGTTTTTATAAATGTTTGTGGTATCTTTCCTATTAGTCATATTCTTGAATATCACATTCCATCAAACATTTTACTATGCTTATCAATGTAGAAGTATGTTGACCTTTACGAAGTTGTTTAAATACAAGAATCAAGTTGTGCAAAATACACTATGGACGAGCATTTATCTAATACAATAAAAATCAATCAACATTCTCAAGTTAACCAATATCTGAACTTTCTTACAATATACCCAGACTTGCATATTACATATTTTGAGTCAAAGGCTGTTGTTTCTTTAATAATTTCCATTTATTTAGTTCCTGGATTCCAAGAATTCTGACAATGAAGGGAATAGACAAAGCTCAGCAGAGAACAAGCAAAAAAAGGACAGTCCATGTTTATACATCATAGCCTATAAGGCCTCCCTTTCCGATGATCTCCCCGATGTAGAACCACATCAGAACTTCTGTTGCAACAAGTCCATTCCTTATAGCATCCTATGGAGACATGAGAATAATGAAATCAAACATTACATTCTTACACCACTATAAGCTTATTCCAGAATTTAAAAAAAACATTTGTTAAATCTCCTCTGAGGTTATTTAAATACAATACTACAGTATTGTTAGAATGCGGCTATTGCGCATGTCAGGACAGAGTCCACTGGACCACCGCTGCCATCAGTAATTGCCTAACCCTATAAAAATCCCTTTATACGTTTTTTCCGAAAACAATTAAGAGGGTCAATGGAAGCATATCTTTTATTCGCTGGCACATCTATACATTAAATAGTTAAGTGTTTTAAGAAAAAATACAGGTAAGGTGAAAAAGACAAGCAACTGAACAATTCTAATAAAAAAAATGTTTTAAATATACGCTAGTCAACGTTTGAATTGGATCAAAACAGTTGTTCTAAAACCCAAATGTGTTTCTTTCACAATCCGTATATAACATGCAAGTCCGTTATTAGTCAATGTTGCCGTTAAAGAAATGTCATCCTTAATGGCTTTTGATGGTCTCCAGAGATGATTGTTTGTCATTAGGACCAATTGACCTGTCACAGGTGTCCAAAATTGGGAACTGGTTATCATTTAAGGCTCTAAAAGCTGCACTTGAGGTCAGAAAGTATCGAGTTGCCATGTTTATTAAGATTGCAGGATTCTGACCTCAATAGGGTCATGTGGGTGATGGAAGGCACGCATAAACTTCCAGACGCAGTACAGTACTATCCTCTATCCAGAACACACAAGCTGGCATGTCTGCAGTGGTCCAGAGAACACTGCAGGTGGACACTGAATGAGTGGGGTACATTGCTCTTCACAGAGGAGTTCCGGTATTGTGTGGACTTCCTAGACAGGTGTAGGAGGGTTTGGCTTCGCCCTGGCGAGAGATATTAGCACAAAATGTTGACAGTTTTGGTGGATCATTGGTTATGGTTTGTGGAGGCATCTCCATGGGTGGAAGGACAGAGCTTGTCATTATCGAAAATGGCAGTCTGACAGGCCAAAGGTATAGAGATGAAATTCTGAGACCAGACGTGCCACTGTATGCTTGCTGCAATGTGGCGAGATTTCGTGCTTAAGGATGACAACGCCCGCCCACATCGTGCAAGGCTAGTGACGGAATTCTTGGATGAGCAGGGCATCTCAGGGATAGAGCACATTTGGGAGCAGCTACAGTCAAGAGTGCAAGCACGTCAGGTCCCTCCAAGAACCTGTGTGGAGTTGCAAACAGGGTCCCTGGAGGAATGGCAAGCCATCCTGCAACAGAATATCCATAACCTAATCTCAAAAATACACAGGCAATGTGAGGCTGTGATCAATGTCAGAAGTGGTAACACTGCCTACTGACTGGTTTTCTCAATGCATAACATTTGTTTTTTCATGACTTGTTTGTTGCATTTGTTAAACCATGCAATTCATGCTCGTTTTACAGTACAAACATTTTTGATCTGCTGTAACATGTTCAATAATATATTTTTTGTTGAACTGGAAAAATTCTTTCCTGTTTTGAGTCTTCACACTGAGGCTTCCCAAAGAGTGACTACAGTACACTATCCGGTGCATCACCATTATGATCATTTTGCTGGCTCCTTGAGGCACTCCAAAGGCACGACATTGTGCACTGCAGGCTATAATGTTTAAGAGGAATTTCTAGTCCATTGTGACTTCAGGTTTTTGGTGAACTCTTGTTTTCACAAATGTGTGACATGCCAATTCACAGAGTGAATTCATGTCTGGGCATCATCAAAAGTGATGAGGAATGAAATCCCATTGATGACAACATTGATTAATAGCAGACCTACATGTAATACACGAATTTTGAACAATACCTGTTCTTGTCTTAGGACAATTTTGATTAACTTTTTGATCCATTCAAAATATTGACTAGTGTATTATATATGAAAAATCGGCCACTTAAAGCTAAAATCCATTACTTTTTTTGTATAAACATACTCCGAAATCAATTATTTAGTAAATTCATAGACAGATCGGTGATCCAAATGATTGTCTTATCTTACCCTGATTCACAACAGGAAGCTTAAAATAATGATTTATAAGTTGCACTCTCAGGTCACCCCATGCAGGAAATTTGAATTTAGGGGAGTGCCGCTTTGCGTCATTACATCACATCCGTTAACAGAAATGGGAGGAGAGATGTTTATTCTTGTAACAGTAATTTAGAATTTAAATCGTCTTCTAAATGGCTGTTTAATTTGGAATGTTTTAAAAAGCGACCATCTGGGGAATGTCATGTTGACATCACAATTCATTCAGTTCTGACGCCGAATAAACATTTGGAGAATCACCTGAGCCTTAACAGCTCCATGCTAAAGCAAAAGCTAATATCGACAGGGATTTTGAGAGTTGCCTCTAACATCTGAAGGGATTGCATTAATGGATTTATCTGCCGAACAGGTAAGATGTCACTACTCTGATTTCTTTTGTGAAATCTTTGTTTCATTTACAAGCGGCAGATATTGCATGCGTTCAGATATATTACTTGTTCAGATATATTACTTGTAGGACGTAAGGTAGGGGGTATTTTCCATGTTATTTTGAGTTTTTGTCTACATCAGGCACGACGTGATATCAAACTCTACAATTTATTCTATATTAGTGATGTTTTTAAACATTTTGCGTTGTATCTGGTATAGACATGGTCACATGTTACCATCACGTTGATGCAAAGATGTGCTCTGATGGGGTATGAGCAGTCAGTCAGTGAGCACAGAGCTTGGATTAAAGCAAATAACTCCGCAAATAACTTGCATATTATGTTTCAAACTGAGATGGCCAAAGTTAAGGACTGCAGCTTTAAGTTTTGGGAATATACATTTTACTCATTATGTGCCAAACTACATTTTTCACATAATTGTCTTAAAGAAAAGAAAATATTGGTACCCAGTGGAAACCCAGCTAGTAATAGTTTTTTGTGATATACTGTTTTCTACAAAAGTCATCATCCTAATAGAAAGAACATGTTTTGAAAATATAACCTTGTGATATTTGACTGAGTAAGGCAAAGACTGAAATCCTAGTGAAGTTAATGGATTGGAATCAAACTTTGATCCCCCACTCTCGTTATTAGATTTTGACACATCCTGTTTTTGTTTCATAGACTGGGTCACAATTGTTTGTGTACAGAATGTATACAGACCCTGACTGTTGTCTGACCGAGTCGTCCTGACTGGAAGCCCTTGAGGAGATCTTGGACACCGCTGATGGCCTTGGGAATCTCTGCAGGGGTTGGTGGCACAAGCTCCACACGGGCGTAATACCAGAATGTGGATAGCCGGGGTTTGGAGTAGTTCACAGCGGCTTCGAAATAAAAATACAGATTATTAATAATTACAACAACATAAAAAACATACACCGTATTAAATTTAGACGTTTGTATAAACTAAATGATTGATCGAACACAATGTAAAATTAAATTATATTTCAAGTGAGAGCGTGCAACGACAATGTCAACTTCACCGTACTGTAGGGCGAGACAAGCATGAGAATGAACTGACAGCTATAGATTAGAGATGAACACTAAAACAAGCTGAAAATAAAACACTATCATGGTGTCTATATTAACTTACTCCGCCATGTGTATTCAAAATCTATGGATTATTACAGCTGTGTAACTCATCATTTTTAAAGATTGAATGAATGCATGTTTTCCTCCTTCCTGCGGCCTGTTCCACTAGAAGCCGCGATCAAAAGCATGTATCTCCAACAAATAAAGATGTATAAAACCTAATACATTCTTAAAATATAAATATCCTTACCCCCGACCAATGTTGGTACTTTAGCCACTAGTTTCTGTACTGCCTGTGCCATGTTTAGCCTTCCTGTGAAGTTTTATTCGCCGCTACTCTCTTTACAAACCGAGGCCCTTCTAGCGAATGTCACCTCCAGCGAAAGACCTTGCAATCTAGGAGGCACAATATATGCCTGACGTAAATTTAGGTCATGCCTACGAAAGCACCTCTGTAGAGTATATATCACACTGTTGAATATAAAAATGTTCTGTTTTATGAACATATAAATTACGTATAAAATGAAGTATTCGCAAAGTGTTCGCCCGGATTGAATGAATTGTCTACAAAAAGGACGGCAGAAAACAGTCGACTATTGTGTACTATGTGCTGCTTATGGCGCAGATCTATCACTTACTCTTGGGAAGATCATAATAGCGCAAAATCAGATGCTCATCTTGTAATTAAATTAACAGTGTCGGTTGAATGAGACTGTCTATTAATACTCTCTGAAAATAAATAAATAATAAATTGCTCATCTAAATATAGTATATATTGCGTATCTGCAGCCTATCTTGTATTATCTATTACTAAAATATGATATTTGGTTGCCTACATTAAAATAAAATTACATAAACATTATAATATGTTTTCAGACAAAACTATTTTATTTATTTGACTTTTTATTCATGAAATTTATTTATTAAAAACACTTATTTTAAAAACTTTTTTGAGAAAAAAACATATTTTGTATCAGAATGAATGCTGAAAAGTCATGACTTCAATATATGGCTAATATTGGGGCAGCTGGTTGTTATCGTAGCTCCATTAAACGATTTAAATATAATTTATAAGTTAATATCATCAACTTACTTAATAGCATGACATAATACACCATATTAATAATATTGTTTATATAAATGCAATGTATATATACTATATATGCAGATGTATAATCCATACCGACACTATTTTATACAGATAGGCCTATAGATCTTACGTAAATACAAGAATATATTTATATACAAAACAATCTTGCTATGAGGATGGTTTGAAGTCATTTCTTGCTGAAACCAAGCAAGAAAGTTTTATCCAGGGGCTGATTTCCCAGGTGTATAATTCAGAGAAGAATACCCTCAGATAGTGCTGTTTAGTACAGAAAGAACGCTTAATTCTAGTCTGGAAATCAGCCCAAATTATATCTGAGGTCAGTATTGTCTAAAGACAGACTTGTCAATGAAAGGACTTCATTGTACCTGGCTGATGAACGTGCCAGGTTTCTGTTGGACTCAACCCAAATTGACGCCAAAGCCAAATAAACTTCTTTCTAGAACGTAGAGTCTAACATTAGGATTGATCTGCAGATTCATTATGCTCTCAACAGGGGACGCTGTAAACTCAACCGTCACTAGCATTTTATTTTTTTCTGCAGGTCTGGAGGATGAAACATCCGAACAGAACAGCAATGGAGAAAGGCCCAACTGAGAAAAAATCAACATCATTACTTCTTCATGGTCATAAAGTGTTATACTGCTCTCCATTATCCAGTTATCTCTGTACATTTACCTTAGTGTAGAATTCTTTGGTGGCATGGTTGTGAGGGTGACCTGCTGCCCACTGTTTGATTTTGCTGACAACTTCCTCATGATTTAGTCGATGGACCCCCTATTCACTTCAAGGAGCATCTCACCTTTTTTATACCACCCAGTTCAGCAGGGCTGCCCTTATCCACCTCACCCAGCATATAAACTGTGTAAACCCAATATACAGTGCCTTGCGAAAGTATTCGGCCCCCTTGAACTTTGCGACCTTTTGCCACATTTCAGGCTTCAAACATAAAGATATGAAACTGTAATTTTTTGTGAAGAATCAACAACAAGTGGGACACAATCATGAAGTGGAATGAAATTTATTGGATATTTCAAACTTTTTTAACAAATAAAAAACTGAAAAATTGGGCGTGCAAAATTATTCAGCCCCCTTAAGTTAATACTTTGTAGCGCCACCTTTTGCGGCGATTACAGCTGTAAGTCGCTTGGGGTAAGTCTCTATCAGTTTTGCACATCGAAAGACAGAAATGTTTGCCCATTCCTCCTTGCAAAACAGCTCGAGCTCAGTGAGGTTGGTTGGAGAGCATTTGTGAACAGCAGTTTTCAGTTCTTTCCACAGATTCTCGATTGGATTCAGGTCTGGACTTTGACTTGGCCATTCTAACACCTGGATATGTTTATTTGTGAACCGTTCCATTGTAGATTTCGCTTTATGTTTTGGATCATTGTCTTGTTGGAAGACAAATCTCCGTCCCAGTCTCAGGTCTTTTGCAGAATCCATCAGGTTTTCTTCCAGAATGGTCCTGTATTTGGCTCCATCCATCTTCCCATCAATTTTAACCATCTTCCCTGTCCCTGCTGAAGAAAAGCAGGACCAAACCATGATGCTGCCACCACCATGTTTGACAGTGGGGATGGTGTGTTCAGGGTGATGAGCTGTGTTGCTTTTACGCCAAACATAACGTTTTGCATTGTTGCCAAAAAGTTTCGATTTTGGTTTCATCTGACCAGAGCACCTTCTTGGGCTTGTGGCAAACTTTAAACGACACTTTTTATGGATATCTTTAAGAAATGGCTTTCTTCTTGCCACTCTTCCATAAAGGCCAGATTTGTGCAGTACACGACTGATTGTTGTCCTATGGACAGAGTCTCCCACCTCAGCTGTAGATCTCTGCAGTTCATCCAGAGTGATCATGGGCCTCTTGGTGGCATCTCTGATCAGTCTTCTCCTTGTATGAGCTGAAAGTTTAGAGGGACGGCCAGGTCTTGGTAGATTTGCAGTGGTCTGATACTCCTTCCATTTCAATATTATTGCTTGCACAGTGCCCCTTGGGATGTTAAAAGCTTGGGAAATCCTCGTGTGGACGAATTCCTACAGAAAGTGGAAGTTTTTGCAGATCAAAGCGCATTTGTATATCTCACCACTGCGTCCAGCACTAGCCTTTCCCTGCGTATATCCTACACTGACAACCTTTTAGAAAGTAAAAAAGAGATCTGTGAAATCATTGTTGTGTGGTGTTCTGTGCATGCGCTCTTATCAAACCAGAAAGCACAAAGTCAACGCTGAAGAGTCTGTCATGAGGTAAAAGTCTGCCTGTGCACAACTCATGAAAATCTGTGATTGTGAATAGGCATTAAAATCATCAAAAAGTAATTAAAGCAACTTACTCTGTCGGTTCCATGCGTTCATCCAGAACTGAAACTGAAGTAATGAGTAAATAGATTATTATGAAAAGATGAAAAAAATCGCTGTGAGGCACACCTTATATTCCTGGACAAAATCAAGACGAGAATAGTCATTTTGTTTAAAAGATTGCAATTTCATCTTGGGTTTTTGTAAACAGACTTTGAGGAAAAAATCAAGCCAAAAATGGTTGTAGCGCATCTGCTGTCTTCACTCTTTCTAATTCCGAACTTGATCTGGTTTATCTGTGTTCTCTGCTCCAACTGGTAACATGTGATGTTTGTTGATCACACCTAGCTTTGTTTTGGCTAGGCTTTGTTTAAAATCAAGGCTTATAAGGTGAAATCTTGATTGCCAGGTAAATCATGTCACTGAATTTTAGTCATTTAAGCTTCAATTGTAGTTTACTAATGATTAAATTAAAAAACATTACAGATACAAAGAATACTACACTAGTTGACCTTAGCCACAAACATAGATCTATTACCCAACGATGATAAATTAACCCAGTGGCCTTGAGTGAGAATTCACACGCATGTCTAAGCATGATGGAGTGAATCTGATTTACGGTTACTGTTGACTTTACCCATCAATAAAGACAGAGAACTCCGACTAATTCAATAACAACAGTGTCGTGTGTTTATAAGAGCATGGAGATGGTCCTCATGATTCCTAATGTTCGACTCTACGATTCATGATGATCATTCATACACCAATTTTGTATAAATGAATTCGAGTATAATCATTAATACTTTTTAGCTGACATTTTATGAGGACACACAAAATTTTGATTCTATCACACAAAGCACAAATGTGACCCTGGATCACAAAACTTGGTCTTAAATTGCACAGGAACATTTTTAGTAAAAGCCAAAAATACATTGTATGGGTCAAAATTATAAATTTTTCTTTTATGCCCAAAATCATAAGGAAATTAAGTAAAGATTATGTTCCATGAAGATATTTTGTAAATTTCCTACCCTAAATACTTAAAAATGTAACTTTTGTGAGTGGATGGACTGCTACAGTACCTATGATGGACAAATTTAAAGGCGATTTTCTCAATGTTTAGATTTTTAAGCACTCTCAGATTCCAGAGTTATAAACGTCTGTAATCTCCGCCATATATTGTCCTATCCTTAACAAATCATACATCAATAGAAAGCTTAATTTTTCAGCTTTCAGATGATGTAAAAATGTCAATTTCGAAAAATTGACCCATAAGACTGGTTTTGTTGTCCAGGGTCACAAATAGTAGTTTTAAAATTGATGCCTTTTGCACAGAAAATCAGAATGTTAATAGCCAGATTTCACCAGCAAAATCCATAAGGAACTTCATGCAAGACTTTATGCGAACAAAAATCAATAAAACGTATGGATGAATAATCCGTGAAAAACTGTGCACTAAAACCGAGAGGTTAATTTAAAGAAGAAAAGAAGGTGGTTCCTGTGTTGCCTCTCGGTTTTCATAGCGGCTGTGACTAAGGAACACAATGAGATTAGGGGGCACTGTTTTATTCTCATGTGTTCCTCATTCTATTCACTTTTAATGACTAATCTCACTATGTGCTCAGAGGAAGAGGGTGCACTGCATGTGACTCATTGCATTTAAAGCCTATAAACACACACGTCATTCACACAGTGCCAGTGTGCCAGTACAGAACACAACATAAAACTTTTGTAAAAATGTATCTAGGCTAAGAAAAGAAATGATTTTGTAATTCTGGGACTGAGTGAGAATTCCACAGCTATCCAGAGCTGTGAAAATGTATCCTTTCCGAAGGACACGGTGCTAAGCAGCTAATTGCAAAACTGTGATGAAAATAATGCTTTTAATCTTTTCTGAACAAGTAATCATATTCAGAAGAATAAAGAAACAAATAGAATCTGAAACACATCAGAGGAATTACATTTTTAAACCAAGCTAATCTGTACCCAAAAATACTATTGCATATTGTATATCTAAAACTGTAGTGCCATACAGTTGCATTTATTATAGGCGGTGTGCACTATGCAAGGATGTCACGTTCCCAAGTGAACACGCCAAAACACGTTCCCTTGAGTGGCAAAATGGCTGCTTACAATATCAGGAAACGCTATTCCGAGCAACATATAGTGTCCAAGGACACCTGGTTCCTTTATAAGTCACAAGGATCACCGTTGAGCCCAACTGCTTGTAATTTCAGCAAATAATTGTGTTTATGTCCCGGTTTATTTGTTTCTCGAATCGAAAGCAGACATTTTGCTGTGTGTTTTACCACTCAAGGGAACGTGTCCTATAGCTCAAGGGGGCGTGTTCACGTGGGAAAGTGACGTCAATGCATACCCTCCAAAGAAAAGATTTAATAATTTAATTTTAACAACATTATAAATGAGATCACAGCATCATTTCAACAGTTTTGAGATTTAGGAGGACTAACTACGTAGATAGGAAAATCATACCAAAATAAATTTACTTTAGAAATGATTTTACAAAATATTTGAAAACTGTAGTAAATAATATTGCAGAGACAGAGAGCTTTAAATGTTAGTTATATATAAATGCATTTATTATTATCATTTTAACATGGTTTAGAGCATATAACTTGCATTTCTGATGAGACAAACATAATAAATATGCAGAAACTGCAATAAATCATTATTTCTGAACACAATTTTCACAATTGCGATGCAAGCCAAAACCCTGCAAAATATTTTCATACATAAAACTGAATTAACATAACTCTTTTTTAATATTTCACAATCCCATTACACTTCACCTGCTCATCTTTTTTCTAATTTGTGAGTATTGTTGTAATGTGTATTTGTCAAGGCATGCATGATGCGTTTCAAAATATGTGATGAATGTTTCAAATGGATCCAATACTAGTTACTTAAACATAATCTTGTGTCTTTCGGCTGAGGCTCCATGTACAGTAACCCGTACAAACATATACAGTAATAGCACATAAACACAAAATGGTGATTTGTACAATAGAGAATTGATAGACAACCACAGGAATTATACGGAATATTCAAGGATTAGATAGGAAATATCACTCACTAGGCACAGAAAATTACTATAGTATTGCTATTAGAAACAGGTATTACCCAACTCTCCACACTATAGATCGTTACTGCACTTTCTGTTACAACTTTGTACCATTAAAGAAAAAAATTAATCTTGTCAATTTTTCCTCAAATCTAGCGACTCTAAATGAAACCGAACTCATGAGACGCTTTTATCTGCCAGGCTGCAGATTGGTTATTACCACACAATATTAAACGTTGAGTTGTGGACTCCTGAATAGAAAAGATTTAGTCGGCTCGCCTTTTATCGATCTCCGAGTCTGTTCTGCTATTGTGAATGGAGTCTGTGCCTCTAATGTATCCATGGGTGCTCACCTATAGGATCTTGGCTGACCTTGGTTTTCCCTGGGTATACCATATGGCAAAAAAAGTAAAACATAGCCATCAAAGCAGCGTTTTTGATTGCAGAATGATCAAAAGATCATCTTTAAAGCTGTGTGCAATGTTTCAGTGGACAGACTATTCTTGAAAAGAGCAATCATACCTTACAGTACTATGTGTAAAAGCTAAATGCTACCGACTAATGAGAATCTTCGTTCTGATGGCCAACCCCTATTTTGCATTTTTATTTCTCAAATGACAAAACAGCTTGGTTAAGCCCAATGGTAATGTTCCTAAAACATAACTAAGATCTCCTGAAATCAACCGTCTGCTGATTATTTAGCAAAAACAACTTCATTTGGAATAATTTTGGAATGACAATGTGCAAAACAATGCCTTGCGAAATCCTATTTTTTGATTCCAAGTTCCTCATGCTTTTTCCCATCACACCCCCCTTTCCAGCAGTGCATGTTGTATTTACGGATACAAAATTAAGAGTAATTACAAATAAACGTCCAAAAAGTTTCAATTAAACAACATAAACCAAAAAGGGCAAACTGTACATGTATTTACAATTTTGCTTGAAGCATAACATTTAGTTTCATTTTGTATATATTCAGGATATAAGTATTCATTCATGTATACGGAGACATAACACATAGAAGAAATATTTCCACAAAGTCTTTTGTGAAAATGTTTGCATTGTAGTATTGAGTTGCCTGGTTAGGTGGCACAGAAGCAAAGAACGGGAAGTGTACATAAAGGTGAAAACAAGAGACAAGGATCAATCCATCCAGGTTTATAGGGAAGATGTAGAAACTGTTCATCCAGCATTCCATGTTCCTCGTGACGGACATTTCTGGCCTGTGTGTGGTCATGTCATTCACTTGATAGTGCAGCTAACAGCAAATGTTGAAATCCTCAGGAGTGATGGACGTTCACAAGAGGATATCACGAGGTTCAGCTGTTATGGGACAGGCTTAAAGGGATATTCCCCTACCAAATCAATATTTCCCTATGTTTTAATCACCCTCAAGGTATCCTAACTGAATATGGTTTTCGTCTGGAAGAATTATCCAGCCTGTGTTGTAATACGACGAATCATTTTGCTTCCAAGCGATAGAATGGGAGTGAACGGGAGTTGATTCTTTGAAGCTCCAAAAAGAACTGATCAAAGATCAAAGAACTGCTCGACACAAAGTCTTAACAAAGGTCTTTTGAAGCGAATCGATGCGCTTGTTTAAGAGATTTAAAATATTGACATATGTATCTTCCGTCATCTCTCGAATGCGCGTGAACCAGAGGCTTGTTCTTTCTGGCAGATGACGCAGGCGTGTTGGAGGTTCCGGTGACGACGCTGCATTTTCGTTTTCAGCCAATAGGATATCGTCTACTCTGGCGGGAAACTTCGTCACTGTCATTTCCTGGAACAAGAGAAGTTCTTTGATTGCTGGATGCACTTTTTGGAGCCTAAAAAAAATCAACACCGTTCACTCCCATTCTACCTCTTGGAAGCAATATGTTGCATTGTGTTATAACTCTGGGTGGATTATTCTTCCATAAGAAAAACATATTCAGCTAGGATATCTTAAGGGTGAGTAAACATGGGGGAATTTTGATTTGGTAGTGAAATACTCCTTTAATGTTAGACATCAGGATTGCTTGTATAATGTCGTTCCTAAGGAAAAGCAATAAGTTCAAAGGTGCTTGTGTGATCGGCCCCAATTCACATTCTTCACCTTTTTGGTCACTATTGGAGCTTTTGTATCATAGTAGTATGATCCCTACTGATGAAATCAAAAGAGAAAAATCTATTGGTTTTAAACCTCCATTCAGGCAGTTGTCCAGAAATTCAAGGCAACAGGACAGATGGATTTGATACTGACAGCCAAAATGTTTGATAAGCAGATTCTCTCAGGAAAAATACAGGCAGTTCGCATCAAGGGCACTTGCTGCAACATTCCTCAAATGGTCAGATTTAGGCTGACATGAATTCTTTGCCCAAAATTGCCAGAACTGAAAGAAAGGGTTCTTTAAATCCAGTAGGTCAATGCTATTCTATTCATTCTCAGTGTATTGTCGGAAGACAAAAACGAAAATGAAGATACGCTGGTTGGTCAACTTGTATATCCGATTAAGCTCAGCAAAGTTCTTGGTTCAGCTGTATGCTTGTCCTAAAGTGCCCGAGGCATGCAGAACACTCTCTTCCAAAACATTTTAGCCTGATCTGAATGAAATTCATTAACAATATTACTATGCCTCAATCCCTTTTTCATATGTTGCCTGTAGGCCAATCCACATGCTCTGAAGGGATTGTCATTATAATAACATACAGACCTGTCAACATGCTTCAAGGTTCAAAGTCACATTAGAGTACAATGCATTTTTACAGTTAAACTGCATTTAATTGATTCAAAAATTAAAATTAAAGTAAAAATATTTTAATTTGCTCTGTTATACTCATCCGAGAATAAAAACGTTTTCAAGTAGTAAAAACATGAACATTATTGTTGCACTGCCAGTTAATGGCCCCGGTATCAATGTGCATTGGTTTTGGTGTCTGAAGGTTTCTGCATACAAAGGATGTTAATGTGCATTTATTTTATGTGTGTGTTTTATATAATATTAAATATATGTCTAATAATAAGCTCCTAACGCACAGATTTGACTTTATAACGCAGGACTAGGTATGTGGCAAGTCTCAGAATTAGGAAAAAGGCCCCCAACACCATGAAGTCCACGTAGAGCTTAGCGTCCTCCACATCCAGGAGCTGTAACACCTCCTCTGGTTTCTGAAACTTACACACTTTAACAGGACAGTCTAGCTCTGAGCGGTTCATGCCATAGATAGAAAGAAGTACTCCTTCAAATCCATACCTGAAAAAGAAGAGATGATATTCTTCAGCGTGATAATTAATAAATCTAAATGTGTGTGTGTTTTGGGAGGTTAGTATGAGTTTAGGTGAAGGCCTGTTTAGGATTGTTCTCGACTGACCTGACGTATGACACATAGGAGCTCCACTGCAGATATTTGGGGATGGTGTCAAAGTTGACAAAGAAGCCTGAGAACAGCAGGACCGGGATGGCAGAGACTGGACCTATGAATGTGGCGACCTGAAGATGATGCAAAAGAGGAACAACAAAGTTCACCCACAGAAGGTTCACATCACATGCACTAACTTCTAAGTCATGGATTCCTCATGAATATGTTGAAATAATATGTCTGGCTTTTAAGGTCGTTTGTAGCCAGCGAATACTATTTAAACACCCGCCTCCATCCCCAGCTCCAGAGGTCTATATTTGTTTATTGGGATATTGAGCCTTACATTGCAGCAAAAGCATCACTTGCATGCTCACTGCAGCTGTGTATTAAGTCTTCATACTTGCTCTGAAAGAGGAGCAGCAGCCAATGCAGATATACTGTAGTTCCGCCAAGGCAAAAAATATTCACGTCATGAATATGATGGAACAAGATGGAAATATACACTCATCTAAAGGATTATTAGGAACATCATACTAATACTGTGTTTGACCCCTTTCGTCTTCAGAACTGCCTTAATTCTATGAGGCATTGATTCAACAAGCTGCTGAAAGCATTCTTTAGAAATGTTGGCCCAAATTGATAGAATAGCATCTTGCAGTTGATGGAGATTTGTGGGATGCACGAAGCTCCCATTCCACCACATCCTAAAGATGCTCTATTGGGTTGAGATCTGGTGACTGTGGGAGTCATTTTAGTACAGTGAACTCATTGTCATGTTCAAGAAACCAATTTGAAATGATTCAAGCTTTGTGACATGGTGCATTATCCAGCTGGAAGTCGCCATCAGAGGATGGGTACATGGTGGTCTAAAGGGATGGACAAGGAAACAATGCTCAGGTGGGCCGTGGCATTTAAACGATGCCCAATTGGCACTAATGGGCATAAAGTCTGCCAAGAAAACATCCCCCACACCATTACACCACCACCATAAATTCATTAATGAGAAATTGAACCGGTGTTCCTAATAATCCTTTAGGTGAGTGTATATATGTTACAGCTTTAACATAGTCTTCACACCTGGAGTGATGTGGATGCAGCTCCAATAAGAAGCCCCAGAGATTGAGCCACTAGAGCAGTGGATGTGGACAAGGCCATAAACAGCAGATATCTGCCTGCTTCTGGAGGCTGCTCTGTCATCCAGTACACTATACTGCAATACATAATCGGACAAATGACCTAAAAGTGAAAGAGAGAGAAAAACAGACATGTAAAAAATACAATTTTTACAGAACTTCATGAAATTCCAAAACTGTGACTTTCTTCTGCAGAACACAAAAAAAGGTATTTTGAAGAATGTTGGTAACCAAACAACAAAGTATGCCATTGCCTGGGTATACATTTCTCAAAATATCTTCTTTTGTATTTCATAAACAAGTTTTGAGTGGCATGAGTGTAAATAATTGTTTTTTGGGTGAACTATTTCTTTAATATCATAGCATCAAATACGATGTTAAAACAGACGTACCTGAAATGGAATGTCTGCCATTGTCTTAGCCAGGTAATATGCCTTTAGACTGTACCAGTAATTCAGATGTTCCCTCATTAAAACCGACATCTCGAGTGGAACTGCAATGAAAGTATATGCATTATTGAATCAGAGCTTAACTGAATCTGATCCACTTATTCTGTAAAGGAAATAACTCTTTGTAAGACCAATCTAAGTGATTCTACTCAATCACAAATTAAAAAGTATTCGGTAATCACTCAGCTCAAATACATTTTTATGCTCAAAATGACTCACACATGTACAAAGACACCAATTCTCTTACATGTCAGGACTGTGGGCATGAGTGCAGCAAACATGAGGAACAGCATAGAGAAGAAAAGGAAGCCTGTGTTGTTAAACACTTTGTTGGCATCATTTCCAATGTTCAGGTACAACAGACCAATCAGCACACCGACACATAAGTGTGACATCACCCTCAGGTGGGTTAATACCTGAACACACACATATACAGTATAAATTGATTTTGTTATTTTGTAGTTGCAGTTTTTAACAGGCACAATTTCTAAAGAGTCGATAACAAGGGAGGAAAAGTCCTACCACGTCCCTGGATATAGTGATGAAGGTTCTCTTAAAGAGAATACAGAACTGTGTGAGGGAACTGGTAGCAAACGTGTGTTTCTCAATAGGGCCTGAATCCTGTGTGAATACAAAATAACATACAATTTGTGTGGGGTCAGAGACAAAGAAAATGATAAACAGACAGATTTAATGTACATTGCTTACAGTATAACATTGGGAGTTACAAGATGTCGTCGGGTCATTCTTGTCAACAGAGTTTTTCTTGCCCTCGTCTGAACACAAGCCGCCCTGGACAGCCTCAAAGAGCACATGGTTCAGATCGCCATATTCTCCTGAAGCAACCTCAATTACTGCCAACAAAGAAGTTGTACAACTCATGCACATGCTGACTGATCAGATGAGCACAATAAGACATTATGATGTATCCCTGATAGCACACATACATCTGGGAGACATTTATTTGATGTCTACATTTAGCCCTCTCTTTCTCTCAACAGGTAGTGGTCTAACTTTTGTAGAAATCAGTAACTTTGTATTGGCACCTATTGTACTTTTTTAAAGATTAAATAATGTTTTGTCAAAACTAACAAGCACTTTTTAATACTTCTTGTTGGTTAGATTTTTACAAAAAACTGTGGCAAACATAAAGTTTGAATAATAATGATGATTTATGTAAAAAAATAAAAATAACAAAATACATATGTTTCAGAGAGAGAGCAGCGATTAGCAACATTAGCATTAGATGCTTCCAATTTATAGTTTTTAGTATAGTTTTGAAGTATAGGCCAAATGGTCTGCGTTTAACAATCATTTCGAAAAAAATGATCCACTTTTGAATAAAACTTAAGATGATAACAAGCAGCCACTGAATCACATGGGTAAACCGTTACTGTGACTTTGTGAGAGTTTTATAGCATAGCCTAGCCTCTATTCATTTCTTCCACTTTTTAACAGTCAAAAAACACAATATTAACTTATTATTATTGACATGAAATACAAATAAAACATCTGATGTATTATCTGCACAGACTGCACTTCATACAGTTTCATATACATCATATCAAATCTTATGCCATCTTACACACATGCACAAACGGAATACTTACTAAAGTCTGCAGGATTATGGTATGTTGGGCAGTGGAGTCCAAGGTTTTTCAGGTAGGGTATTAGGTTAGGCACAGTCCCTTTATAAATGCATTGACCTTGGCTTAGGATATAAAGCTATAAAGAAAACAGAGTCCTTAACGCATTTAAAGAGATCATTACACACTAGTGCCCAAAATACAGAGCTTTATCATTTTAATTGTAGAAATCAAAGAATAAATAGAGAGTATACCTTGTCAAACATCTCAAAGAGTTTAGCACTGGGTTGGTGGATGGTACAGATAATAGTTCTTCCTCCCTGAGCCAGAGATTTCACTAGGGACAGCACCTGGAAACAGGACGCGCTGTCTAGACCACTAGACACACAAACACAGAAACAAACACACATGCTCATTTTGTGGAAATTAAAAGGAAATGTTATGTAAAACAGTCAACATTTCTCTTCAGATTTAGAAAGGATCATGCTGAGAAATGCGTGTAATATTGCTGCTATACCTGGTGGGTTCATCAAAGAACATCACAGGGGGGTTATTGACCAGCTCCAGAGCAATAGCCAGCCGCTTACACTGACCACCTGACAGAGAGATGGTACGAGTTTGGGCGCACTCCTGCAGTCCTAATGCTGTCAGGATCTCATCCACCTGTCATACATGATATTAATGGATTTATATGAATTAGTCGTGTATTAGAAACAAACACGTCACCTCACGTGTCACATTATTCATATTTGTTAACATTTATGTTTTTATCTGTGCAGATGGTTTGGTGACAAAAACTATACTTACCAGTTCTTTTTTAACCTCCATATTTTCATTAAGTTTGAGGTTAGCTGAGACCTACACCAAACAAAGAAACATGAAATTTGCAAAAATGCATGTTCATTCACACAGATACACACTCAAGGCTCTCACCATCATTGCCTCTCGTGTTGTGAGATGTGGCAGTAGCATGTCATCCTGCATGATGTAACATGACATTTTTCTGAAGGTGCGGAGGTCACGGGGTCGCCCATTGACCAGGACCTCACCTTTCATACCTGTCTCTCTGCAGAGAGAGAGATCATTTTCAATATATTATAAATATTCATCTGTCCTAATGAATGCAAACATGAATGCTCACCTGTAACCGGCAAGTATGTTCATGAGAGTGGATTTTCCAGCCCCTGAGGGTCCCATGATTCCAATAAGCTCCCGATTGCAGAACTTTCCTGAGAGACACTTCAGAAGGGCTTTAAATCCTGTAGAAAGTATCAGCCTTTTTTATAACAGTAGCCAGCTTTCCAACTTGCACAACTAAGGTAGTAAGCAGCAAACAAACAGGGGCCTGATGCTCAGCTATAACTCCAAATTAGTATGTTTGTTTGAATAGTATGTTGATTATGCAACACTAGAAGATTTAAAATAGGCCTAAAGTTCTTTGCACATACAGTCCGAAATTTTCGTATCCGTTTATTCGTATTTGGCTCTCGTTTGTACGGTGTCTTTGAATTGTTAAAAAGGCCACTAAAAATGCTTGACGGATGCGAAAAAACACAGAAATCTAACTCGGCCCGAATTTTTTTATGACGGACAAAAATATAGGCAGTGTGTTAATGTGATTGACACATTTAGTGATGTCGTATTTATTTTTTAACGTGCGGAAATTTCAGACACAAATTTCGGACTTGATGTGCAATGGGCTTAATTCTTTACTCACTTCTAATAAAATTTGTCAAAATAATTAATAAACTAGTCACAAGTGCAATATTTTACACAATTAACACCATATACAGTAATTTTCACTAATAAACATCATGAAGAAAACTCCCAAGTATTTTTTTTATTTAAAGTCAATTAATGTCAATAGCAAAAAATACATTCTGCTCATCTCTAGTGAAATGAACTGGCAGAATGATCTGCTGAGACCAACTGCAAGAAACATACCTGAACCCAATATATTTTAGTCTTTAAAAAATAGTTTGAGAATATAATAATAAGTGGGACTGTTTAAGTCCCCTGTGTTAGTGAGTCATACCGTTGACTATTATCAATGCAAGGAGAAAACTGGAACACCAACTGCAATCCTTGTTAGCTTCAAATTTTTGTTGTATGGATTGCTTTCCCCTTTCTTTTTATGGCTCCAAAGCTGTTTTAGGCAATTCAGTGCAGTCACCAACCATATTTACACCGCCATAAAGCTATTTCTGTTCATGTAAGTAGTTAGTGCTATATCCTATACAGCTGTGACAAACTGCAGCATTTTTGCTTGTGTGGGATAACTTACTATGATTTCTAACATTTATTTTACATATGTATCGCCCGTCTCAAGTATAATATCTCTACTATATTCTCTATATGTCAATCAAAGCTATGAGTCATTGGTGAGGTTATAAAAGCAATTTCTATTTCCCACTTCCTCTCAATCTCTGTGCTAATGTTACGGAAAGATAAATCAAACACAAAAAGCAATAGATGATGGCAATCCTCTTAATTGCCCTATAACTTCCGAAAGCTATTCTGCATCTCAATGATTTTGCTCTGAGTTGTGAGTGTATTATAATACCAATAACTCGTTCAAAAATGATATGTGCTGTATATTTATGTAGCAATAATAAGACATCCCCATTCTGATTTTCTACATGCTGATATTGTGTAACCTGAGCATCCATCCCTGCATGAGATCTGTTGCACGTGGGTCTGTATTCTGAATACGAACTGAACTGGGATCAGGCTGAAAGCATTCTTGAAAGCTTAAACACGCTGGATCAATAAATGCATCCATGCAGTGTATGGTTATGTTCTGATAAGGAAAACTAATCTTTTATCTCCAAGCAATATGGTTGAGACAAGGGCACATTTCTATGGGGTTAGACTTACAAATTGAAGTATAAGTAGGATTTTGGAAACTAAGAAGTGTAGAAACACAGTAATGTAATGAGCCTGTGGAGTGCATGAAGATGCCATCTGTGTACAATATAGTCATATATAGTCAAAGCATTAACAATAACTATATTAATGGATTTATTTCATATGTATTAGTATTTGTCTGTGTTAGGAACCTATGTTAAATCCAACAGTTTCATATTTTCCCAAGGCAAACCTTATCCATAACCCATCCATGTTCATGACACCAGCACAATGATAGAGGAGAGGCAGTGAGAGAGGGAAAAAACAGAATGGGACAAGAATTTGCTGTGAGATTTAGAAAATAAAACATGACAGGAGTCTAGTGAGAGAGACAGAGAGGAGCGAGAGCGACAAGAAAAAAAAAACAGGTGGATCAATAAAAATGAGAAGCTAGGAGAGGGAATACAGAGGTAAAAGGCATTTTGACATGGGCGGGTGGCAGAAAAAACACACAGCTTCAACCAGAAGCAGTTTTCAGCTCGCAATAAACCATGATTTGCTCTGTGCTTTTTACATATATTATAAAGGTTAAGGGAGGGAGAGCACTTGAAGGAAAGACGTGTCCTTCACTATAGTCTCTCGATTGTTACTTTGAGTGTAAATACGCTCCCTAATTATTCAGTAAATGTATGTTTTCTCAGACCACTCCATACCAACATACGTCTTTTCAAGTCAAGTTTTCAAGTTTAAAGGTACAGTGTATGAAATTTTGCGGTATCTACCAGTGAGGTTACAAATTACAACCAAAGGCTCACCCCTCCCCCTGCCTTCTGAGAGCATTACGCCGGTTGACACAGGATAAAGATGTCGCCATGTTTTTGCTTCTTTGCCCAAGGAGATAACATATTTGTGAAGAAACATGTTGAATTCCATGCAAGAGGACCCGCGGTGTATGTAGATAGAAATAGCTCATTCTAAGGTAAACATAACACTTCATTATGTAAGGTCTTTATACACCTCTAAAGACATTTATGTATATTTTATTGCATTTCTGTCAATAGATCCTCCAAAAAATACACACAGCACATTTAAAACTAATGAGACTTACATTTTCAGTGAAAGAAATACATTGTAAACTGCTGACACCTAAATTGCAGATGAAAGAATTTGTTTTACAACAGATGGAACAACAGAGTGACAGTACAATGAGGTATGAGGTAATAATGAAACAATGACACTCTAATATATGAATCGCTTTATATGAACAGTATAATGAGGTTCAGATGCCATATATAAACACTCAGGGGCAGAGTGTTATCAATGTCATAGAGAACACTACGATGTATGATTTACCCCTTTCACTTCGCATGTGTGGTATATCTTATGATCCAGTGTAGAATGTCTACCTCCTATGTGTGTACTCGGTTTGCACCATGTGCGTGTGTGTATATTTGTGAGTGTCGGGGGGGGGGGGCTGTGTTTGTGGTGCTACAGAAGCTTCTGTGTTTGGAACCCTCATCATTCACCGGTATTAACTGAGCACTGCATTAACCGAGCCTCTGGGTGTGCTGGTTACTGGCAAAAATACACAGAGGTGTGAAAAGCATGTGATTGTGTGAGAGATACCAGGGGCCAGTTGGATAAACTGCTTAGACTAGTCTTAGAAGTTAGTCATCTAATTGTTTTCTTCAAGACATGTCATAACGTCTATAGATCAGTTACATAAAAAGGTAGAAAGACACCCATTAATGATAATTCTGTCATCATTTCCTCACCTTTAAGAAGTTTCCAATCTGTTTATTTTTGGTTCTGCTTAGCTCTGATATTTTAAAGATAGTGGAAAACTACACAAAAAATCTGTCACTGATACTCACCCTCAAATGTTGTTATTCTGCTGAACACACAAAAAAGATATTCAAAAGAATGTTTGTAATCAAACCATTCTGGGGCACTGTTGACTACTATACTATGAAAAAATATACTATGGTTGTCAACAGTGCCCCTTTACTGATAACAAACATTCTTCCGAATATCTTTTTTTGAATTCAGTTAAATTTGAGGGTGAAAAAATGATGACAGAATTTTCATTTTGGGGTGATCTATTGCTCCAAATTGCTCCAAAGCTCCCCTGCCCTAGGTGTGTCAACCCACTGCTAATGACATCATTGGATATCAAACAGCCATTAGATAATTTTTTATTGCATCTCCTGAGCTACAGAGATGAGATGTCAGAAAAGTCTAGGCAAGATAAGCTATAACCCTAAATTAAATGCACCCTTCAAAACCAGCCTGGATTCCCCAGACAGTGTGAAGAACAAAATGTACAGTGATCCAAAAATGGGTGGTGCAGAGGAAAAGGGTCCCTATGTGCGTAATACATGTGAGCGTGCATGCGTGTGGGCTGAACTCACTGGTTTAGTTAGCCTACGGCAGCAGACAGCTGAGTCGTCTAGGGAAGTGAATTATTTACTATATCAAAAGTCTGCTGAGAACAGCACTCTACACTCCAACACACAGGGTGTGTGTGGCCATTAGAGACTCTGTGTGTTGATGTGTGCTATGTCATAGCGTGTTTTTGGTGAAAGTTCTGGAGTTTAAACACTTCTCCTTAAAGGTCCAGTGAGCTCTCTTAAGAACTCACATAATGAAGTGTTATGTTTTTATAACCTTAGAATCAGCTATTTCTATCTACATAGGCCGCGGATCCCTTTACATGGTATCATCATGTTGTTTCTACAGCAGCCCTAAATGGACAAACTGTTCTACAGAGCGTTTGGTAAATACGTAATCTCCTTCAGCAAAGAAGCAATAACATAGCACCATCATGTCAGCCACCGTGGTTCTTCGAACTAAGATGTTAGATGTTGTTCAATTTCAAAATCTTTGACTAAATCGACCAAATAAAGTAATGGATTCACACTGTACCTCTCCTCCTCCAGCAGTGCCCTTCACGGATGGTGTATGAGAGCTCTCTAAACTCCAGATCCACCGCTGAACGCTGAGGCAGGTGAGAAAACCTCTGCGCATCTGTGATATGGTTTTCCACCTTCTTCAAATGAGTAAGCATTGCAGCATCTGGAGGAGCTCCTACAGCACGTTTGGTCTCTTCCATGGGTATGGAAACTGACCCCGGCTCTGAAGGCTTTTCAGCCATACCTGGAGCCTGGTAAATGGGTGAGGAAGAAAAGGGAAAGATCATTATAATGAACATATAAGACACAGATGCATCTGATAAAATACACCACACGTGTGCACAGCAATCAAACGAACCAAAACGATGCTTTCACAGTCATTCACACATTCAAACCGAAACTGTCTAAGTGCACTAATGTGCACTTAAAAGGTGCTAAGGTCCCTACCTTTTAATATGGCACCGCTTCAGTGAAAACTTTTGTACTTTACTTTTTGTACTTAAAGTGAGGTGATTCTCTCACGCTAACCTTATTACGATACCTATCAACATAATATGAAGTTTGATCGGTTAAGGCCGTCCGAATAGGATTGAAGTTGTTCTTTCAAGCACAAAATTGTTATCTCTGATATCTGCTTATGCATTGGATGATGGATAAGCACTTACCGTTTCAACTATAACAGAAATTGAAGGCTTTGGAATTTAATACCAGAATTGAATCTACTGTAAAAAAAAAAAAGCTTTTTCCATTTTCGCGGGGCCAGACACTACAGATTTGCAAAACAGATGAAGTGACCATTGCATGTCTGTATTTAGCTTTTAATCCTGTCATTACTAATGCAGTGCATTCTTATCTTAATGTAAATAATCTAAACTAGTTTTCTGCTGGACGTGGGATGGCTGATTTTGTAATTCCACGTACAACACTGCCATTCACTTCTTCAGGATTATTGAAACTAACACAGATTTTGGGGATTAGTCCACAGCCTGATAAAATTGCCAAGCACAGAACCCATCGCATTTCTGTGTTTGAGAATATTGAACTTCATATTATGCAAATGTCAAATCAACATTTAATCAAAAATCACCACTCAGATTAAAAAACACTGACATTGCAAAACATTGCGCAAGGTAAAAGGGGCCACAAACAGTCCTGACAGCGATGAGAATGTGGAATCCATATAAGTTATTGTATTTCAAGTCAATGGGAATCCACTTAGACAGCAGAAGCGTCTAAACCAGTTCCTGGGGCAACGCTTGATAGGGCTATGCCTCTCTGAAGACCAAATGTTTTCACTGTTGCCAGCGAGCAAATTATACAGTTAAAGTGCTTACGTGTCAATATGCTATTTTCCATTAGGAAGGGCTTATGTATTTTGTTTTATGAGTAAGGACGAAGACTGAAGTATCTAATAAACCAGTGCTTCCAAAAGCAGTGATGTAGGAGGCTAAATCCATATGGGACACCCAACACTCACAATGAGTGTAAATGAGAAAAGCATGACCTCTGTAGTAAGCTTGACATACAGTGTCATTGAATGACGAAGGTCGTATCATTCCTGATGCTGTGATGGTGGTCACACCTGGATGAACTATTTGAATCGGTGACTAAGCATAACTCCTCATTGGATAAAACGTCGAGCCAATCCATAGATCAAGCCTAGATTACGGCCTGTCCTCTTTTTGATTCATCTTTGGTTAATAACAACAAGCTTGGAAACGTATAGCAATTTCCAATTTAGAATTACTTAATTTTCCCACTATGTACGGATTTATTTACATTGCTTGACTATATTAGTAAAACACTGGTTGACTCTAAAAGCTGTTTTCTGATCATTCAAAGAAAGGCCATATCCATAGAGAATCATAGCCTGGCTGTTCCAAGATCTTTCGGAGAAAGGTCACCACATAAGATCACTCACTGGTCCTCTACTACCCAACAAAAATATGAGACAGAATAAACAATAAGCATTTTTGTTAACAGAACAGTCCATTCAAAAACTAAAAAAATAGGCTGAAATATCTTTATAGCTTCCTCACGGAGGGTACTGCATGTGCTCTTTTTTTCTCACACACTAAATCTTTTATACAGCATCCATCACATGCCTGTCAATGACATCACTCGCAATAAAAACACAGGACTGGGTTTAGATAGGCGACCCTCTACAAGTGTTAATGGAAACACACTCAGACTCACATAATCGCAGGATACGTACTTTTTTGACGTGCCGAGTTGATCAAAAGACGACTCAAGGGGCTCGAAGTGACAATCCTTATAAAAATATCCAATTCATTCCTTCGCTCCCAATTACATCATATGTACACACCGGAGCGATCAACAGGAGAGGGCAGCGTAATAGTCCCGCCGAGAAAAAGGATGCCCAGTGCGCGTCAGGGTCCGTTACACAACCGATCCCGCTCACCGATAAAGGAGAGTATGCTCTTCTCGTTCAGAAAACAGCGACACATCACATACATATCGTTTATTAGAAATACTCATATCTGGAGACAATCTCCATCCAAAACAAACATAAGCGTCACGAATAATTGAAAAGACGCAGCATCCTTGTTAAAGCATGAGTTTCGTTTAGGACAGGAGATGGAAGGACAAACCGCGACTCGATCATTGCGCATCTACATCAGTCATCCAGGACGCGTAAGGTGCTGTGGGGAGAAGAGTTGCGCTCCTCCGTATGCTGCACCGCAGTAGCTGGTTATTGCGCGCAGTGCTCAGAGTATCCTGGCACGCCCGGCGGTCTGGGATACTGGGCGTAACTGGCAGGATGAAAGGGCTTGTCCGAAATAAACCCGCGTTAAACAATGGGAGGCAATAAAAAAAACCGTGATAGTTCAGTTACCTACAACTTGTAGTGTTTTTTCCTTTAATTTAGAGATAACATTTCCAAATAATTAAATTGCGCATATTAAATATGATGCTGTTTGAAGTTACGTTTAGTTTCTTTTTTTCGGATAAAAAAAATAATGGTATTCACCGTCTTGCTACAATGCTTCGTTAATTGTGATGCTCGGTAGACTGTGTGGGGTGGGTTACATTACAAACTCCTCTGCAGGAAAGTGAGGGCAGGGTTGGAATTGCGCCATCGTACGACACGGGGCAGGTAGAGATCTCAATTTTATCATGATCCGGGAGAAGCTCTAAAGTCGGATGTGGGCACGTGTAAATAATAACAAAGTGTTTTGTGCATCGGGGGACAAGGCTTTTTCAAGATTTAGGGCAGGAGCAAGAAACGTATGGAAAATCTATTTTTAGTAACCGTTGCCTTGAGGTTACTATGGGGAGGAAAGCAAGGGATGGGGTGGGAGTTTGGAGATGATGGAGACGAAAACACAAAGGGAAATTACATCCTATCCGGTAGCATAAGAGAATTGCGCGCGCGGTCTCTTTAAAGGCGGCACCTGCGCATCCGCTGGTGCTGATGCTGCAGTGGTCGGGTTACTCTCGGTGAAACCGATGGGGTAACTAGCGTTCAAACGACGCCCTATATTATTCACTCGGAGTACACATACTGTTACTGCTGTGAAACTTCAATTCATCGTTTTTAAAATACACCGAATAGATATAACCAGACAGACATAAACAAATAAACATAGATGAGTTTAGTCAAGCAGTTTTTATAAATTGCAGTATAAATACATCTCTGGTGAGTCATTGATGTGGCAGAACTTGCAAACCGAAGATAAAATAAGACTCCAAGCAAAACAATCTTTTTTTACACACAAATTATAAGAATACTTGAAATTCATTAATTTTGCCTTTGCATATTTACAACTTTCTACATAGATTTCAACATGACAACAGTTTTTCAAAATTCTATTGACCAGTGTGAAGAAGCCAAATTAAATAATTGGTCGAACAATGTTGTAAAAGATAAATTATGTACTGCAGCTGGACACTTTCCTGTACTGCTGGGAGACATTGAGACCTCCGGGAGAAGCACGCAAGGGTAGGCTATGTCTAAGTTTATTGTCCGTTTATTATCTGCCAAACTGGCTTATATAAAGTCACAGATCCTTAAAAACTGGTATGAAGTGGTTTAGCCAAGGAACAGACCTTTTCTTTCCCACCAGTTATCAGAAAGTACACATATACATACAGCAAAATATGAAGGTTATGTTAAACAAACAGTGCAGCATTTCAATCGTATGAGCCACGTAAGCAGTAATTTGTTACATAAAGGACAGCTTTAGTGTGTAAGAGACACTCAGAAACGCTGAAAAGGGTGTAGAATGACTCTGAGAATGACCGGTCTTTTGTGCTTGGTAGCTTTTCTGCCTTTCCTTGCCCTGGGGCTGGCGACAAACCCAGGTGAGCGTACAACATATGATTTCTTTGATAAAGCCATGATTGTGTTGCAGACAACCTGTAAAGCACTACACTAAGTTACTTAGGCTAAAAACTTCTGCCAAACATGTTTACAATATTTGTTTAAGATAATGTCTGTAAAATAAATTTCTAAACTAGCAAATGTCTCTTGTTTTCTGGTACAAATATCTTTATAATTCTTTAGTTGACAGCAAAAATGTTGAAAACAAACTGATAACAATATTTTTATAAAATTAACATTTATGGGTTTTTTTATTGTATGGACACAAAACCAATGCAAGTGAATGGGGGCCAGTAAACAACTTTCTTCAAAATATCTTGTTTTGTGTTCTGCGTAGAAGGAAGTCATACAGGTTTGAAATGACAAAAGGGTGAGTTAATGATTACAGAATTTTCATTTTTGGGTGAACAATATCAATATATTTAGAAATTGGTACTAGAAAACAAGACAGAAATGCAAATTCAATTTTTGCAATGACAGCAATTTGACTCCATGTTCCAACAGAATCTTTTTTCAAACTTTTTCTGTCCTGAACAGTCGACTTTGAAACATATCCTGTTAAACTGACCGTCTTCAATGAGCTCACAAATGAAAAGACCCCCTTCTCCAGCTCTGTGATGGAGGGAGGTGTGCTGTTTGGTGTTTTAAATAATCTACAAAAATCCAACAATGGATTCAGGTATTTCAATTGTTTTTTGTTTACTTTATATCTAGCAAAAGGATATCTGATTTAAATTAATTCTGTCTACTACCTATAATTAGTGATGATGAATCAACTACTTAAAATAATTAAAAAATTAATAGTGTGAACACTAGGGGAAGACAAAACCAAGGGTATTTGTGTTATACCAAGTCTTTATGTGGAAATTAAGATGTTGGCAGGTTTAAACAAAACTGAGATGTTATTACAGTCAGGCCTGACTCAAGACACATTTTGTCAGTCATGTTTTGATTTAGGACTTGTGCTGATTTGCTACTTTTGTTTTGTGATGCAATAGCTTCACCTATTCTATTCATGATGACTTTGGAATCTTTCTGGAGAGTGTAAACAGAGTGGCTGCGTCTAATGAGGATCAAACTTACTGGGAGCTTCTGACGGAGAGTGAAGGGAACCTGATTCGACTGGACATTGGTAAGAGGTCCTTGATCTATAAAAATAATTATATAACACATTCTGTAGATCCATAATCCCAGAATTCTTTCAAATGTCATAGAGCTAAATGAAAACCATTTTATCTACTAATATTTACTTTTCACTTTATTTTCACAACATACATTCTTATTTTCAAAAAAGCATAGAGAATTACAATGAGTACATACAGTACAAGAGTGTCAACATTATGATATGTATTCATTTATTTATTTTTTTATCTATAGGAGTTGGCTGCTACCAACCCAAGAAAGATGAGCATATTGTCCTGAGGTTCACCACTTGGAAAATATAGATCTATCAGATGCATTCTCTGGTTACAAAGGATACCCCCTTTTATTCAGATTAAGATATAAAGAAATATATTGATTAAGTCTTTCCCTGGGCGTTGTTCAGAAACGTAAAAGCGTTTAAAAACCTACCCGTTAACAATGTTACAAACGAATTATATGCAAACACATCGTATAGTGAGTGCTGTCATATTCAACTCACAGTTCACTCCTCATATACAGGAGTTTAGTCAAGGACCGTAACAAGATTAAAGACTTAACACTGTAACACTGAACTAAACACAGATCAGGGAAGAACTGCAATGTTATATAATACCCACGTTTTTGTAATGTCGTCATCTTCAGTGTGAGGTCTGTCAAGTGTCTCTAAACATTCAGTTAAGAAAAATCCTGAAGTTCATTCCATAACTTCCATAATTATCTCATACAACCAATGGATTCATTGTCTTCTATCCTGCAGAAGCTAAAAAATAAACAAACATATGACAGTTTTTTTCTGTAAATTGTTTCATTTGAGACATTGTTTGTGTTACTGGTGTAGCGGTATAGTTCACCTACCACAGGGAATGAAGCAGTCACAGTCACAGTTGTTACATCGTGAGAACCAGCCCTTCCAGCCCGGTTCTTTAGTCCTGCAGTTTTCAATGCGACTGCACTGATGGTTGAGAGGGACAGCATAGCTCTTAACATCTGGACAGGTGGATGTGCAGGTTCCGTCGATGTCCCTCTCATTGATCTCTACCCTCCCAAGATGACACACTCCTAATGTGCACACATAAGAAAGAACAACAGACACATATAATGATGACTTTGATTAAACGGAATAGACAAATACCTATTAATTATATACAGTATAAAGTAAAAAAACTTCCAGAACTAGAGCAGAACTATAAAGTCTGAATAATAACAGTCTGTAAGGCTTTGCAGATTTTTGTGTTTGTTAATATTTATACTTTTCCATAATTAACTATATAATATTACTTATAACACATTTCTTAGAGATTAATATTATAATAGATATTAGTAGATATTTTTCACATTTTACATTAACAGCTCAGCCAAAAACTTAGACCTAGGACTGATTAAGCAGCTAAAATCCAACCAATCCATGACTTACGTAGACAGGATGGTTTGGGTGTCCATTTTCCATTGGACTGACAGGCTCCAGCTGGATCCCCCAGCAACACGAACCCCAGTCTGCAGTCATAACGCACCACAGAGCCCACCCACCAATCACTCCCAGACACCATCCCATTAAAATCTACATCAGGATTCCCACAATTCACTAGAGCAAAGACAACAACAGAGAAATGAAATTCACAAAACATTACACAGAACGGTTGACTAAGAAAGTATCACAATTGGTGTGGCCTTGTGAAAAGGCTCTTGTTCCATAAAACTGTTAAACACATCCTCTCACGTGTAAACCTAGTGATGATCATAAGTTATACCTCTACAGAGGGATTTGTAACCCATCCAGCAGCAGTCTGAATCTCCACAGTTATCTTTCTTCAACTCCTTGTGTAGACCCCTGCAACCTCCGAAACAAAGCGGGGCTGTCCCAGACCAGTAAGTGTCTCGAATTTCATCTTCCTGTTCCACTTCTAACAGACCTAAAGCACATGTTTATCGGCATCGAAGAACCTTTTAAAGCACATTTTTTAACAGTGTGTGGTTAAAATGCATACACCGTTATTTTACAGAATTTAAATGAATTTAAATGCTTTTCTTACCACTGCCTTGATAATCTTCCACAGCTGTTGCCTCAGTCAGTGCAGTTATAGGCACTTGAGCAAACACGCCTCGCAAGAAGCTTAGAAGTATTAACAGCAGAGCAGCTTCTGGATTCATGTTGTTTTAATATCTTCTCAAATTCTGTTAAGTCTATGCATCATCATGTCTTCTCATTTTCAAGTGACCCAAAGAACTGCTTTTAATTGAGCAACTTGCAGTATGTTAGAACAGTATAGTATTTATTCACTGTCTTAACAACGTTGGTTTTTGAACCTGTTGTCCTGTAGAGTGAGAGAGATGACATATTACAATAACATTTAATAATACTCTTTTATAGGACACTCCCTCAAACACTGAACTGGAAAATAGTAACTCTTTAGTTTGTCAGTCTTGGCTTTAAATATATTTAAAATTTTCGTGTTGTTATAAACCTGTTATTGTCAACACTGTCAGTGTAAAATGTGGAAACAAAGACACCAGCATAATAAAAAAATCTTCAAAAAGATTACAACAGCTGCCATATTTAACTTGTTAGAGAACTACAAAATATTTACCAATACTAAAAACTAATAATAATTACATTTTGACGTATTTCAAAATAAAAAATAAAAGACATTAATATTAATGTTGATCCTTTTTAGAAAAAAAAGTTGCACCTACTTTATCAAACATGTGCTGTCATGGTTTCCATATACAGAGCGGCGTGTCAAAAGCAGAAACTTGCAGTGTTCAGTACAGAACTGAAACCTTAATCTTGTTAACCACCTAGCATAAGATTAGAGATGAGAGTGAACTGTAAGAGCACTGAAATTACTGGACTTGTAATGTACACAGTTTGTTTGAATCTAATTATTATTTTATTAAACGTTATTCAGCTGCAGGTTCCTCAATAATAAAAAACAGCTTTGTTATATTTTGTTCAAAGCCTTTTTTTGCTCCTTTTTAAATAAACCTGCAAGATAATAACACCAAATTAATTTTTTATTTGAAAAAAATTGCTTGACAAGAAAGCTAACGATGACATGTGGTTAAAATTTCCATAAAATCTTTTTTCGCCATAAACAACCTGTGAAACAGAAAGGTTTTTTATGTAACCATTCAGACACAAAAAGGTTATTCTATGGCGTTGTGAAGAACCTTTATTTTTAAGAATGTAAATTGAAGACAATTCAAAAATGAGAAACCAATTAATACTTTTAAAAACTTTTAATTTAATTTAATAGAAAGGCTGCAGGAAAGCAAGTTATCAACAGAAGGAAACTTTCAATATAACATATTCTATATGCAGTTCGCAGCTCCCCATAAACTGACCCCAATAGAAATTTGACAAATAAATAACACACGTTTGTGTTGATCTTAAATTTCAGGGGCACTTTTAAAACAGAAGCAAACAGCCAAACTGTATAAAACTATACACTGTAAAAAAAAATTTTGAAGAGACAAATGATTCTCCCTTCACATAGAGACTAAACCTGTTGTCTAAAAAAAAAGTTAAATTGTTCAGTAGGATTAAACTTCTCTACTCTTCCTTTCTCTCTCATAGTAAAGTTCTGAGAAATATTATTTTGTTAATCCTCCTTTCCATATTCCATCTTCAAAAGACCATCGTCTTCTATAAAACACAAAATGATCTCGGACGATATGTCTCGCCAAGTGTTTTTCATAAAACAAAGAAATTAATTGAATTTATGCACCATATGTTATGAAGCCAATAACTTTATGTGCTATACGAAACTTACGTTTATGCTGTTAATGGATGATAATGCCCTGCTTAAGTAGAAAACACGAGACCTGTCAGAACATCTCTAAAGAAACCGCTCTCCTTTACTCTGTACTTTTAAATGGATCTTTTAACCTTTTGAAACTTGGCACTAGAAATTATCATTTACCTCCACAAAAATAAAGGCTCACACACTGCTCAACATCATGAACAACAACATTGTGCCAGTTCACTAGAACTACAACTTGCTCCATTCAATATTGTTCATTTCCTCCTAAAGTACATGCTGTTTTACCATTTGGTTCCCTGTTAGTCTCCTAACACAACACATTAAACCACATACGTTAATAGGCACGTTCCAACTCCTTTTAAATGATAAAGAATCAGTCTTGGGGAGCTCCAGTAAGCAGAGGCGCAGTTAGACCACCTGCATGCCCAGCTGTTGTGCAGTGTCCTGCAGCTGTAGCATCACTGTTTCCTCGCTTATAGATTGAGTCTCTGTGGACGTACCGGCTGTCATTAACAGAAACACACTTTCTCTGTTTTCTTGAGTCCTACAGTCTTCTGCTGCCTCCTTTCTCATTCCAGTCTCTGTAACTCCACCCACGGTGCCAAGAGCTCCCAACTCCATTTCTTCACCGGGCTGGATGTTCTGCGGGTTGGATTCGCTGCTGTCCCCCTGTCTCTCTCGCATCAGCTGTTCAGTAAGCTCCACGCTCTCATAGCGGATCAGCTGCAGACGCATGAACCCATCTTCATGCTCTTTATATCTGAAATGACCACCAGAAACAGCATTATTTAATTTGTATCTATTTTTTAACTAAATAATTTAATTTTAATTTTTGATTTATTTTTGTTTTGAGAATTTTCTCAAAAAATATGCATCTGAAGTGTTACCTCAAATCTGATTGATTGACTGGTTTGGTCGGATGGGCCAACCTCACTAGATGGATAGGACCAAACATTTGACAAACCAAATTAAGCTCTGTGAAACTAGAACAATTTATTTTATACCTGAATCTGGGGTGTCCTGATGGCCATTTAAACTGATGTTTCTTGCGTAGGTGGGCTGTGAGATTGTTCCCACGTGTGAAGCACTGCTCACACACGTGGCACTTATAGCGAGGGGTGTAATCTCCCTAAACACAGATCAAAACCATTACATTCTTACAACTCTAAAACAGTGCGTGAATGAAATTAGATATTTAAATCTTCATAGACAAATATTATTTACAAAAAAATTTTTGAATGGTTATAAATATATATTATTGCATAAATTTAACCTCTGAATGTTCATAGTGATTTTATACTCAGTCAGCCTGTCTGATTTTTACTTCGTTTTTTGGCTGATTGGGTGTTGATTTTGCTGGTGTCTTCTGATTGGCTCACCTCGTGAACACGTTTGTAGTGATTCTTGATTGAGTAAAGGGAGCGGGTTGAGTAGCCGCAGTCAGCAAAGTCACATCGATACCCTGGCTCACTGCTGTGAGTGTCTAAATGCTTCCGCAGGTCTATCAGGTTTTTACAGCTTGAAACCACAACCACACAGACAAATTAGCTTCCACTTTCTAAACATTAACATCTTCAATTAATACAATAGATGTGACAATCCAACAAGGATTCATTTCACAGTGGATGATAACCTGACCTGAGTGACCTCACCTGTACTCGCAGTAGTCACAGCTGTAGGGCTTCTCGTTGGAATGACGAAACTTTATGTGGTTTCTCAGTGATGATGGTGATGGACAGGTCATGTCACAAAGTGGACATTTATAATGGTTGACTGTCATCAGAGAACAGATAGGAACATTACTAGAACAACCAGGTTACTTTATCAACGTCTTTAATCTTTAAAGCTGCTGATCTCAGTATTACTAACAATGTAAACATGAGCAGAACCTGATCAATACAGAACATAAGGCGTGCATACAAAACACACATACCATGGTTTCTCATATGGTCTCTCAGGAGCCTCTCGGTAGCAAAGCGTTTAGAGCAGTGAGAACATTGAAATCTTTGACCTATCAAACAAACACATGTAATAAACACGTAAGGCAAAATTATTAAAAAAAAATCATTGACAAAAACGAGTAAACAAGGAATAAGAGGAGAATAGAGAATAAATACATTTAAAGTTTTAAAGATGTTATGTTAGTGCCACGTTAATGCTGATTCTTTGGCAAATGTTATTCCCTTCCATGCAACACATCCCCTCATAGAGCTCGAACCCACCTTCTATGGAGGTCTGCCGTCGTATGTGGTCAAAGAACTTTGTGTTGTTGGCAAACATTCCTCCACAAGTCGGACATGCCACAAGTTTTTCCTGCGTGTGACTACGCATGTGCTCACGCAACTTAAACCTGCCCTTGAAGGAGGCTTCACAGTCTAGTCAAAAGAAAAGTGAAACGGAAACCAATCAGGAACAATTCTCTAAAATGCAAATATGTGCAAGGCTCACCACTAAAATTACTGAGGATAAGACAAAAGGCATTCATTTGAAGTCTGTCTTCGTCTCACAAACGCATCATATTTGCTTGATACACAATGTTTAAGGCCCTACTTACCTTTCCAGCCACAAAACAAAACGCTTTCTTCATTAGGCTCCAGACAATGGGCATGCATCTCCACGTGTCTGTAGAACCACTCTGGATTATCCATAGACATCTGAACACAGACGCACTTATCAGTCACTTATACTTCAGATTTGGAACTTCATTTTATCTAACCACAGACAAATATAGCTCTGATGAACAGAATACAATAGGCCTCTGAATTGGATTGTCTCCTTACCTCACAGTGTTCCCAGAGACATAAGAAGTTCTCCTGGACCTCAGGCACAATGTTGCGGTTATGAATACCGACGGAGCAGGAACCCATGTCACTGTGACCCTTGAGTATAGAAAGTCCCCACTGCTTTAACTTTATGTGGTAGCAATGAAAGAACATGTGTCTGAGAAGCTCCCCATCCCCATCCACCGAGCAAAAGCCACAGTCTCGCCACAGACAGTTATGCTCTTCTTCTGAAAAAACAAAATGTAGCACCATTTTGCATCGTTAATTGTTGATCAAATAAATGTCTAAAGACACTTTCATTCAATGGACCAACCTAGTAAATCAGCATCAGTCTCAGCATCCACTACACTTGTATAATGTTTCTCTACGTGCTCGCAGAACTCTTGCATCCTGCCAAACGTTTCTTGACACACGCCCCACTCGCACATCAGCTCGAGCTGCAGCTCCTCTCTGCGCGGGGCGCGCTTGCCCGAGGAGGGCATCGTGCGGGACTGAAAGTTAAACAATGTTTGGTCCTTCGTCTCTCTGAAACACAGAAACACTACAGTTAATTGAGCACCATGTTACCTGTCTGTCCATATCTGTCAAATTATGCTTCCGACCGCAAATGACAACAACCGTGCGTAATGAATAAACAACGTTATAATAGTTTCCTTCAAAACATGCAAACTTCTTAACTACCAAAATTATACAGTTGGCAATTTTAAAGCGGATGTTGTTGACCTAGCATGAGAGGTTAGCAGAACAAAAAAGATTTGTAACAGTTTGCCTCCATTTTGTTGACTGTTCTTCTTTACTTGAATCGGGTAAGCAAAGTTGAAGAATAGTTCACTCAAGATTTTAAGACGGAATTAATGAGTGTTAAAGGTTTTATAAATAACTCACCTTTTGCGAGTACTCGAAACATTTCCTCGTTTCCCCAAGAAATAACTAAACCAATCAGAATTCGCCTTTGCGCCGTCTGTTTCAAACCTCCACCAATCAAATTACACTCACGAGGTACGTCAAAAATATCATTCCGTATGACTTTGGGACCTTCTCTTGTGTTCCGGCAGCACAGCTGTCTCTCTCAACATTTTTTTTTTAATACGATCAAGATATAAATGTGTTTTTTCGTCATTCACTAATTTTATGTGAGTAATAACATAATTAATTTGTTTTACCCATGGTATTGTTAGATCATGGGTTGATTTTTGAGACAACTTCTCAACATGTCAGATAAATAACACTCACAATGTGCAGTGCTGTCAAATTTAAATAAAATATTTTAATAACAATATTGTTGTTAATGAAGTGTGTTTTCATTTCAGGTCTGAATGCAGAATACTTAAACATACAAAATATTTCTGCCCCAAAACTAGTGTGGTCCATTGTAACATTAATTTATTCAAATGAATTGAAGAAAATCAGTAGACAGAAAAATGTCAGTAAACATCAACTAATCTCTGAGCCTCCTTAAAAAAATACATCCTACTTTCTACAACCCTGCATCACCAATATTCCTGATTTTAATCTTTCCCATTCCAAAACCGAATGTGGTTTTCGGTTCACACTGTTCTTTATCAGTAGTCAGAGACATGTCGTCCATAATGTACTGATGTTCAAATCCCAATGAGAATAATTTGTTGTCTGTCCAATTTCCAGATGTATAGACAACATGAGCTTCACTGTTGTGAGATCCCATAGTTTATAGAGAACAGAGAGTAAGTCAGTGGAATATGGTTTCCATTAAATGAAAGCAGCAGGTTGACAAGTCTCTCAGGGTTTCACACATCGAGCTTGAGTGCTCTAGATGTCGTAGAAAAGACGCACGAGGTGATAACGGATTCCAAAAGCTACAGCACTTCCCAAGACCTGTGAACGCAATAAAAAATTGTTCATCCCATCTAAACAATAGTTATGCCATTTAAATCACTGAAGATAATAATCTCATGAAGCTTGCCTGTACATAAGTAAAGGATAGGATTTGAGAAATTTAGAATGTACACCTACCTGTATAAACAACATGACTGCAGTCAGTGTTCTCTCGTGTGTAGGTCCAAGTATTTTCAGTACCAGGTTGATAAGGGTCATGTTGTTACACTCAATAAACTCATCATCTCCCTCCTGTCCCCTACGCACATCCAGAAGCCATAACATTTCTGCCACCTGCAGGACAGATGAGAAAGTGCCATTCAAACCCAATTGTACACAGGGTGACAGTCTACCAAGTAGAATATTTATTCTTGGATAAACACTGATTCGAGTTCTAATACTTAGCATACTGTCAAAATATTCTACAACATCTTAACTGGACTACTATAATACCCGCCATGAAAAATAATAAATGTTAAACACTGAGGAATTACAGCTAGGATCAAAAACCTCTAAGTATTCAGAATGCATGAAATAATAATTGGCTTCACAAACTAGAATAAATAATGATAATGAGAAGTGATTTTACCTTCAGAACAAGTTGTCCTAATTTGCCGAGATCTTTCTGTTTGAACTTGGAATAACTCATGCCAAGTTTTCCCGTGTCTGACTGTAGCCTGCAAAAATGTTTTAGAGATGAGGGTTCAAGCAAGTCAGTTTTTACTGTATTGACGCAAAACCACCAAGACAAAATGTCTTCTTTTGTTTTCACAGAACTCAATTTCCCTGCATATAAATCTTTGTTTTTTTTAATTTTACTGTAATAACACACCTTGGCAGACGATGTCTGGGGCAGGGAATAATGTGAAATAGCTGAGGCAGAGAGAAAATAAAGTTGATGACTTGGGGGATGAAGAACAGCAGCATGGTCTTGCTGAAGTGACCAAGGATTCCAACCACTGCGAACGTCATTCCTGCAAAATAACAGAATGTGTCTCCCACAAACACAGAGGAAGGGTACCTGTACAGCAGAATAAAAACAAATATTTAAGCATACGTCATACGCTAACAATAACTATAACTTAAAAATAGATTTAACAAACCAGTTGTGGTAGAACAAGGCTAACGTGGTGAAAAAGAATGGAATCATGAAGTACAAAGAGAAAACGTGGTCATCTCTGTAGTCTCCTGACAGAGGATAAAAAAGACACAAGAGCTGTTAAGACCTCAAGCCAATGTTACAGACTTACATAAACTCAACCAATATTAGTTACGTAAATATCCTTAACTGAACATTTATATAAATTACTTTATTAAATACTTGATCTTCGAGAAACATGAGTTTTGAATTTTGGATCTAGGTTAAAAAAACGTGTCATATAGGACATGTACAAAATAGCAAATGGAAAAACAACTTACCATTGAGCTCCAGCAAATTAAAGACGATGATGGACCCAGATATAAAGAGAGCCTGTCCTGACTCAATGCCGTTGATACCAGCCAAAATGTTGATAGCATTTGTGCAGAACACAGCCAACATTCCCATATACACATAATACAAAATGCCTGAAACACAAAACAAAAAAAGTGCTTAGAATGTTTTTTAAATATTATACAACGATGTCTGATGGTCAAACTCACCCAAGTCGAGATGCATTCCCAGCAGCACCCGGAAAGGTTTGGGAACCACAATGAGGGTGTTGCCAAAGTTAGTAAAGTAGACCATAAGGAGAGGAAGAGAAGCCATAGTGGGCAGCAGAAGCTTATGTCTCCATCGTAGGTTCAGAACATCATCAGCAAAGCCCAAGAAAATCATACAGCAGATGGCTAACAATGCACCAATGAGCTGCACAAACTTCATGACAGTATCATAGTTCAGAGATAAAAAGGGAAAGAAAGATGTGAATTGAATTGAATTGGAAAAGTACTGCAGCGTACACATACATTGCCGCACAGTGATGGTTTATTGTGTACGTCGAACCATAGTTGAAGATTTAGCTCTTACCTCATTGTGAGGGAACCGTTGACATGGCTCTCCCATAAAGCACTGGAGGAAGGGCACAGGGATGAAGAGGAAAAGGATGATGAGGAAGACAGTGCCACTGATAACGCCTTGTGACTCAGGCCTAGTTAAAAAAAGCATTATCAATTTTCAGATATCAAACTGCAATGCATACTTCAATTAGACAATGTGTTTAAATAAATGAAACACTCACACTTGATTTTTGGTGGTTTTATTTAAGTCCATTCCAAAGAGTCTTGCAGAAATAAAATGTTCCTTAAAAGCTGGAATAAGCTTAAGTGTAGCAATGCACCCCATTGCAGACATTAAACAGTTGATGATAATAGGAATGACAGGAACAGGAGACATTTTCATGGACTAACACGATCTATATATTATATTAAAGAACTACTGTCGCTCTATAATCTGCCAATGCATCAAATTCTTATTGAAAAGAGCATTTGCTGTCACCAACATTCATAACTTTTAAGTTGTATACCCATAGTTTAACTAGAATTGACCAAACAAAATTCCCTGAGTGTCTAGACAAATACTGCTGTAGACGCAACTGTAGTCATGATCCTATAAAAGCGCTAGTATGAATTACATATGACTTCTTATTTTCGAATGTACCGAAGAATTGTCATTTAAGAGCACCAAATCAACGAACGGCAGTACATTGGATTTATAGTGACAACAAGATCTCCATTAAATCAGATAAATAACAACCTGGAAGCGGAACATCTTTTGAATAATTACTAAGCCCGATTAATAGTACTTATCTGCAACGTGTAAGCTTTGACATCTAAACGTCATAGATATGTCAGTGAATACTGTAGGTTTGGCTCATCACAAACTCCACGTCTACTTCCGTCAACATAATCCGTCCGCCGACTAGAAATATTAACACGGCTGTCCTATTATTCATTTTAACAGATGTTGACACCAATATCTTAAAAGCGCAAAGCAACCAAATACAGTGCTATGATAGTAACGATGTGTTTTTTTTTGTCAGAATTGTGTATAAATATATTTATTGTTGTCTTGGTTTGAATCGAACTCTTTTAGGCGTAACACAACCGGAAACAAATGACAGAAGAGTATGTTAAAAGTCCCGTTTCTATTAGTAGTAATATTATCATTTGAATTATTTCATTTAGTAATTAATTGTTCAATGTTTTTTTTATATGAGCATTCAAACTTAGACGACTTAATTATGTGTGTAATGTTGCAACACACCAGTCTGTACATCGTTTTGAGCATTATTTAGCATGAAGTGAATAACTATTGAACAACGGCACGTTTTCAACAGGCAAATGGTTCAAACAAGTACTGGTCATGCGATATTTCATTTATTTACAATGTGTTCTCGCTTATTTTACGAAGTTATGATTTTAAGATCATTATAAATGCTGTAAGATTATGCACGCATGTACAAACTCTATTGTTTATGACATTATGCAAATCAGCAGGTGCGCGCGTAGAGGCGCTTGCGCTTTGTGCACGCGCAATACTTGGAACCATAGACATACACTGCGTCCGAAATCACCTACTTCCATACTATATAGTAAGCGAAAATGAGCATGAGTCATGAATAGTATGTCCGAAACCTCAGTATACAAAAAACTGTATGCGAGAAATACCCGGATGGTCTACTCACTTCCGCAGAGATTCGTGGGTGTGGATCGGATAGAAACTAGTCTATCCCATGATGCCACGGTAGCTGAGCAACGGTCACAAAAGGATGTTTTATTCATTGTTTACTTATTTACATTATTGCTTATATATTTTCTATTTAGCCAGCTATTCACGAATAAAAACTTTTATACAGAAGAGTAGTGTATACAAATAAATAAATATACATTAAGCAGTTGCATTTACGTCATGACAAATGAATGTATTAGAAGCATTTAGTGATGTGAAAAAGCATTTGCCCCCTTCCAGATTTTTTTTTTGAATATTTGTCATGGTTTAATGATTCAGATCATCAAACAAATTTTAATACTACACAAAGAAACCCAAAGTAAATACAACATGCAGTTTTTAAATGATGATTTTCTTTATTAAGGGAAAAAACAATCCAAACATTTCTGACCCTATGTGAAAAAGTAATTGCCCCCTTGGTAAATCATGAATTACATGTGATGAATTGAATAACTGAGTTAATCTTCACCAGCCACACTCAAGCCTTATTATTGCCAGACCTGTTGAATCAAGAAATCAGTTAAGTGGAACAAACTGAAGTACTCTTAAAGATCTCAAATAGCCGCAATCTAAAGAAATTCAAGAACAGATGAGAAACAAAGTAATTGACATGTATCAGTCTAGAAAGGTTTACAAAGCCATTTCTAAGGCTTTGGGACTCCAGTGAACCACAATGAGTAAAAAGGTTGTTCATGCTCGAAGACCCTCTAATGTGGCTGAATTTAAACAATCCTGCAAAGAAGAGTGGGCCAAATTTCCTCCACAGGGATGTGAAAGACTCTTTGCAAGCTATCACAGTCTTGATTTCAGTAGTTGCCGCCAAGGGAGGCACAACTAGTTATTTGGTCTAGGGGGCGAATACTTTTTCAGAAATGTTTGGATTGTTATTTAAGCATGACAAATATGCAAAAAATCTGGAAGGGGTCAAATACTTTTTCACACCACTGTAATTATCAATTGTATAATTCTCGGGTGGCATATGAATATACTGTACAGACAAATAAAAACCTGCAGCTCCAGTACCAAATAACTACAAAGAGACAACAAGTTTGATCAACCTCACGTGGCGCTGTGCAGACTGATCAGCCAATGACAACATAGTACCGCGAGAGTGATTAGAAAGCACTGCTTGCCCTTCCGGCGTGATGACCTCAAGTCTGTCCCAAAAGGCACTCCCACATACCCTTGTAGACGCCAGCATAGTGCCCTTTAAGTCTGCACTTACTGACTTCACCAAGTGTGGACTAAGAGGAGGTCCACAAGACCGGAATGCGCCATTTGGGACAAGGCCATAGGCTGCGTCAAAATACCCCCACTTGCGGTCTTTGCACTTGACCACTTGACATGACGTATTTCCTGTTTTTGGCCCTAGTGTTCAAGTGGGCGTGAAGATCCCATGTGAGCATTAAGTATTTCTAACCTGATGGGACACACTTGGCAAGTGCAAACATATAACGTTAATTAATGTGGTGTTTCTATGAGATAAAAAGCAGTTATACAAAATATATACCTGGAGTTCTCACCAATTAATATGTAACACTACGAATATAGTGCTGGATTAATAGAAAGAAATAAGCAATAATGTGAATAAGAAATTATTTTTTTAATTGTTTAACAGAAAATAACATTTAAAAATGTATCCGTAATCTTTAAACGTATATGTGTGACATCCACGACACATCCATTCTGTGATTGGGCGTTCGCCATGTTGTAAGTTGTGTCGAGCCTGCTGAAGTGCGGGCCTCGCCGAAGACCACATCAAGCTTATAAAGTGGTCACTGATGAGCAAACTTGCAAATGGAACAAAAATGGCAAATGGGACATCGATGCGCAATTTAAGTACATGAGACTGCAGCTCCACATGAAGTGCTCCATTTGGGACAGGGCCAAATGGGACACCTATGGGCTCATAGCACGAGAAATTTAAAGGCAGGGTGTCCGATTTCTCTTAGGCGTTGTTGATGTTTAAATCACCAAAACAAACACACCCCTAACCCAATCTTTAGCTTTCGTCAGCATTGGGCTCGGCTCATGTCCTTCCTTTGCACTGTGCACCTTACTGCTGATTGGCTACAAGGTTGTTTTGGTACTCAGCCCGACTCAGTTGTCTAAAGGGTAATTCGGAAATCGGTTACCACGCCTTTAAGTCCACGAGACCGCAAGTCTCTCTCGAAAGGTTTCACTTTCTTACCCTTTCCACAGCACTCGGGAGTTTGCGCGCCAGCTTGGCAAATGACCGAATGTAAAAATCCAGTCATGTAAATACAAATTGCCGAAAGCATTTATACGTTTGAGGTGATGTCAGTGCACACGCCAAACAGATGACCATCTTCACTAGTTCATGCTAAAGCGCATGGCTTTAATAATTTCTAAATTACTAATTTAATTTTGTTTCTATATATTTTAAATGTTACCAGTTTAAAATAAAATAAAAACAAAGTATCTGCAACTTTTGTAATTTGATTGTTATAACTCAAAAAGTTAAAGGGATCGATTAGAAAAAACCCTAAACATTCTGTTATCAATCGTTTACCTTTATGCATTTCGAACCCAAATGCTTTTTCATGAAACATAGATTTATAATATTTGTATAAATATATTGACCATGAGTTTACATTTTTACTGAGGCAGATAATCTGGAAAGGACATGGTTGTATTATGTTATCTAATTTGTATTCTAAGTCTTAAAGTAAAGTTCACATGTAAGAAGAAGGAAGTCAACAATTTTTTTGGATAGTGGTATTTCTAACATCCTGTGTACTAACCTTTTTGTCTCTTCATACAGCCTGTAGGCAAGGATTGATTGCAAAATCTTCACCACTTCTGTGGTCATCACTGATACGAAACTTCAAAATGTTCATAAAACCAGGGTGGAAACCTGGCTACATTATAGCACCAAGGCATTAATTATTTGCTGTTCTGCTTTAAAAATGGTTTCTGTCCATGTCCATCCCTTTATGACCACCATGTACCCATCCTCTGATGGCTACTTCCAGCAGGATAATGCATCATGTCACAAAGCTCGAATCATTTCAAATTGGTTTCTTGAACATGACAATGAGTTCACTGTACTAAAATGGCCCCCACAGTCACCAGATCTCAACCCAATAGAGCATCTTTGGGATGTGGTGGAACGGGAGCTTCGTGCATCCCAAAAATTCTCCATCAACTGCAAGATGCTATCCTATCAATATGGGCCAACATTTCTAAAGAATGCTTTCAGCACCTTGTTGAATCAATGCCACGTAGAATTAAGGCAGTTCTGAAGGCAAAAGGGGGTCAAACACAGTATTAGTATGATGTTCCTAATAATCCTTTAGGTGAGTGTATGTCATACCTATAATGCACGGCCGTGTTATTTGTTTTATATCACATACATCGTTTTACTGCAACTGTTTTACCAGGATTCATAACATAACATATTAAATATAACATATATTTGTTTACTACACAACCAGCCATTTCCACTAAACTATATAATCCTGGGTGTTTTGTTCGATGATTAAAATGAAACTATCAATCTCTACATTACTGTGTTTTATTCTCGACTACTGAACATGGTTATTCATTCAGTTGCATGTCTTGTCTACATCATATCACTGAACATGGTGCCATCTAGTGGATTCTCACGAATAATAGGCACAAATAATGGATTTCACAATTCCTTGACAACCTTACATTTTTGAAGTAGGCTGAAACGAGACATGAAGCAACTAGAGACATAATAAAGTTGTACTATACATATATAGGTTCAATAACCATTGAAATATGCTAAGTAAATATGTTAACGTGATTGTGCTTTTAATTTCGAAAAAGCGCAGCTCTCCTATTGGGTTCACGGGGGTTTTAGTGCACTGTTGCCCTCACTAATATGGCGTCGCCGTTGACGTAACGCAGCAGAGGAGGAAAGCGGCCAATGCGGCGAGGTATTGCTTGGAAAAATGTGCGTGTCTCTTTAAATGCACACAGAGAGTACGCGCCGCGGTCGGTGTGTGTTGCTTCACTATTTGACAGCTTGTCTGTTTTGTTCCTGCGCATTACCATTACAGACCGTCATGCACCGACATTAGGAGGACAGATTTTCTCTTGCGTTGACTCTAAATGGATTGTTTTATTTAGCACCCTGAAGATTGACCAAAGAGGCCATGAAACGATCAACTCCGGTGTAATGGCAGAAGATGCTCGGACCTGAACATTGGTGTTGGGATCACGAAGACATGATGTAGTAATGGAGCTGGTGATCTGAAGCTAGCGTTAACAACGATCACCGTGCTGTCTTTGTGTTACATTCAAATCGGTATTAATTGACCTCTTGCTTTGTCTGTCAAACTGTGTATACGCTTGGCATTGATACAAGCCGAGGCTGTTGTCCCAAAACATTAAGAACTGCCATAGACTGCATTTTAATCGTCGTGGGCGCGCGCAGCATTTTTGGGCATCGTATGCGAGTCGGCGGGGCTGCACACTCAGCGCAATACTTCTATGGCGAAAATAATGTCTAGGTAGAAAGCAAAACTAGATTTTGAGACACAAGCGGTGCGTCTTAAACGGAGACGTATCAATGTGGTCGACAGAGACGTGCACGATTTCATATTTATATGCGCGAGGCTTTGCATTAGCTGTCAAAGAGCAATTGAAACAGTGGGAACAGCTGCAGTGACCTAGAACACAACCGCTGTTCTGCTTCGGGTTTAGTATTCGCAGAGGACCAGCGCTTTTATGCTGGAAAAGCAGAGTTTTCTGGCAGAAGTTAGACTTCTCCGGTGTCAGGACGGGCATTGAATGTTACACTTTCACCAAAATGCTTAGTCACTTTGATCAACTGCTTAAGCTTTAAGCAGATGGGGCAATACTTACACAATACGTACACTCGTACTTCTTTTTAATAAGAACAAGTCTTGCAATGCCAAGCGGTTACTATGGTAACCACAGTGTCCGCAAACCATAGTAACTACGGTCATTGGTAATGGAATAAAATCGGGGTAGCCCAGTATTTTGTGTATAAAACCCGAATGTTTAGACCTATATTGATTTGTAAGTATGTATTGAGTAACAGTTTTGCAGTCCTTTGATTTTATACTCATAATAATGTACCAATTTTTGCAGATTGTCAAGAATATAAATACGTAGACTTTCATTTTCATTTTATAATTGCTTCCTTCTAAATGTTCCCATGAGATCTTCTTAACGTGTCCCGTTATTGGTGCATTCTCCTGCATTAAACCATTTTCCTGTACACTTAAACTGTCTCTCTCTGCCCTTTTCTTCTAGCCTTCGTGAGTCAAGATTTTCCACCCTTCTTTAAAATGAGACTAAAGTGATCATCGATTAGGGAGATGATGACTTTCCAGGACGTCGGCTGGCTGGTTCAGGTGGCGCTTTTCTGCGCCTCACTGTTGGTCGTGCTAGCCTGGCTTGTTCAGTTCTCACTGACCTTGGTTCGACCTAGGTGGCGCACCAAAGTCCTGGGAAAGAGGGAGACCCCCTGGCAGTTGCCCCTGAGTCTCACCCACCAGACCCTGACGGGTGGCGTGTGGGGTTCCCTCCTAAGGCTGAGGATTGGTCGAGATGGGCCAGGAAGTGACACTGAAGCGGGTGTCAAAGGTCTTTTGTCATCGCTCTTTGCGTTCAAGTCTTTCAGGGAGCACTGGCAGAGAGCCTGGGTGCGAGCGCTCAACGAACAGGCCTGCAGGCAAGGGGTGAGTATAATCTGACAAGAGAAATTAAATTGATTGTGAGACAGCTTAGTACAGCAACATTTGTGCGATCTTTTGTAAACTGTTCACATAGGCAAGTGATTTTATTGCTCCATTCATGTTTATACATGCGTAAGTGTATTTATATGTTACGTGAGTGTGTGTAGGCATATGGTGGCCTGGCTGTCGTTAGTGAATGTGTGGGTGTGAGATTGTCAGGGGAAGCAGGAGTGAGAGACAGGTTCTTGTGTAACAACCGCAAACTCCTGCATCTCGTTCCTCCTAGATGTCTGCTCTTTGGTTATTATTGCATATGGCAGGCCTCAATCTATCTTCTCCTCTAGCTATTATCCCATGTACTCAAATTGGCACTTTAATTTCAAGCTAATCACTATCCTATTAAACCAAGTTTATTGCCCACATGAATAAGATTATTATACATTAATGTAAATATTTGTATTAGAAATTTCTGTCATCGTTTAGTCACTCTCGAGTTGTTCCAAATCCTTATAAATTTCTTTGTTCTATTGAACACAAAGAAAGATACTTGGAAGAATGTTAGCAATTTTCATTTCTGGGACTTTATTCAGTACCATAGTAGAAAACAATATTGTATATTTTTGGTCTGTTGAACAAAATTAGATATTTTTAAGAATTTAGGAAAGTAAATAGTTCTGAGGCACCTTTGACTACCATCTTAATATTTACTACTGCCTTTAAGCTGGCACATTCAACCTCTCTTAGGAGTCAGATATGAATCAAGCTGAACATTCAACCATTCAACTTATTTTTCTATTAAGAACTGCAATTCAATTACAGTAATAAGCCCTTTTTACCATGACGTAACTTAACTTCCGCCTTTTCGCAAAGCAGTGTATTATAACATCTGTCTTGCAACAAACAAGAAGAAGAAGAACTTCCGTTTTACCGTCGCACTGGAATTTAATAACACTGAAATAAATCATGAAAAAACACATATTTAAGTACTTTTCCTAGCACCTTCGCTCACACAAATAGAAAGCAAAACACTTTTAATCAAACAGGCACTGTTCAAAGAAGAATTTGTATACTTTATCTAGCTTTGATCTTGTCGTAAGTGAAAATTTGTCGGCAAGATGTTAAACATCATCTAGCCGTATTTGTGGCAGCTGTGCAAGGCAGTTTCATTCTGAGGTGCTAGCGGACGTAACGCTTCTCTGCTTCGCGGCAGAACGGAAAATGCGGAAAATACAGTGCTTTACCGTTTTTTAACAACGATAACAATAATAATACTTTAGCATAAACAATAACACCTTGGCTTAAGATCTTACACATATTGGTGAATTACCCATAACAAAACCATAAAAAAGGGTTTTGGTGATTTCCAACACTGTTAGTTTAAGGCAGCCTTGGAACAAATCTTACATCGGATGGTGGTCTAATACGTTTCTTAAAGAAGTAGTTCACCTTCAAAATAAAAATTATGTTATCATTTACTCACCCTCTAGTCATTTCAAACCTGTATGACTTTCTTTCTTCCGCAGAACACAAAAGAAGACATTTTGATGAAAATTGTTAACAGCCCTCCATTCACGTCCATCGATGACAATAGAAGTGAAGGGGGGGCTGTGCTGTTCTGTTACCAACATTTTTCAAAATATCTTCTTTTATGTTCTGCAGAAGAAAGAAATTCTTGAAATGACAAGAGGACGTGTAAATGATGACAGCATTTTAATTTTGAAGGTGAACTACTCCTTAAGCACTGCATATGGCCAGTCAGAATCCCCTCAGTTCAGTTTTAAAATAATTAACGATTATTCCACTAAAGCATCTTACTGAAAAAAAAACCTGTCTGGTTACAAGTATTCTTCCAAATATCTTTTCATCAGAACAAAGACATTAATACAGATTTGGAACAACTCGAAGGTGAGTAAATGTTGACAGAATTTTCATTTTTCGGTGAAGTACCACTTTAATGGGGCTTTTTTAGGGCCTGGTGTGTTGTGAAAAGGTCTCTGCTCCTATATTTAACTCAAACTCCATTTGATCTTTGTGAATATCAAAGCTCTGTGCCAGACTCTGCCCTGTAGGTGCACTTTGAAAGAATAAGCGATGTCTATCCATCCCTTCTCCGCCGACCCCCCTCAGTAAGGTCATGCCAAATTCTGAAAACTACCCAGAGAGGCTTTCACACGGTTGTATCTTTTAGGATCAGTTTATCATGTTTTTAAGACATCAGATGTCAGCTTTGTAAGCGATGACAATCTCCATAGTTAGACTGGTGAGATATGAGCAGAATGTTGAAATGGGATTTTCATCAGACAGGGTGTATCCTGATGGGTTTTACATCATATGCGAGATTGTTCGTTCCATCTCATTTCCTTACCGGTCTCCTGCTAGTTGTGCCAGTTCAGCAACCCACTTATTTTCTCAGGTTGTCAAAGCGGGGGGAAGGGAGCACCACAGAACATGGTTATGCAATGTCCCTTTAGTTTTGATTTCATCGTAGTAAGTTTAAGGGATAGTTCAAGATGTCAAGTTTGAGACTTTCTTCTGCAAAACACTAAGGAAGATATTTTGAGGAATGTTGGTTACCAAAAAATGGCCGTATCCATTCACTCTATTGTATGGACACAAAATCAATATGTACCGCCGTGGTATGGTTACCAACATTTTTCAAAATATATTTTGTGTTCTGCAAAAGAAAAAAGGTTTAAAATGAGAGGATAAGCAAATGATGACAGAACTTTATTTTTGGGTAAACTATCCCTTTAGGGCTATTCTGAGTAGGGCAATAGAGGCCAACATATACGCATTTATTAGTTTGCTGTTTAATTTAAGTGCCTGTTTAGGCCAAGACCCAACACCACGGCTTCATCTTTTATGCTGGTGCGAAGTGCAAAGCTTCTGCAGATTCTGCATGTGGCTTTACTTCAGGGAGTCCTTGACTAAAGCTTTTCCTAATGAATAGTCAACTCTTTAGTGTTTAGAGTCCCCATGCAGGAGTGAGTCATAGGAGTTAATTTGATGTTATGTGTTGGTCTGTACTTGCTTTGTGCTTTTGAAACATGCTTTATAGTAAGAATACATTCATAGTTTCTTTATTATTCAATGGAAAAATAGGTTTGATTGATGACTGACTTTGAGGTGTTCTTGATCTTCCAGTATATTTATGTAAACACTTGGGATTTGTGTAAGAAACTGTCCCCCATGAATTATGAGGTTTTTTGAAACTGTAATGGAAGGTGTTGCATCCAATTACAAAAAAGTAAACATGGAGGTTGTATAAGAGGGGTAATAATTTAATGACAGCAAACATACAGGTTATAAGACAAGGATGATGGTTTCTCGGCTGCATGTAAACAAACGGGTTTTACTGGTACAACATGTGATACAGGCTTATTAAAAAGATGGCAGCCATACTACACTGTAGCCCAAGACTGTTTGCCCACTGGAGCTATGCAGGGTTGAGCCTGCTCAGTTCCTGTATGGCAGACCGCCTGGGGGACCTGTTGCTGAAAGAGCCAGCAGGGGGTGCTCACCCTGTGGTCTGTGTGGGTCCTAATGCCCCCGTACAGTGTTTTCCGGCTTGTACTTTTGTCTTATAACCTTTAACCTTATTATTTATTATTCTCAGGTTAGGTAAAGTAAGTCAAAATTGGGTCAGAAGACTCCTTTGAGTTATGTTGTTGATCAGTCTAAAACACTAAATCAAAATAGGCAAGTTTATAGGCTCCATCAATAAGATTGTGTGTGGTGGGCGTTCTGGCACAATATGGCTTCCGTCCCATCATCCAGGTGGATGCTGCCCATTGGTAGTGGTTGGGGAGATTCCCCCATCGATGTTAAGCGCTTTGAGTACCCAGAACTGCGCTATATACATGTAATGAATTATTATTATTATTAAAACAAGGAGGCTGATCACTTTGCCCTCGAGCACTTTGTAAAATGAAACACTGCTTCATAATGAGTTTGTTTGTTATTGATCTCATAAATGTTCAGATGTGAAACATGAAACAAGATAATCCAGTGTTCATTGTGCATCATAGTATCTTAATGTAAAATCCTGTCCCATTCATTGGTACAGAACGTTTGGCAAATATTCAAAACCCATAGTTGTTGTTCTCCATTTTTATAGACTTTGTTCAACTTGACTATACTATGGCAGCCAGTAGTAATAATGTAGGAGGAGGGAAAGTTGTCTAAAAGAGATCACATAATAAACTCCTTTACACGCCGTATAATTATGAAATGGAAAAGCTAAAAAACTACTGAATTATCTTTTTTAGTATCTTTTTTAGGGAAATTTAGTTCCCTTTTCGAGAGTCGTATCTCGTCAACGCGTAACTACGCTATAGTGTAATCCCTCTTTCTCTAACTTTCCTTAAGCTTTATTGAATCACGGCAGTGCCCTTCAATTTTGCACTGGCCAATGCTCGGGATCTTCTCCTTCACGAACAAGAAGTCTTGCTATTGAAAGGTCGCTTGTACATGCATTCTGGCAGATGGTTAACAAGAAGACCTTCGCTTTGAATTGATTATAGGTAAGCAAAGAGGAACTACATGTTGCAGGCAGAGGTCAGAGGTCGTAAACTGCTGTGTTCACTGCTCAGATCAGCTATTCAGTCGAAGATTCTTAGGCAATGACGCCATGATGGCGTATTATAAAGTGGCGGCAGGGCCTGCCCCTTTTCTACATCTTGAGCAGCATTGGCCAGTGCGAGTTGATTGGCACTGACATGATTCAATAAGGCTTCAGGAAAGGTAGAGAAGGAGGGATTTCCCCATAGCAGTGGTTATGTAGTGTCTCGTTCCTGCTGGTCAGGGAACCGAGGTTAGGACAGTAGCCGGAGACATTGTCCGTGTTCAAGTAGGCCGGTCAGTATAATCTACAATAACTGGAACTTCTGAAGGCATTTATAGCGCCTCACATCACCGTGAAATGTTGGTCACATGACTCTCCCTTAGAGGTGACCTCCGTGTGCTAGTTAAATATTCCTGTGTTAGATTGGGCTTTAGGGAGAAGTTTCCATTATAGAAGCTTTGATCTAGAATCTTGCATTATGCTGTTTTATCGTCGGTCCTTGACAATCCAAACGCTTGAGTTCATCTTACAATCTTATGACCTGAAAAACCTGACAGTAGGGTTTCTCCAGTGTTTGTGAGTTCTCCTTATTATCGAGTGTTAACTGAGATCAAGAAACTAAGAAGCCATCTGTTGACATGGCGACATGAAAACAAACACCATGGTTCCAGCCCGAACCATGGCGACTACCTCTTGGGTTAAAGCAAGAAAGAGGAGTGAGAGAGGCTGTTTGTTTCAGTCTAAAGCTATGTCCCAAATGACATACTGTACACATGCATCTAAACTATGCACTATGTACTCTACCATACAGTGTTTACATTTAAGGGTAGTGTAATCTCAGTTCGAACACTATATGGATTTTACTAACCGTAAGTTTAAGAGCGAATGACATCAAATGCATAAAACAATGCAAGAAGTCAATGAAAATTTTGTACTTTTAATGTCAATATTACATTCTTTGCCCCAAAATTGTAATTGTAATCACCTCTGCAGTTGAATTTAGCTTGTGCCTCATCAGATAGTCCTACCCTGTCAGATTTTCATACCGCAGGGCAAAACTTAATATAATCTAAACCGCATTAACAAAATAAACAGGTAGGATGATTTTACGATGCAAAATACCCTTTCAGATAGTCCTACCGGTTTAAAATAAACACATAAAATAAATTTACAGCATAAATACCCTGTCATATTATCCTACCAGCATAAAATAAATATGTAGGATTACTTTACAGTGCAATACCCTATCAAATTGTAATACCAGTATTAAATAATATGTAGAATGATTTAACAACGAAAATACACCATCATATTCCCAAAGCATTTTGAAATAAACTGGTAGGGTGATTTCATAGCACAAAAAAATGACGTAACATTCATGACCCAGCATTATCCAGTATTTATCGAACATCAGTAAAAAACAACCCAGCACTTTTTAAAGTGAATACTACAAAATGGTGTAGAATAGTGCATAAGTATGGGATTTGGGACACACCTTTTTAATCTATCGAACCTACACACCCTTATTGTTTATTTATCTAATAATTTCTGCATGACTTTGAAATTTCTGCATCATAGCTTTTGAAATGCCTGAGAGGTGTGTGTTGGTATGTGCATCTTTGAAACGTGCAGTAAGAGTAAAGAAGACCAAAACATTCTAAGAGTCTTGTGTCTACACACACATCCCAGAAATAAACACAGGGAAAATATTGGAGTTATTTCTAAAAGAAGAGAAAAGGTCAGATTCAGGGCTATGTGCGTATGTGTGCATGCCAGCGATTCACATGCTGACAAGACAAGAAAATGGATGCGACTGCACCACCGCTCCAAGAAACAGTTCTTCTAATTCCTCTAGATATAACTCTGAAATTTTTATTTTAGTTCTTACTAAGTAGATTTTAAACAATAAGGTTTTATTTTTTAACAATTATTTATGTGTTAGGTAAGATGAGCTAACAATGAACAATACTTCTACAACAATTATTCATCTTATTTCATGGTTATTTAAACATTTACAATTTAATTTGATAAGCTCAAATGTTGTAAATGTTAACATAAATGAATGCACAATGAACTATTATAAATTTTTTTATTTACATTAGCTAACATTACAGTGGAGGTAACATGCTAGGTCATGCATTCTGACTTCTACGCTGGCTTCTCATGTTCAACATGGTCAACTTGTTAAAAACGAGTTGCAGGCATGACAAATTATTTCTTTAATTAATACAGTCCCTGGAGTGTGTGCTGGACATGAACTGCACGCAGTAAGTGAAACTAATTCAATTGTCTGTGTTTTGTTGGCAGTCGTCATAATCGTCTGCTTGTGCTGTTGTGCTGTAGTTCGTCTGCCCCACCGCCAGCCTCCAGCAGCTTGTGTTTTTTTTCCGGAAATAATATAATAAAAATAAAAATAAAATGATAAATCTGGTCAAACTAAACACTCTTCGAAGACACGACATACGAAACAACTGGTTAATCTCCTCCACACAATTCCACATACAGTGGGATTCAAATCAGAATATCGGTATGATGGCTGTTACAGAGAGTTATATTGGGTGTGGAGTATCTATGACCACTGGAATATTGTGGAAGATCCATTCAAAAATCCACTGTTACTTGGATGTGTCTTTTCTTACATGAATCGAAGGGGGTATATGCACACGGAGCAACAATAGCATTTTTCAAGACGGTCGCTCTAAGATGCACATAGGATTACAGTCAACGACGAGAGTCTAATTATCCAAACACCATGTAATACATCTAAAAAGGAGAAGCGCTTCAGGATATCTGTTTCAGGCTACATCCACATATGAAAAAACAGCTATGTAAACTTTTGCACTCACTCGGGGCATGATCACAAAGGTATGTAGCAATGTTTAATCGTAGTGCTGTAGGTTCGCTCAAACTTAAACTTAATCTTACTACACAGATCGTTAAATAAAATGTAAAATAAATGTAAAATAAAGCGGTCTAAAAGACTTTTCTTAATTTTTGCCATAGTTTTACTCCATAGGAAATTGCATCTTAATCTGTCAAAAACCCATTTTTTTATAAAATGGTTCATAATAGTATTTTAAAGGAAACTATTAGAATTGAGTTTCTATTGCTTTCTATGTATCATTAGCTTTTTCTATTAAAACCATTACAAATTCCATTTTGTATTGTGTTTTTAGTATTAGCACTATTCCAATATGATTGAACATTATTGCAATTAAATCCATTAAATTATAGATTTTTTCAGTATGGTTCTATAAGATATTCTTGTTTGTAGTGTGTACCCCGATTAAACGCCACATGTTGGTGCCAATATAACAAATATGGGATACTGCTCATTCTTCTGCAGTAAGAATTAAGTGTTCTGTTGTTTATGTGCCATTGTTCTGATCATATCTGGTCTGAGAGGATTAGCGTCAGGCCACATGTTTGCGATGTGAAAGGATTGCCATGAGGTTTTATCTTTCGCTTGCACGTTTTCTTTTTACAACACACACAAACACTCCCTTCTGGTAATCCAGGGATCTGGTAGCATGGAGGCAGGCGGTGATGTGGCGATGGCAATAGAGGGACATCCTTTGAGAATGTTCACTTACACATGCACTGCTTGCTAATGAACATCTTAATGGTACCTCATATAAAAACACACTTTTATAACATACAGTATATCGCTGCTGTCCTTCTGAAAATCTTGTGTTATAATTTCTTGCAATTAATTATTAGTCACGTTGCAAATGTCTAACTTATAAAAAGTATTCAATACAGTGCTTGTCATCTTTGACCACACAGTATTTAATCATTTAAATAGTACAGTGTTTTTTTTTTTCATTTTTCTGAGGTTCGAAAGGAAAGTAACTATATAACAAACAATATGAGCTAATAATAAGATTGACTGTAGATTCTTACATGTGAAAGTTCCAAAATATATCAACACTTAATATAAGTGTAAATATATCATATAAAGTAACTTTTTGTGCTTTTAAAAAATGACAGGAACCGAGTAGTTTGTCCTGTATGGATACATAGGACAGATGCATAAAGAACATCAGCCAATGATCATCAGCCTGTGTCTAAAGATTACAGCATAAATTTATGCTTTTAAACCCACCATTTCCACATTACATTCATTGTGTGTTAGTGTTTCAGAAAAGATAATGTAGTTACATATAAAACATCTTAAAAATAGTTTATAAAGTTCCTACTAAATAACTGAATAGTCATGTGGTTGGGTTTTTAAACATCTCTTGTTCTCCCAGCTGGCCCCTTGATATTTTCAGTGTTCTGAGAGTTGTCTTTGCCAGTGTGGCTCAGACCCCCAGGCATGTGCCCAGGATTGCCCATGCTGAATTGTAAAGTGTGTGTGGAATCTGTATAATGAAAGGGTAGGATGGGTAGGATGGCACTTTGTCATGCCTGCAGTGCAGAGCATAGGGAACGACAATGGTCTCAAGGTCAACCCTGTTTGTTTATTTATTTCTGTTTATCGCCTCCCGCGCTTTCCTGCTTCATTCCCACTCCATCTCAATTTCTCCTTGATGGTGGATGGGTTTGAAAGTAATTGCTGAATAATTATTGCATGAATGAATTTGTTTTTTTATGGACGAAAGACAAGAAAATGAGCCTCTTTATTTTGGGTTTTATTTTGATTGATAAAAGCAGTCAAGCTTCACCTTGCATTACATTGGTTTCTGAGTAAACTGTGGGGCAGCAAACCCCACAGACATAAATAAAATGTTACAGCTTGACACTGCGGGATGCTACACTGTCCACGGCAATGTTGAGCATTTCAACGAAATAGAGATTTTTACATCACCTGAAAACTGAATAAATAAGCTTTCTATTGATATATGGTTTGTTAGGATAAGACAATATCTGTTGGAACAACAACTATTTACAAAGCTCAAATCTGAGGGTGCAAAAAATATTGAGAAAATCACCTAAAAATTAAGTTTTTATACATTTAAAGTTGGAAATTTATAAAATATCTTAATTGAACATGATCTTTAATTAATATCTTAATGATTTTTGACAAAGAGAAAAATCTTTAATTTTTATCCCTACCATATATTTTTGCCTAAAAATGTTCCCGTGATACTTAAGACTGGTTTTGTTGTCCCGGGCCAAATATTTGAATTAAATCTTGAATCAACGTTTATTGTACCGAAAGCACTGGTAAGTGTAAGGTTAAAAGACACTCCATAATTTTGTTTTCATCTACAAAGTCAAACAGCATTTCTGAAATTCTGAATTGCGTTCATCTATGGTCATGATCTGCATAGCAGTTATGTGGCTTTGTCAGTTATGTCAAACATGCTTTCTGATTTCATCTTTGTAAGACAAATGTCGAAAATGCAGAATGACATTGCCTGAAATGAGTGTGAGGATGTGGTTTCAAAGGCTGAATTGTTTTATGTGAGTAAGCGCTTGTCCAGTTTTTCATTACAACTGCTTATTTCACCCGAAGAAACTGGTTACCTCAGACAGAATTCCTCAGTTCTGTTATTGGATGTGCAGTTTTTGTCTAAGCCAAGAAACGTATTGACGGTGGGAATGCAGGAGGGTATGTGAAACAATTAATCAAAGCCTCAGCCATGTTTAGTGTTGTGAGGATCAATGAAATAGAAAGGTGAAGTTGTTCCAATACACCAATAGGAACTACTGCTGTCAAGTATTAGAAAAAACACCATAAAATTGCTTCAGGCTACTCATGTGTTATATTCCAAGTTTTCTAAAGATATATGATAGCCTAGTGCAGGGGTCTTCAACTTATTTTCTTTGAGGGCAAGATTCCATAAGTATAAATAGGATGCGGGCTAGTTTTTTGTGGTAGTCAATCTGGGCCAAGAACTGTTCGGTCACAGGCATTCTTCCAAATATCTCTCTCTGTGAAATGTATTCAGATTTGGAGAAACTTGAGGGTGAATAAGTGACCTGTCCCTTTATCAAAAGTCACCCAAAATTGAAAAAAATCTGATCACTCAAAAATAAGTGTTCTATCATTTAATCACCCTCATGTTGATATTTTGGGTAATGTTTAAGTGGTTTTGTGTGCAATACAAGTCAATGTAGTCTAATTGTGGACAATGGAGTTGTTTGCCTACCAAAGTTCCTTAAAAACTCTTCTTTTGTGTTATGCAGAAGAAAGATGCATAGATGTACAATGACCTGAGGGTGAGTAAATAATGAAATTATTGTAATGCCTTTTTTATATTGGAATTGAAATTATCCCTATGGTCACAGCGAAAAAAAGTGAGATTTTAAGAAATTTCTCCTTTTAACAAAAGTAACAGCATACTGGATTGAAACAGGATGAGAGTGATTGAATAAATCACTAAAGAATTAAAGAATTACCTTTTTTTGACTGGACTCTGTTCCTTTAAATAGAACACACATTTCCTTCTTTTGGCCCTGTGCTAATACTCTCTGCTGTGCGTGCCATTCCTGTGCAGGTGTTTGTTGTGGCTAATAACCAGTGTAATAACCAGTGTCTGATGTTTGAATCTCGACGTGATGCTGTGAAAGAACATAGATGATCATGCAAATGTGTGATGTAAATGTCAAGGATTTTTCTCTGTATGCAAAGTACATGTATTTTGGTGATTCATTGCTGAAGAGAGAATTAGAAAGACATGTTAAAAAAACTATTAACCTAGATCAGTGGTTCTCAAACTTTTCAGATCAAGTACCACCTTTAATAAAAAAACATGTGTCCTTTTTGTCACATACAAAATGCATGTGTATTTTATTTTCCTCATCTTGAAAATGTATGTGTAGAATGATGCTTTTCTGATGTCCGTACTCACAACTATAAGATAAAGCTACTATTCAGAAGAATTAGATTTTTTCAGCTGACGAACGCTATAAAGCAAATTAAAACCCATTGTCCAGTGTTTGTCTGTAAAAATTCACAAATGCTAACATACACATTGTCATATGCCTGTGTATCTGTATAATGAGTGTGTAAGACTGAGATAGAGGAGCCACATATGCTACTACAGTAGGGGATTTGTGTTCTCTCTTCCTCTCCAAGAACTCAGTTGCTGAGCCAGTAAACACTAACCAGTCAACATGTTCTTTCACCCCACTGACTGAGGTACAGAGACAGAATGGAAATAATTTAAGTTAACTAAACAGAGCTCTTCTTATATGAAAGCTTTGACGTTAACTTCTTCTCTGTATAATGTCAACATTTATGTTCATTGGTTATTTTAACTTGATTTTTCCACAAGTACAACTTTTACACAAGGGATCTTTTCAACCCTGACCCTTTGAGGTCTATAGTGCCGGGTATACTTGTCTTTCCGTGTCTGTCTCGCGCACAAGCGCGTCCGCACAGCTTCTTGAGCATACTCAATCGCGGATAAACACGAATAGACGAGTTCGACCCATGCGGAGTACATAATACGAGTACATTGTGCGCGTTTTGTCCGAGCGTGGCCGGGATGTGCGGACAACCGCGGTCCCTCCTGATGACGAAAATAACGTCATGCAGGTGCCATGCGGATTCGGACGGCGGGACTATACTCGCCCCTTAAGGGTTTGTTATGCTTTCGCTCGAAAAAGGGGAGGAGAGTGGCTGCGGGACCCCCCCCATAAGGCAATAGCAAGATGTAAAAAAAAACTTAGGGGTCCTTCAGATATTAAAAAAATATATTAAAATGATTTCTGTGCAGACAAGATACTGTAAATATTGTGAATGAATTACTACAATAATTAAACCTATCATGCCTTTTTATCCAAATGTCTACTTATGTCTATTTGCCCCCAATTATGTTGGGGGTTAATCATTAGTTTTTCGGGCCCTGGTTAAGATTTTTTCACTTGTTTACAAACATTTGAATGGTCAATGCTTCATTACAAAGTATTCAGCACAAACTGTGCTACAACCATACGTGAGCAGAATGTACGAGTCACTGAAATATTGCCAGAGAATGCATACTTAAGATTATTTTAGACTTTTGAGAATTGGATCTTGTTGAGGAGAGAATTCCTACCAAAAGGTGTGAAAACCATTCTGTCCACTCTTTCACAAAGCAATATGTTGTTTTTACTTTTGTAAGATGCTTTTCGATGAGAAAAAGCAATATTCAAGGGAGTTTCAATGGTCATGAATATTGATGTGATTCACACCTTGGGAGATAAAGACCAAACCCCTAATGGGCCCATCAATGAGGAATGAGGGGGAATGTAAAGCTTCTATTGTTGACCTCATTCATTTTGGATAAAAGCGTCTGGGAAATACCTAATGTAAATGTAATGAGATTCAAGACTCATTCATCTTTATTTTCATCTGTCGTTGGTTACAATTTTTTATTTTCTCCTTTCCTCTCAAGAAACACAAGGTAGAAGCACAATAGAAAGGAAATGAGATGTAAATGAATTCACAAAACAGCGTAACCTAGGAAAAATCATAAGTATGAGTCCAATGACAGTCCAGTTGGCCAATGACTCTTGTGTCAGTTACATGTCTTTGTGCCATATTTGCAAACAGTTCCTGTTTAACTGAAGAAACAGGTGAATATCACATGCCTAGCATGTCTAAGGTGTGTCCTGTCTTTTACCGTGAACTGCTGTGCAGAGCACACACCTCCGGCGACCAAAAGTGGCAGTTTTCCTTGAATCTGATGTCAGCTCAGCTCCTGGAATTGGAAAATGGTGGTCACTCTTGGTCTGTTTTGGTTCTGCTTCCTGTGACACATCACAGAGCTCTTCAATAAGCTGTTCCATGAACTGTTTGTGGGTCATGGTACCACATAGCGCCTTATGCATAATGAAAGTATTGGTGGCAGTTTCAAAAAGTGTATAAAGATCTTTCTGTTGTACCATTTCATTCTCTTGTGTAAATATTTTGTCATAAATATCTCTGATAATAGCCCATTGCCAGACAAATTTATAATAAAATTTTACACAGTCATGTATGTTATGCCATCTGACGTGTACATTTACAGCACATTTGACACATTAGCTTTCTCCATTTAAACCATTACATAATTTCTTTTTGCAGTGTGTTTTAGGCATAATTCCAAAAGGATTAATTTTTCAGATAACATCCCACCAATAGAATCCATCACTACCAGTGTACACCAAAACAGCTTCCATTAAAATCAATACAATTCCCATTATAACTATTAAACTGTGGTCAAGATCAGGCACAATATATTCCAAATGGATTATATTATTTTATAAAATCTATCATACAATTTAAATTCCCGATCTACACTACGTTAAATATACTTAAATATCCCTATTAAGAAATATTCAAACAAATGTTATTCCGGATACCTACTTGCAAGTACTCAAAGTGGAACGATATGTAGATGTTAACATGAAATAACATTTCGATGAATGTAAGTAGAACTAAGTGACTTACTCTTCAGAAATCGTGTCTTCAGCTGGATCAAGTCGCTTTTCAAAATACAATCGCTCATCGTTGGACTCATGCTCTTCCTCTGAGCAAGGGGTGAACTCTTCATCTGAAGAGTTTTCTCATATGTGTAATGTGCCACCTTCCAAGTGCACAGATAAAGGAAGGAATCTCATGATGGGATTCAATGGCATTGTTTGGGGGGCTTTGATCATGTTCACCCTAGGTCATTGCCACATGAATAACGTGTTCCACATTAAATATAATGGCTTGTCCTGTTTACACAAATCCTAATACTGGTCAGATGTAGCGAGGAAAGAATCTTTATAATAGATGCACATACTTTTGATATACAGTAGATATTGTGAAACCACAGTATGTAAACAGAATTTATTGAATGAAATTGAAAAGCTGTGTTTTAAAACGAAAACGATCATTGTTTAGTTAGTTGTTGTTGACAGTTGGTTGCTAGTCAAAGACCAGCCAGTACAACAGTGAGCACGGTGGCGAGGAAAAGCAAGGACATCTTTGTGTGGATAAATGAGGTGTTATAGACGTTATTAGGCTTGACCAATCAACAGATGACATTGCAGTACTGGGACTGAGAATCAGTTCATTTAAAAGTAGACATTTCAAGCTTTCTTTTGGTTTCATGATTCAGAGTATAAGATTGTTTTTGTAACATGTTTCAGAAAGATGTTCACAGAGATATGGACACCTGAAAGCGCACCCTGTCTATTTTCTTTATTTAACCAAAACACAAACTTTTGCTGTTATTGAGTGTACACAAACAAAAATAGACCCTCTACATTTTAAAATGATGTCTTACGCTTAAATGATTGTAAGAGAGTATTTTAAAGAGTATTTTAAATTGTTTCTGCTTTAATTAGGGAAATTTCTGTCAAACCATGTTTGTGTGTTTTTTCAGGCATTTCATACTTCGTTCAACTGAAAGTATGTCTTTATATGTGTCTTTGAACAAATACTTGCTGCTCAAGGATGTATGAAATTCTTATAACCTGTCTTGGCGGTTTTACAACTTTTACATTCCAAAGTCTGGTTTGAAATATTCCATCAATGCTTCATGAATGTAAAGCTAGACAATGCATGATTATATCTCCCTGGCATAACACCCTTAAAAAACTTTACCAAGTTTCCACCCTTTGAGCCTACACATGAGAACGTATGTTGAAACTAAAATGGAGGTGACTCATGAATTCTTTGGAATACAGACTTACGGTTGTAAGTAAAAAAGTAGCTGATTATTGCTAAAAAAAAATCACACACACACACACACACACACACACACACACACACACAAAAATAAATTCAAATTATGTTGTTAGGTTTATTGTAAAAAATGAATAAAAAGTTTTATTCATTTTTTACTTTTAAAATGAATTTAAAAGTTAAATGTTTTTCTTTGATTAAAAATACATTAAAAAAATATGTATCGCAAAAATATTACGAAAAATATAAGCACACTCTTTATAAAAAATAATCAATTACTCTCCCTACAAAAATTATTTTAAAAAACAACAAAGAAATCTGTATTCTAGAGTCTTAGACCTTTTCAGGTTTCATAGTTTGTCATGATTCGATTAGAAATTACATGCACAATATTGACGCAAGCTTAGGTGTCCCGTATACGGAACGGGTGACAGTTAACAGGCTACAATGATAGTTCAACCAAAATTCTGTCATCATTTACTCACCCTGTTGTCATTTCAAACGATTATACCTATATGACTTCCTTCCTTCCGCAGAAGACAAAAGAAGATATTTTGAAGAAAGTTGCTTGGCCGGCACCTATTCACTTCTGTTGTATGTACACAAAACCAATGCAAGTGAATGCCGGTTAACACATTTTTACAAAATGTCTTATTTTGTGTTCTGCCAAAGAGTATAAATCATACATACGTTGTAAAAGGACAAGAAAGATGAGTTAATGATGACAGAAATTTCATTTCTTGTTTATTTTCGAGGAAGAGCCAGATGAATCCCACTTCGATATAGAGTCTCTCTTGTGCATCGGTGTGGACATTTTAATTTTAAACAATCTCTTAATGTGACAGGTCCTCAATGACTTTAGACGGAGGATCAGTCCTGTCAACATAATTATTTAAAATGCCCGTATCGGGTCTCACAACACGTTAAATCATTTATGCAGAAGGCCATGGCTGTTAGTTGTCCTATTACATGAATGACAGCAGGGTAAGTGAGTGTTTTCCACAAATGTTTGTGGTTATGCTGCGTTATTTGCATTACCACACTGCTTTCTGCCAGTCATGCTTGGCTGGGGTTCTTTCGTACTCCAACATCCTTTTACTGACAGCGTGGCCAAAAGGTTGTTTGCAGGTGACGTTATGGCAATGTGTGAAGTTTAGAGAGAGGGCAGCTAGGGTAAAACAAAGGTATACTACTTTAAGTTTGTGATAGTGAATTGCTATAGAGAAAATCACTTGCTGCCCTCCAGCCGCGCCTGACGTGGCATCAAAACACCTATCACAGGCCATTGCTCTTATCACAATCTTTTGATTTGAAGAAGTTGATATTCGTAAAATTTTCTGGAGTCCTGTTATGCTTGGCATAGGTGTTTGTTCCTAGCTACATTTGCATTGCGCTACATTTGCAAACGGTGAAAGTCTGCCATGAATAGGTACATTGGGAGTTTGTTGTCATGGAAGTCTGCCATATTCGCCTGGACAGGATGATGTCATATCCTAACTGTGGGATTTGCTGACCAATGTACTTGGCTGAAGCTAGTGCTGAGCATATCTGTGTGTTACATGTACAAAACCATGCTTTTGGAACCTGTTTGTCCCCAGACGATAATGACAGAATTGTATTTTGGTGACGTTTGGGTCGTTTTAATAATAAAGAAAAAAGATGTTCTCTAAATGCAAAATCTGTTAGGCTGTGTATAATGTTAGGCCATAGTTATTATTATTAACTGCATATAAAAACAGTATACGACTACGGTATGTTCCTATTTAGATAGTTAAGTGCACCAAATGAGACCATATAAACACAGTTTGCATTGATCTTTATAACAATGTACATAATAACCCATCGATGATTATACTCTTATGGAAGGTAATGATAGAGAACCGTTGTTTTGTGTTTCAACTCCCACACTTACTGCTTAGTGATTTATGCAGTTTTGTCATTAAAACGCTCCTTTTTTCTCTCCTGCAGTTGCACTTTACATGATTAAAAGAGGGCATTGCAGTGAAAGTTTAGTAGATGATATTGCAGACAGTGCTTCTTTGCCTATTTATCACTTTTCTCTTTTCATATGTAGCTGGGATTTTTCCTAAGGATGCACCTCCATCTACCTGCTCAGTATAAACATGGAAAATAAATATTTAGCCCACAAGACAAATCTGAACCGTGTAGCATAAGGCAGCTAACATTCTTTTAACTGACTGCAATTTATATGCAGATAAACTAACTGAGAGTCTATATGTCTTCCCAGAGCTCCATTCAAATCACCTTTGATGACAACCTTCAACTCCCAACATCAGCATCCATTGACCATGTGACTTGTACAAACCAGTCAACACACAGCATGGTAAGCAGTTAAATGCATCTACTGGAGTATTTAGGCATCTCCCTTACCTACATGTTTGTAAAAAAACGGACAAGACTGTGCTAAAAACATGTTTAAACATTTTTGTGCGTGCTATGTGTTTGTATGAGTTTCGAACATCTAAAACCTAAACCTTTAGTAAATCAGGACCAATTTGTCTATCCTTGGATCAGTTCTTGCAAGTGGTGTATAATATACATTTTATCTCAATGTATAGCTGCAGAAAAAATTAAGAGACCATTACAAATTTTTATTTAATCAGCATTTCTACATGTATTGGGGTCAATACCAGTCCAGTGCCTTTTGAATTTCAACAAAATCAAACCTCAGAAGTGACATAGTGTCATCCAACAGCAGTGTGAAAGAATGAGGGTAAATACATGTACAAATATTACTGTTGTAATGCTTAAAAGTTAATATATACTTTTCCACTATTAGAGATCTTAAAACAATTCAGATCATCTTTTCTGTTATTTTGGCCTGTTTCTCTAGTTTTAATTGACTGAAAACAGAAATAATATTATTATTTGAAATTTAGTAGAAATATTGTTAGTAATTCACAGAATGAAACAAAAATGATCAAAAACATTCATATAAAATGTAAATTCAGAAAAACTGACAAAATTGTTGAAACAGTCTCTTAATATTTCTACAGCTGTATATGATAGCAAAGCATTCTTTGTGGTTATTACCATAAGTACATTCAACTTCAAGATACCATATTTTGTCTCCCATCGACTCACTCTTTTTATTTCAATCACTGCCAGGTCCTACAGTGCAATTGTTCGCTTGACACCATAACGTTCCCAGTGACTGTCACTCAGCAGTCACCTGCAACCGTTTCCATGGATACTTACCAGATCACGATGGAGCCCATGGTGGCTCAGGTAAAATACAAATGAAATGGATTTGCATTGGCGGGTTTGCATCATACTGCATAGCTGCACACTCCACTTTCATTAGTCTGACGTCCTCTCTGGGGCTCTCAATGTGCCAGTTTTTTTCCATCTCAATAGCTTCATGTAGATTGTGAGGTTTAGTGGCAATGAATATTGCATGCGACGCTCATCTCAACCAAATGAGGGCACTTGATGTGCAGTGCCACAGTTTAATGTTTCATCTCAGGCCACTAAAAAATGAATCAGCCGCCGATGACTATATTGCTTTTGCAAATGGAGCATTTGAAATGGCCTGTGAAAATTGAGTTTCCCGTGTGATAATATGGTCTGTCTGGGCTGATGTAGCTGCAGGTCTGTCTTGAGGAAGTGGAGGAAGAGGGTCTCCTTGTGTCCTGGACTTTTTCCAAGCAGCCTCAGCTTTCTATAACCGTGACGCCACGCCAAAGAGTCCAGAAAGAGGTGAGAATCGTCATTTGCGTAGAAAACAATGTTTCCCTATGAATCTTTCATATTAAGATTTATCTTATCATACAGAATAATAAATTAAAAAAATAATAATAAATTGAAGTAATGATCTTTAAGAAGCTCTGTTTGTGTGTTCAGTCTTGCTTTTGGTTTATCATTTTCTTCATAAGGGTTCTGACAGAACGGTGGACAGAGATATGATTGCCGCGTTGGTGGAGGACACACTTTACACTACACACCCTGCGATGATCCTCAACCTGAGAGCCTGTGTATCAAGTCCAGCGGTAAAAATACCAATATCGATTGATATATCACACAGTAGGGGTTATGCTTAACATAGTAACCGTATGTTTTGCTTCGATTACATTACTTGTGCTGGATGTGTGACATGTTGTGATGTGACATGATGTTCCTCATCAGGAAAGTGTGATTAAACATTCACACTTCTATTTATAGTTTCCCAGGGAGAAGCAGCTCGGTGGTCTGAACTCTCTGTCTCCAAACTCGCTTGTAAGAAAGATCATGGTACATCAACTCAGAGCAACCAATGTGAGGAAAGGTATAAAAGTTGCTTTAGTTACAGATTGATCTCATTTTCGACAATACAAACACATTTATTTACCATGAGACTCTAATTCAGTAAACTTTACAATGTTAATTGATTTGCACAATATTACCGTTGATGGGTCAAAATACGGTGAATTATTCTACATGTTAGCATGATTGTTTATTCATCAATAAGTACGGAGGGCCGATACCAAGCTCATGTACTTGTACTCGTACTTGAAATAATGCACTGATACCAAAGACCGAAACCTAATGTGACATAACTGACAGAAATTTGTTATGAAATGTGCTTTGAAAGTTTCTGAAAAGCACATAAAATTGTATTTAAATAAATATTTTTTCATAATGTGTTTGAGGTGGAGTTGTTTGTGACTATGAAGCTATTCTATTTTTATTAGTCTCACTGTGTTTTGAAAAGTTACAGGCATTGGTACCGGCAAGAAGCAGAAAAAAATTTGGTACTCGTACTATGTCTTTAAAAATGGGTATGGGTGCAAAGTGCAATCGATTGATAAAAAATCTATATGGCACTCGTTGCATATGAAATTGTTGCTGTCTGACTATTAAGTTCAACATAATATTCTATATTGCGGGTAAAACTATCAGTTACGGTCCTTGATTCGAATTTGGCCAACATCAGGGACTATTTTTTCTTGCAGAAGGAAGACTTTCAGTGATTTTACTTCATGAAAGTTGCATTGATGCATATTTTTCGCCCTTAATAATTGTACTGTGTGGTAACTATTTTATAAAAGAAACAGGGTAAAGTCAGATTTGCTGTCCAATTGTGATGTGAGAACTGATACAGTCACATTACTATTTACTAGTCAGGAATCATTTTAAGCTTGCACACTATTATATATTACTATGATACTATTATATACATCTATTTTCTATAAAATATAGACATATTTAGAATATTTAGAGATTATTTACAAATACATTTGTGATGTAAAATTTTACATGTCATATTGATTAAATATGTGCTTTTGCAAGAAATATGAAGTGTATTCAATAGCCACCAAAAGTGGCCCCTGTTAAATAGAAATGTTGAAGTTAAATTGCCATGTCTAAAATCCTGTAAAAAAATTCTGTAGTTAAAAAAACCCTTAGTTGAACCCGTACATCATGGTTTCTCAGAAATAACACTCATAATTTTAGAATTTTTTTTTTGTGATGTCTTTTCTCTTTTAATGCAGGTTGTTCTTTCTAATGTTTTTCTTAACTCTGTCCCAGGATGTCAGACTCATGCTGGAGAGCTTTGTTGTGTCGTGAGTCTGGACACTTCCTCCATTGAACACAGAACAGGCTTCCTTACTCCTTCCCCTAGTACTGGAGCAGTCCTGAACTGGACAGATGATATTACACTGTAAGCACGCAAGTATAAAAAAAATACACTACATAAACATTTGCCTTCTGATAGTCTTCCAGATTTCCATTCAAAGGTCATCTTCCCCACTCAAAGATAGCCTAGTCATCAATTGGCTGTCCTTTGGTTGTTAATGAAGGTGTGAAGCTGTATGCGGCTATGTGAATTTACAGTATGCAGCCAACTCCCAAGGATACAAAGAGCTATTTAGCACATTTAATTACAGACATTCCCAACACATCACTATTTCCTGTTTTGCCAATTAGCAGATTTGCAGCTCAATAGCCAATTTACAGACTGCTGTTTTATAAGGCTGCGGGGATCTCCCATGCTGATGTAATGTAGTCATTTCATAACCTAATATCTAATCTCAACTCAATGAATTGAGTTATTCTTCATAAGTACCACTAATAAAAATGTTTAGTTTAATGTGTGTAGGGTTGTGTATCGTTTGAATTTTATCGATTCCGATTTTGATTCCGATTCTGCTTATTGATTCCGATACTTATCGATTCCCAGTTTCAATTCCACAGTTGAAGTAAAACATTTAGATATCAACCTGTATGGTCATTTAGCCTTTTTATTGACTGGTTTTGTGTATGCATACACGTAGGGACCATGTTTTGTCTGATTTATTACAATTTGTATTACCATAGCTTAACTACATCATGGTTAAACTGTAGTTAATATAATGAAACAATGGTCAATTTGTGGCTCTTGTGCTTTATCACAAGTTAACACCTGCACATTTCTGAAAATATGCACACAGGAATTTATAAGAGGAATTGAAATTTTAGTTTTCCATTATCCGATTCCTATCGATTCGGATCCAATTTCTAGCCTTTCGATTCGGTTTCTCTATCGATTTAGGTTTTCGGTACCAACCCTAAGTGTGTCTAACGTGTGAATTGTGTATATAGTCATGATGTTCTTGTATTTCTCTATTAGGGAATTAGCACCAGCCACCAAAGAACTCAAAGTGAGGCTAGTGGAGAAAAACAGCAAGGGAGAACGTGAGTAATATATCAGTGTCTATCTTTCCATCCTACATAAATTGCAGACGCAATTTTTTTATATAAAGAAATCCGTGATGTACTTTCATAATGCCAGTTTTTTATGCCGTTATATAGTTTTATTTGTTTATTTTGGAAATAATAGGGGTTCTTCTTCTTTTTGACAGAGTTTTTGCCTGGTCATGCTTCCTTACCACTGGATCTCTCTAAAAAAATACCCAACGGACAACACAAGCTGTCTATTACTCCAGGTCACGGTTTAGCTCCAACTGCTGTGGTAACATTAGAGGTGAGCGATATCTTTCTTACATCAATGTTTGATTGAATCGAGGATGAAATGCAAATACTGAACGATTTCCTTGCAAATTTTCAGTCGGTATCTAGCTCAGTTAAATTAAGTTACTTTGATTTAAAGACTCCCAAGAACGTCTGTGTTAACTTAAGAACACACCGATAAGTCCCTGTTCTAAATGTCAATGTGAATTATTTAATAGAAAACATATCTTATTACGGTGATCTGTCCTGTGAACTGAACAATCACCTTGTCTCTGATTATCTCGATAACTGAATTATTTCTTAATTTAACCTGGTTCCTAATTCACTCAGGACTTGTAAGACACATGATCTTGAAGGTACAACTGAATGGTAGATAAAAAAAAATACAAAATTAATCACACATGTAAAGCTTGGTCAGAATTATTATGTGTGGATGTGCTGAACCTAAAAGTATACAGTACATCTGTTTTCTGTCTTTTTAAAATGATCATCATATTTTTCTTCCTCTGTAGCTGTTATGTGTGGAGTTGAGTGATTTGCGATGTAGTCAGAACGCCACTCCTCTGCGTTCCTCGGTCACTCCTTCAAAGAAGGTGGATGTGGACCGCACCATCATGCCCGATGGCACAATTGTCACCACTGTGACCACCATCCAATCACGGCTAAAAGTGGACCGCAAACTAGGTACAGACCGTCTTGTGCAAGAAAATAGAGATCAAATGATGTTTCAGTACTAAAGTGATAGTTCACCCAAAACAAAAAATTCTGTCATCATTTACTCATCTTCCAAATCAGTATAAACTTCTTTGTTCTGATGAACGCAGAGAAAGATATAAACAGTTCTTGGATCCCCTTCACTACCATAGTAGGTAAGATGATTTAATAATTTTTTGTTCTATCGAACAAAAAAGATGATATTTGAAGAATGTAGGGCAGCAAAGCATTTCTTGGGCACGTTTAACTACCATTATTTTTTTTTTTACTATTGTAGTCAATGGTTGTCAATAACTGTTTGGTTACAAGCATTCTTCCAAAAATCTTTCTCTGTGTTCAACCAAACAAAGAAATGTATACAGGTTTGGAACAACAACAGAGTGTTTCATTTATGACACAATTTACCACTATAGTGACATTATGATTTTACTGTAGGAGACTCTCCGTCTCGGTCTCCATCAAAGGTGGAGGTGACAGAAAAGGCTCCCACCGTGCTCACTAACTCCAGTGCAAGTCCTACCCCAAGCAGTAAGCTCTTGCCTTGAGATTGTATACATTTCACACATTTTATTATTTTACGTGTGCTCAAATTATGGCAAGGTTTCTGATCCTGTTGTTTGTCTGTGTGTGCTGTTTCTAAGCAGAAGGCACACTCCCCAATGGGCTGGATCCCGTAGCAGAAACAGCCATTCGGCAACTAACCGAGTCGGCCAGTAAGGTTCCCAAGAAGACGCCTACTAAACGCAGCACTCTCATCATATCCGGGGTATCAAAGGTCAGAGACTAAGCATCATCTATACAGACGTTTTCAAATCAGTGTCATAAAAACATCTTTGTAACAATGATGTAATTATCAAGGGAAAATATCATGAGAACAGAGCTTCCCTCGGGTAATTAGTTTGTTAAGTCTTACCTAGTGCTGGGCGTTATACCGGTTCATACCAAATACCGGTATGTATTTTTGTTATCATATGAATTTTGTATATACCGAATTATGGGTGTATGACGCTTAAACAAGGTGCGGAAACGCGGCGCAGGGCGACACTGTTTTAGCTGGGTCCCTTTTCACTGTTGCACTGTGACTGGCCATTCACACAGATACGTCTTTCTATGCCGCGGCACTACATTACTTTTCTAAATAAACATGCGTGTCGCTACCCGATCCGTCCCGGAAACACGATTTGTTTCGCGCATGCGTGAAAGTGTGTCTACTTCCGGCCGAAACAATTTACGGCAGTTAAAAAGAAACGTACTTTGCACAACTCGTTACATACCGGAAATATTTTCTTTGTAAACTCTTTATTAAAATTGCACTTAACATCATAAGATATTAAACAAATTACAATTTGTAAAGATTTGGAGAAATGTACTGAACGATGGATAGGCTACACTACCCTTTTAATAGCAATTGCAAGTTCGCATTACGTTATACTAAATATGCTTTTTAACAATACAATATTTAAAAAAACGTGTTCCCCTCATATCTGCTCAATATAAGCATATGATATGATGTGTCTTTAGTTTGAACTGTTTCTCTGTATGCTATGATGAGAAATAAGGACCAGTAAGGAGGCTGGACAGTGTGATGCGATCAATTTCCTCTCACATATCTAATTTAGTCCTTTGTTTTATGATTTAAAAAGATGATTTCAGGAAATCATGAAGCCGTTTTGACCATGTAAATCACAACAGACATCACATGCATGTTTTAATGGTAAAATTGTAACTACTTAATTTTTAACTATTATTTTTCAGATGGATGCTCCTAACTCTTGAAGTTGGGAGCACCAGTTCTTCGAAGGAAATAAGTTAATTTCGAGCCCTGTTCTCTATTTATTTGCTTAAATAATATATATCCATCTTTGCATGCTGTTCAGTTGTTAAAGAAGTCTAAATTTTGCAGTTATTATAGGGGATACTGTCACCATGACAGTTTAAAAGGCCATCTTAAGTCAATCAACAGCCCCATTTCCTCTCTCAATCGGTAGAAAATGTGGTAAAAAAAATACTGCCATGTACCGGGAGACCGGTATAAATCAGGGGTCATACCTTACATACACTTTCCATTCCCGTGCTATGAATCTTTAATATTTGTTACAAAACTTTATATTTAACTTATATTAACTTTGTTGTATTGTTCTTATTTTTTAAGTGTTTTTAAATATAAATATTATTAAATTCTCATCCATCTTGTATATCATGTAGACGTCTCGCATCTAATAAATCATGAGAAAGTACTAATAGTTGCTTGGATAACAAACTGTTCGCAGTATCAAATTCTCTACCTAAGCCATTAAGGTTCACAGAAAGGCTACCAACAAGCTGCCTTGAAATCCTACTGTCACCTTCAGTAAAAACCTGAAATGTTTCTCTGTGTGGTCTGTCTCACTTGTGCCTCCGGGACATGTACATAAGGAACATAACATAAAAACGATTTTTTTCCCACAGGTACCCATTACAGAGGATGACTCAGCGGTATCAGTTTGCTATGCTGCAGCCATGGATGCAGCCCTACAGGGGGCGCAGTCTCCCTGCGGAAACACAAATAACCTCGGAGCTGGCCCGCATCAGGAGGCAGAAGAAACCACACCGTCTGATGCTTCAGAACGGCCCTCTGTGGATGATGCGGAGTCAGAGACGGGGTCAACCGGAGGGCTTGAGACACGCAGCCTCAAAGACCACAAAGGTCTAGCAGGTTTTATATACACAAATTACAACTGCACATTTGCCAGACACTTGTATCCAGAGCATTCTATGAAAGGATGGTTCACCCAAAATGAAAATTCTTTCAGTGCTCATCCTCGTGTCATTCCAAACCTTTTAAAGAATGTTGGTTACCAAACAGCGTCGACATCCACAAAACCGCTTCTCAGACGACATTTCTCAAAATATCTTCTTTTGTGCCACAGAAGAGTCATCTACTGGCTTTTAATGACACGTGGGTGAATAAATTATGATAGAATTGTTTTATTGAATACCATGTATGTTGTGTTTCAGTGGGATTCCTCCGTAGTGGGACCAAGTTACTGTTCCGCAGAAAGCACAGAGAGAAAGACCCCAGTTTAAGTCAATCCCATGAAGATGTGTCCAACCTGGGCAATGACTCATCCACAGCATCTTGCTCATCCACCAGCCGTAAGAAGTCTGGAAGCTTCTCTCGTCGCCTCATCAAACGCTTTTCGTTTCGCTCATCCAAGACAAAGGGCAAATCTGCCACAGCCAATGGAGGAGCCAACACTACAGACAAATAATGGAGAAACAAAAAAATACTAAAAGGGAAAAAGAGATGGTGCAGGCACCAGTCAAATTAAAGTGAAATTGGAGAAATGTATGTTATGTTTGTACTTATTCTCCACCCTCCATTCAGTCTAGAATGAAAACATACTTCAGACCACATTGTCCCAAGACAAATGTGCTTTAATGTTTCTAGGCCTGGAACGACATCCCCCATCAATGCTTTTCAGGATGGAAAACTCAGTAAAATGTGAACATTGAAAAGGTTTGGCAAATAATGATTGTCAGGATGACTGCTATGATAAAAGGCTGCTTTTTGGATGGATTAAGTGCGCACAACCCGAGAAACCTAAAATGGACGGGGGTTTCATGCGGTTATTGAGCACAAGGGGGCGATAGAGATCAAGGACTATTGATGCCCTCATCCCTGTTGCTACTAGTTGTTTTCTTATTTATTTCGTTTTATCAGTTGCACTTTGGATCTTAATCGGATTGTTTACAACGCCTGGGGGAACGGTTTCGTTGTTTTTATCATGTTTGTGTATCGTTTACTGTTATCAGCACTGACTTATGTCTCCGGAGAACGTTAATTGTGTTGCGAGGGTCTGATACAGACATGCTGTGAGCTTTGTTCTCGTTTTGCTTTTGCAGTTGAAGGCGAGATATGTTTTCAAGTAGTAGTAAGTTTGACTTGAATTGTGGTTTATAGCTGGAATACACTACAAGACTTTTAAAATCAGAACAGATTTTTTTAAGCTAAACATCATACACTTGTAGACTTCGTGTTCGATAGAAACACACTTAACTGATCAAAATCTTCAGACTGGCACAGACTTTCTGCAACAAGTCCAGACTGAAAATCTGGGGGGGAAACTGAGCAAATGTCTTGAAGTGTATTTTAGCCTTTAACGTTAATATGTTAATAATGACGTTTCTATGTTTAAGACAAGGAAACGGTTGTAAGTATAGGCATATCTCATTAAATTGCGTTTGTGTATTTTAGTTGTAACATAGAACCTTTACGACAAAAAGGAGACATTACAAGAACACTACATGTGTGTATATTTAAAAAAGAATCGAACAAATATTGTTAATCTTCAAGTTCTTGAAGCACTTCAGGCTTGCAGTGGAAAGTGCTTATTTCAGGATCCACGTGAAAAGAACCTCAGGGGACATTATAAAAGGTGAAAAAATCACGTTATTTTTTCAGAGGGGGTTTACTGAGTTAAATAAGCGTTTTCCCAATACTATAACGTTAAGTTACCACATTGAAATGGTTTTTATTTCGTTGCAATAAACTGAGCAGTAGGAATTCGTGAATCAGCGTGTGCTCTCTTTAAATTAGGAAATTATTGTAGTCTTCGTAATGCCACAGAGGGGATTTATTATAATATCGAGCTGGATATTTTAGTTTTTGTTAAGGATTGCTACATTAAGGAAACTTACCTCCCCTTTCCCTTAGAATGTTGTTTTATCAAACTTTTAAGTAATACGAGCTCTGAAAAAAAAGGTTTTCAAGCTACCCCAGTCTAACTACTACAGTCTGTGTGACCCCTGGAATATAAAGCCTCTATAATGTTACAATACTACCATAATGTTATGATAAAGAGAATAAGCTATAATGAAGATTGTAGACCTTCCCAGCAAATCAGAGCTTTGTATTATGGTGGTTAATTTGATGTTTAATTTATTCTGAATAAATTGTGAAAATACATTCTTCTCTCTTTTTTCTTCCAAGCAATCGCACAGTGTTGTATTTGCACGATATCGTAAAATGTTATATTTGCTTGTATGTTTACAGTTTAATCAACAAGTAGCCTTGAAGATGTGGAATGAAACGTAACATCTCTATTCAAAATGTTTCAAAAGAAGCATTTAAAATGTGTATGTGGAGTGTATTTACTAGTCTAGAACTTATTCATCTTCTTGCCTGCGGTATTCATTTCCGCTAATATGTGACTTAAAATTAAGAGGGAATGTGTTCAATTGGTTTGAATTTGCCGCCCAAGTTTGATCGGCATTATAAAGCACCAATGATGAATCAGGTTGACTTCACGACACAATCGACCCACGCGCATTTTGAACCTCTCTGATTGGTGCGTTTTTGCGCTGTTTATGCACAGTAAAGTTTAAGCCAATAGAAAGTCACATCCGTTCTAGGTTTGGATCTAAAACCCAATCAGGTCCTTGTCTCACAACTTCCACCAATCGAAACTTTGGGAGGGTCTATACAGCCCTGGTTCAGTCAGTCCTTAAATACTGCAGCAACTCCGCACAGAATCTCACTATTTTCTTCAACAAAACACGAAGAGAAATTTGAGCAACATGACTGGAAGAGGAAAAACTGGAGGAAAAGCCCGCGCCAAGGCAAAGACTCGCAGCTCTCGCGCCGGTCTGCAGTTCCCTGTTGGACGTGTTCATCGTCTTCTGCGAAAAGGCAATTATGCTGAGAGGGTAGGAGCTGGTGCTCCTGTCTACCTGGCTGCCGTTCTTGAGTATCTCACCGCTGAGATCCTCGAGTTGGCGGGAAACGCCGCAAGAGACAACAAGAAGAGTCGTATTATTCCTCGTCATCTTCAGCTGGCTGTCCGAAACGATGAAGAGTTGAACAAACTGCTCGGAGGAGTGACCATCGCTCAGGGTGGTGTTCTGCCCAACATCCAGGCCGTGCTCCTGCCCAAGAAGACTGGCCAAGTTGCACCCAGTTCTGGTAAATCTGGCAAGAAAGGCTCATCCCAGTCACAGGAGTATTGAGAGTAATGTTGTGGCGAACTGATTGAACCAAAAAGGCCCTTTTAAGGGCCACCCAGCTCGTCTGAAAAGATCAAATTTCCACTTTGACTAATAAGTTATGTCTTACTTTTTACACAATAAATGTTTTTTTTATACGTCTTTGTTCTTCAAAAGTTCTTTATGAAATCTAAAGTGGATTCCTGTCTATATCGAAATTACCGCTGCACGGCACCCACAACGTGTTGTGACTAACTTACCTTATTTAGTGATTTGACAAACATACGATCGTGTTTACAGTATTGGACAAAGATAAATTGGTTTTGGTCACTTTTTATTCACAAGTCCCTCAGGTGTTACAGAGTACATGAAGTTGCTAGTCTCGACAGGTTTGGCAACGTTAAATCAAATATATACACACAATTCGCAGAATACTACTTAAACGAGTCCTTCAGACCTATTTAGCAGTAAAGATTTTGCATGTTGCGTAGACCAGTCTCAAAAACGTCTAAAAAAAGTAGAAAATCGGTAGTCATATTTCAGTTTTCGATAAAAATGCACCAGATATTAAAACATGGATGATTTACAAATGATCGTATTTTGTGGGAAGTACAGTAATGCTACACATTCTAAAACTTGTAAACATTTTTTATCTTTCAAGAATTAGCACCAGCTGAAAATATAACTGCAAGTTTATAAGCATTATCCAACATTTGAGAATTGGAAGATAACTGTGTCATCACAGTTATATAAATGCACAGAAGTAACTTACTAATATACGGTGTACATATGTGTGTGCATAAAGTATATATTTATATAAACAGATATATTCTCTCAAACTGTTGTTTTCAGACCCTTAGGACTTGGCCACAGTGCACACTGTTAAGTGTACAACATTTTCAAGTTAACACTAAATGGCAAGAGTTCCTAAACTGAATTCAGACCCTCCAGCGGACAAAAGTGTTATTGAGCATCATTTAGTTTTCTGGCTGTTGTAAGAATTTCTTTGGCCCCCTTATCCAGGAGTAAATTTGCCAGGTCTACCCCTAGTTTCTCAGCAGCTTCAAGGGCGACAGAAGATACATTGTTGGCTGTGACTCCAACGTGTACACATTCCTGTGCGCTCTCGTTCACCTAAAATAAATAACTGGGTGTTAATAATAATTTTTTTAAAACTCTGACACCACACATTTAGGCTTTAGGAAGAATAAGAATTTGTTTTGCAGAGACAAACACACACATCCTGTGTGACTCTTACTTTGTTGTCTATTTCCACACATATCTCCACAGAATTCTTCAAGCACTCAGAGCCATCCAAACTAAAAACTGCCCCAGTCAAATACAACTGAAACCAGTAAAGAGATTATTGAATTAATGCTGTGCAAACATTGACAACACTCAATATCTCAAATAAAAATATCTACATTTAGTAAAGTTGTGTTGTGTAGTGAACTGAATGCTTGCAAAAGTTATATTCTGGCTTAAGTGGTATTACCATGGAGCCATTCAATTCTGTATGAACAGCAACTGGCACGCTGCAGCCTCCTTCCTGAAATCACAATAGGGGACAATGGAAACAGTAGTGTGAAAGCCATAAAACACTGTGCACAACCCCCTCACCCACAAAAATGCCATCTCGGTGTGGAGGGAAGGCCAACGCTGAGAGTAGTAAATGCGTTTTGGCTAATGAAGCACAAAATGGTAATTCCAAAAACACACATCGCATGTTTGCTTCCGAACATACTTAATAACCCATAATGGCTTTTACAAATGGATGGATTTGTTTTTGGAGCTTGAACATTTTGGAACCTATGTATATAAATGACAAATATTTGTTTGCATTTTAATTTTTTAGTGAAATATTCCTTAAACATAAAAAATTACACATTTTGAAGAGAGAACATTGGTGAACGTGTGTGCATTCCAGTAAGAAAGGGAACCCACCAGCTGCTTAAGAAAGGCTCTCTCTGAGATGCAGCGCAGCACTGTGTCTGAATGAGTCAGGACTGATACCATTTTCAAAATGTCTTTATCTTGTGCTCTGACTTCCACTGCCAATGCTCCCTGAGGATAAAGACAATCATATCATAGTCCTGGATTTGATTAAGGAACACTTCTGAGGACTGGTTTTAAAGTGATAGCTCACTTGTGTTCCACAGAACACAAAAGAAGATATTTTGAAAAATGTTGTTAACCGGACCCCATTCACTTGCATTGGTTTTGTGTCCACTCAATAGAAGTGAAGTCAATAGAAGTGGGTCCAGTGCTATTCGGTTACCAGCTTTTTCAAAATATCTTCTTTTGTGTTCTGCGGAAGAAAGAAAATCATAAAGGTTTGAAATGACAAGAGGATGAATAAATAATGACAGATTTTTTATTTTTGGGTGAACTATCACTTTGATACTCTTTCACATTTCACATTCTGTTTGCAGACAGCACTATGTGTTTGTTGTATGTGCATACATGCAGAACACAAAAAATATGCACATTTTAAAAGTTGTAACCGTTGACATTATTTGTTAGACAGGTGTTTCCTCCAGTGTTTATAAGGTGCAGTAGCAGAACAGTTGATCATACAGCTGCAGGTGCCTCTTTTTTTGTTTAACAACCGTATAAACAACTACAAAACAACTGCATGAAGAGCAAAAAAAATCGAAAATTCCTGCCATTATAAATCATTTTAATACAGTTTTAAATTTAGAGCAAAATAAACATAGTCCTATTTCATAGATGGTTTTCCATGTTTGCGTACTTACTTGGCCAACAGCATACATGCAATCCTCAGTACCCAGAATCTGCAATTAACCATTTTTAAATCAGTTAATAGCCTAACTAAAAGCATTACAAATAACTCTTAAAAGATTTCCTACTATCCTTAATATTTGGTTACATTCTCGCTATAAACCCATATATTCTCACATATGATATACCTTTAATTGTTGCCATGAAATGTGAAGCTATTCTCTGAGATCAATTTGATTGGATTTCTGAATATCCAATTTGTTTTAAAAGCCCTTGAATCTACAGGTCAAAATAGTTTAAATAATGTATTAACTCACCTGACTGATTCGGGTTTCCCATCCCATGCGTTTGAGGCCTGCGGCAGCCAGAATAATAGCAGCATAGTCTTCCTTTTCATCCAGCTTCTTTAGACGGGTGTTTAGGTTCCCCCTCTACAGTGGTAAGGTCAAGAAAGTATACTGTTGTACCATAAAAAATGCTACATACAATGAAGGGAAACCTCCGGGTTCAGCAAACACCTTGGAAATGTGTTTTTGTTGCTATTTTCTTGAATAATACATTAAGTTTCCACACAATGAAATCAATGAAAACGGGAGGATACAATATTTTCAAATTCCAGTTGAGGGAATCTTTTCTTCAGCTGAGCTGCCCGACGAAGGGAACTTGTGCCAATCACACTGGAAGTGAACAGAGAGCTTTCAACATATGCTAACGCTGATGTTTCTGACAGCTTTTGTCCTATCCCTTCAATAGATGACTATCACAACACAACAGAATCACATAGAGATCTACAGTTTTGAAAACTTTCACTATGAAACTTCTGATGGAGGATGCATGCCTTCATTTTTATTTGGCACATTATGAATGCTTTTTAGGATCTTACCTTTTCTCTGGCAAGGTGTCCAAGGTAAGCCCTGCATTCTTTGGATGAAGCACCACTGCATCATGGGGGTTTTCACGCCTTTACAGAGCAAAACAAAGCGTATCACTACATACTACCAACTACCGTAACCATGTTCCACAATTTACAGTAATCACAATCTTAAATTAATTGGGATATTTTTGTGCCTTGCAACAGGCTTTTCATCAGTATATGAACACCAGCCCTCCTTTCAGAAGATAAGCAGGTTTGGAGAATGGATGGATAGATATTTGTGTGAGACTTTAAAGGTACTTACTGAAGAATGGCTCCGATTGTGAATCCAGGAGGCAATGAGGTAGGTAAGTCCTTAAGAGAGTGCACCACAATATCCACCCTAGTGATGAATAAAAACATGTAAAAAATAACTTGTGTTAATCACTTGAATTGATATGCTAAATCAATGACACTAAATGTGTAATACGTTACATCTTAAATCAAATTAAAGCACATTACAGGATCATTTTTAAACAATACTTTTTAGAATAGGAAAACCTTAATATAAGATGACATGAGAGCAGACATTCACCAGAGTCTTAATAAAAGGTCAGTACTGATTGATCAAACTTACTCATTTCTCTCAAGGGCATTCTCCAGCTCCTTGGTGAAGAGGCTCTTTTCGCCAATCTAAGAAAAGCCAACATAAAATGCATGATTGATGAGTGAGAACCGATACACTAGTAATACCGTATTTACAAATTATGTCATACATTCGAACAAAACCTGTACAAATGACAGGACTGAATTCACTAATCTACCTTTGATAGTGCAGTGTCCAAGATTTTGTCCCCAATTGTGGACATGGCAACTGAAAATTACACAAGCAAAAAGGTTCACACAGCAGAATAGTTGTGCACACTGGCTCTGTATCTGACATCATTGTTCATCTCTTTTGACAAAGACAGTAGGATTCAGCGATGGAGCAGTGGTATAGATTACACATTCACAGCAGAACACAATCTTGCTCTGTCTTAAACAAGCAGTGAGTGCATGAGGAAAAGAAAAGGAAGAGTAGTGGGGGGTAACAGTACGAACAAGAACTACAGATCTATGCATTTAAATCAAAGATATCAACATTCTTTGTTTATCACAGCACAATTATTTTTACAATAACAAGAATAAAGGGTAACACTTTACATTTAGACTCTATTCGTTAATATTCATTATGCAATAATTAACCACAAGAACTTTTCATTTTTAAAATGTACTAGTATGTTTTGATATTAACAACAAAAGTAAAAAAAATAAGCATCATAATTATTTTATTCAGAGTTTTCCCTATTACCTATTTCTAGACGAACATCAGGATAAATCTCTTTCAGTCTGCTGGCCACACTGTCCGTCTGGATGCGAGCCAGCTGTGAGACACACACGTCATCATTATTGAATAAATGACAAATGTCATAAAACAAGACATTCCTCAGCATTTAAAGTAAGTGACCTTAAGGATTCTCCTTATGGCTCCTATAGTACATCAGTCATAAAATGCTAGCCACTCCCAGCCTGTGCTATGGTAACAAGAGCAAAACTTTTATCTGATCAAAACGGTTTGTTTTCACACCCATTTCCATTTGGCTATCTGCAACTCACTTTTAAACGGTTTCTTAAGTAATCATTAATTTATACACCACAATTACGTTTCCAATTAAATGTTTTTTTTTTAATGTTATCTAATCTTTTTACTGACTTGACTATTCTGCTGATCATTTATTTGGTGCCTGTTAAGAGGAAAACCTGGGAAGAATTATGCAGTACTCTGTTTGGTTAAGATGATCCTAGAACCTCATAATTCACACATTATTTCAACAATTTTGTGATAATAGACCCTTTAGTATATCTTAATATTTTTATTAATTTACAATTAGTTATAGTCTATATGCAATAAATGTTATATGTAAAGATTAATGTTAAGTATCACAATAAGTATAAATAAAAAAAATTCATGACACATCTCAAGATTAAGTGACATTACCTGGCTCTTTCTTGTTCCCATGCGAATAACCCGACTGACTTTTCCCTTTCCATCCTGAAAGAAGAAGAAATGTACAAAATGAGAAATAGTCTCCTCCTTAACTTCTGTGAATGACAATACAGAAAAAAATCATCAAACCCTCACTCTAATGCACTTGATTGGACCTTCCATGTTATTGCTGAATGAGAGTTCTGCAGAAGATGTGCCTGCCACAAGGCCTAATGAATGAATGAGCTACTGGTCAAGTGGTTTTTATTCTGCAGAGTGTTTTCTGGGCAGTGCTGATAAACTGGGTTGACTGCCCAACCCCATTCCAGTTGTTTCAACTAAACTGCTGCTTATCTTTAAGTTCAAAACTCTACAAAAGAGATAGGAGGGGTTGGATATAGGCCCTGTCCCAAATGGCGTACTTCATGTGGACTTGTGGTCTTGTGGACTTAAATAGTGTGTGCTTGCCAAGTCTGTAGAATGTCCCATTCATCTTTTTAGCGCAGAGAAGGCTGAGAATTTTTTCGCGCGCGCATGCACGAAAGCTCATGAATATTCATCGTAACTCCGCCCTTTGTAACCGAAAATCTCGGAAACCAAAAATCTCGTAAAACCTGTGTGCCATTTGGGACAGGGTATGGATATAGAATGCTCAAGTCATGCGACTTGGCCATTGTGCACCTACAGTGTTTATGCTTGTTGTAACTTAATGTATTTAGACAACATAAAAAGATTTACTTAACTAGAATGCAAATAATTTATAAGGTGAATTTACATTAACATTTAGACATTTGGCAGACGCTTTTATCCAAAGCGACTTACATTTCTTTATCCTATACATTTTACATAGGTATTTGCAATCCCCTGGGGTCGAACCAACAACCTTGCGTTGTTAACGCAATGCTCTTACCACTGAGCTACAGGAAAGATTTATTTATTTATTATTTATTTATTATATTTATAGAATTATAGGTGAATAACATTTTCTTTAAACTATGACTTTCTTTACAAAAATATCTACCTTAAAAGCAACAAAACAACAATTGTATTGTAATATGTTACCTACTCTATCATAATACATAGACAAATCTCAAACATCCACAATATGAATCTAATCCACATGTCGCTACCGTAGAGCCGCCTACTTATCCCCTTCACCAATAGAAATACAAAGCGGTTGAACCGATTGTTGACTCAGCCAATGGAAAATCAAGACTCACAACTCGCTTTATAGCCGTGAAGTTCCACTTACTTGACAAATACCAATGTTCTCAGACATTTTCACCAAAGAAACGGAGCGATCTGATGCGCCGAAGATTTCCCGAAACGTATCAAGAATTTTCTGTCATATATGCAAGTGTTTCGAGTGATTTCTTAATACTACTGTGTTGCCTCAACCTTGCGCGTGACTGGATTTCTGCTGTATGACCTACTACACGAGAACTAGACTTCCGCCTTCTTACAACATGTTTGAGTTTGCCCATCATGCAGCGCTACACTGCGCATACCTATGGCGCATACCAACGCGAAACTCTGTTTTTAAACGTATCTCATGTTAAATATAGGCTAATAGCCACAAGTCTTAATGCATTTCACTCAGAGAATAATAAAAGAACAAGCTTAGTTTATTTCTATGTAGGGTTTTGTTGAACGTATAGGAAAATATCACATATGTTTATATTATATTTGACATATTAAAAATATGTATTATGAATCAACTGAAAGAATTGAAAAATATCTTGGTTTTCAAATGTTATCTTGTATTAGAGGGTTGGGCAGTGCTGTGCGACTGCTGATGTTGGATCCTCCACATATGTCGCTCTGCCCTTTTACCCCGCTGACGACTTACTTCCGGTTGGAGACGTGGCTTAGATTGCTGCCATATTGAGTCGCGGAGCAGAGCACTGCACACAAATAACTCTTTTATTTATCGCCAAGGAACATTTGTACAACTACACAAACGTCGTTGACATAACTAAAGACAGAAAGACCGCCAGATACTGAAAATGGTAGGTTGATGTGTATATATTCAAGGAAAACAGCTAATCTTGACAGCAGGTTCCGGTTTTAACCGAAAGGTTGCTGCTAGCTAACGATATGAGGCACAGGTTGATTTAAAGAGCAATATTTGTATTCCTTCAAGACAGACTGTGAAATTGAAATATTGCTTGGTTGTAATGTTAATGTCTGACTTTGCGTACTGTCACTTCTTGAGTTGTTTGTCAGCTGGAATGTGTGTTGTCAGTTTTCAAGAGTAGTGAGCTAACGTTACCATAGTGTCAAACAGTGCAGGCCTGTAACATAGTTAACTTGGCTATATAACAATTAACTTGTATTAATAATAACAAGTCAACTTAACAAGTTTGTGAGTAATAAAATACAATCTTTAAAGTTAAATAAATTGCGTCTAATACTGATTACTGAAACCTTTTTTCATTTTTACCATATGTTCACTTAAGATTGTATGATAATAGTTTATTATCATCGCGCTTATCATTAATATGGCAACAATTGAATTCAATTCTGATATAATATTTTTTTTACTGACTTGCTTGCTACGACCACTGTGTTTATTTATTTCTGGCAGTATTTTGCCGACTGAACAGATCTGTATCTTTTGGATCGGATTTATCATATAAAGCTTTAGGCTTTTTTTGAAATTGAAAAGGAAAGACAAAACCAGTCCGTTGTTCATATATTTAATGTTTAATTGAATAAGTATGTTTGATGAGCAGAAAATGAGCTTTACTGTCTGTCTGTCTTTTTATTTCCTGCTAGCTTTTTTTAAGTTGGTTAACCTAAAAGAACAGCTGGTGACAATGATTTGTTCTTAAATGAATGAAGTAGTTTCATTATACATATGATCATGTATTTTGTGGTGTAATGTAGTCATTGAGGATTACATTAAAGCATTTTTATTGAGGAAAGGGCTTAAAATCTCTCAAAAATGAAAATCTAATTGAGTGATAAGAGGAATAAAAATGTGGATCAGTGGGACAGTTTTGTTAACTTCACATCATGATATGCATTGGTTTTATTAGACTGTGTCTATTTTATTTCTATTAATTGTAAATCTGACATTTCGTTATTTCCTTGATATACATCATCTAACAAAATGGTTGAATCTGTTCTGTCATTGAGCAATACAGATTTAAACTGCAGTGCAGCAAGCATGAGAGCCAACAGTTGAGTCTGTTTTGCTTACGGAAGGAATGTTAATATTGATGCTTTTCATCCACATAGCGCTTTGGTAATCTTCCCAGACGACTGTACAGAATGCAATTTCTTTTTTTTAATGGCTCACTAAGATTCTTGTTGAATAACCCTACTCCAGGTGCTGTTGGCAGCAGCAGTGTGCACCAAGGCGGGTAAAGCCCTGGTGTCGCGGCAGTTTGTGGAGATGACGCGGACACGAGTGGAGGGTCTGCTTGCCGCTTTTCCCAAACTGATGAACACAGGGAAGCAACATACATTTGTGGAGACAGAGAGTGTGCGCTACGTCTACCAGCCGCTGGAGAAACTCTACATGGTGCTCGTCACCACAAAGAACAGTAACATACTGGAGGACCTGGAGACACTGCGTCTCTTCTCACGTGTGGTATGAAAGGAAATTAATATGCAAGATTTATCATCTGGATTTGGTTAATAAATTAATAACTTAAAAAGTGTAATACAAATAATAAAACTGTAATACCAATGTTTTATTGTCTTGTTAATGAGTATTCACAATTATTAACCTAAAGCAAAAAATTATACTCTATCTTGTAAAATGCAGTTTAAAACATTAATAGGAATCCATGTTTAGCAGAAGTTGTTGAGATGAAAGCGAAGAGAAACAGATTTGATTGTGTTAACTTTCTGCTCTATGTAGATTCCTGAATACTGTCGTGTCCTGGAGGAGAGTGAGATTTCTGAGCACTGCTTCGACCTCATCTTCGCCTTTGATGAAATTGTCGCACTCGGTTACAGAGAAAATGTCAACTTGGCCCAGATTCGAACATTTACAGAGATGGACTCTCATGAAGAAAAGGTGTTCCGTGCCGTCAGAGAGGTAGGAGAGACATTTCTTTTCATAAAAAATATGTATTTGAAATAAAAAAAATTATGAATGGATTATTAGTAAATGCGTTTTGTAGAAAAACAACTTACAAATTTTTTTTTTCAGTACAGTTAATTTAGTTTATTTGAAATGAAAAAAGCATGTGCTTAGTTTTACATATATAATCCTTCAGCATTGTTTACAACGCATCCCATGTGGCACCAGATGAAATTTGCTAAGAGAATGCCCCGGAGTGTTTAAGAGTTGTAAATCTTGGCAAAAAGGCTACTTTGAAGATCCAAATATAATGCAGTTATGTAATAGTTTACTATATTATAGTTAGATTAATACTAGTCGTCAAAACAACCAACAGGCAGATAAGTGAGATTGACAAGTGTTGTTTTTTTATGTTTGTCTGTGGCTTAATTTAAATATTTAAATTGTCAACACACATTTTTTAGTCTATGTTCAATGTCAAGCTCACTGCTGTTTCACATATTAAATATACTGGGTCTTTATCTTTTATTGATTTTCAGCTAGAAAAAAATCATACATTGTACTTTTTTATAGTTATATCGTTATAGTTGAGGATTCTGCTACTTCCCACTTTATCTTTATAGTAGGGATGTCAAACGCTTAATCGTGATTAATTGCATCTAGAATAAAAGTTTGTGTTGACATAATATATGTCTAAATGTGTACTGTGCATATTTATTTTGTACTCATAAATACATACACATACATGCTAACTTTTAAGAAAAATGTAAAAATAAATGAACATTTATATGTCATTTCAGTTATTGGTAAATACATGTAAATATTTCCAGATGTGTATGTGTTTATAAATACAACATTAAAATCCACAGTACACAGAAATATTTTGTACTACTTTATTCTGAAAGTGATTCGACAGCCCTACTTTATAGTTATAGTCCTCGTGTGAATTGGGTTTAAGACAGCATGATTAAAATCTGTCTCAAGACCTCAGCACTTTGTTCCATTCCATTACACTTCGTCAATCTACGTTTGACCGATAATGTGGCTTATAGATTTGCTTAGCTCAAGTACAAGCATTGATGCAAATAAGGAGGAGGATTGCTCACCGATGCTAAGTGTGCAGAATTCATTGTAAAAACAAGCCTCTTGTTTTAATCCCAGTTGATTCTCAACCCATTGAGGACATTTCTAAATGCCATGTGTCTTAAATGAAGTTACATTTTCTGCTTGCATAATGTACATCACTAATACTGCTCATATGTTTGTTCCTAACACAGACTCAGGAGCGTGAGGCTAAAGCAGAGATGAGAAGGAAAGCTAAGGAGCTGCAGCAGATACGGCGTGACACTGACCGTGGAAAGAAGGGGCCAGGCTTCGGCGGTTTTGGCAGCTCAGGCATGAGCAGCAGCAGCAACATGGCTCTCATCACAGACACGCTGAACGAACCAGAGAAACCCAAACCCACCCCAATGCCTGTCAGGTACATCCATGTGCTCTTATTGGAGCAAAGCCTGCCAGCTGGTTTTAATTTCTTTGAGGACTTATCTGAATGAAAAATATGTCCTTAATCTCTATCATAGACTGTATTTTTATGTTTTTCGTATTCTTGTTTTAGGTCCAGTGGTTCAAGTAAAGCCCTTAAATTAGTTGGAAAGGGGAAAGAAGTGGATGACTTTGTGGACAAGCTTAAGTCTGAGGGAGAAAACATCATCTTGCCCAGCACAGGCAAAAGACCCTCAGACGTATCAAAATCGCTACCTGCTCCAGTCCACACAGAGAGGTAATGGTGGTGTTTTTTTCTAATACAATAATCACACTTGAAATTAACCAAAAGAATTGTCATTCCTTATAATTTCTGCATAATTGTAGTGTGCATCTGCGAGTGGAGGAAAAGATTACCCTAACATGTGGTCGTGATGGCGGCCTTCAAAATATGGAAATTATTGGCATGATTACCCTCAGAGTGTCTGACGAAAAGAATGGGCGCATTAGGATGCACATCAACAATAATGACAAGAGGGGCGTCCAGTTACAGGTGAGTTTTCCCGCTTTTGGTCTGAATGGATGGTAGACACAACTGACTGCCTAATTAAATTGCACATTATAAATGCAAATTCTAACTCTCTTGTAATCCTTATTCCCATAGACACATCCCAATGTGGACAAAAAGCTATTCACAGCTGAGTCAGTGATTGGTCTGAAGAACCCAGACAAATCCTTCCCTCTCAAAAATGATGTAGGTGTACTGAAATGGAGACTACAGACCACAGATGAATCATTCATACCACTAACAAGTCAGTCCTTAACATTTGGTTTTATTATAACAAGTTTAAGTTACAGCTAATGTCTCACCCATAGAGTCACATTGTCTATTCTAATAAATATGTCTATTATGTCTCTTTGCAGTAAACTGCTGGCCCTCTGAGAGTGGCACTGGCTGTGATGTAAACATTGAGTATGAGTTACAAGATGACTCTCTGGAACTCAACGATGTAGTGATCTATATCCCTGTGCCGTGAGTATAAATTATTTACATTTATTGGCCATTGAACCCTATCCAAAATATAAAGCTCCTAAAATATTCACTGTATTGGTATTATCAGCTAAATATGACAGTTGCTTGTAATAAGGTTGGTGTGGACAAACAAGAATCTTGTTGGCTTTTATAACCATTACAGGTCAGGTGTGGGTGCTCCTGTGATTGGTGATCTAGATGGAGAATATCGCCATGACAGCAGACGGAATATCCTAGAATGGTGTCTGCCTGTGATCGATGTGAAGAATAAGACCGGTAGCCTGGAGTTCAGCATACCTGGCCAGCCCAACGACTTCTTCCCAGTCAATGTCTCTTTTGTCTCCAAAGGCAGCTACTCTGACATTCAGGTAAGACTTCTAGGCATTTTGAGTTTAACTCTAACTAGTTTGCAAATAAGTCTTGCTCATTCTTTTCTTTAGCTCAAATAGCTATAGTAAGATAAGGGCTGATTTCTAGGCAAAGCCTTGTACAATGTTTTCAATTAAATAAAAACACATGTAATGGATTGTTCATCGGTGACGATTTAAAATGTAACACACTTTTCTCTACTTTTCCTCTCTCCATCCCTTTGTTGACTCTCTCTGCCAGGTCGCTAAGGTGTCTCAGGTGGATGGGGACAGCCCGGTTCGGTTCTCCTCAGAAACTTCATTTTTGGTTGATAAGTACGAAATACTGTAGAAGGAAACTACAGTTTCCAACATAATTCCAACCAACCTGGCAGAAGAGCAGATAATGGACTGAAAACATTCATACAAATACAAGAAGTGAGACATAGCACCGAAGGGGCAATGCAATCTTCAACATCTTTAGCAGTACTTAAACAAATGTTTTTCCCCAACACGACAATGGTGAAAGTTCTTTTGGCCCTTACTGGCAATATTGGCTGTACTTGTACCAAAATCGTTTTCAAAAGCAACTTTCCTCTGAATGGCCGAACCAAATAATGTCAGCGAGATATGTGGACTGGATCTGGAGATGGTAACGGGCAGGTGGGGGTGGGTTGTTTAGTTGAAGCCATAATGCCAGTAATGAGTAACATTACTATTTTAATTGTAATTGGTGGTTGATATGACATCGCTGAAAGGGTTAAGTCATTTTGCTGGTGTATTTTCTGTTTGTGACTCCAGAGTAATTTCCTTTGTGCTGTAAAAGTTTTTTTACAACACTAGAAGACAGTCGAAGACTTGACATCCTATGTGACTGATCCACTGTTGTATCTTGCCTCTAGTAGCCCATCATATCTTGAAATAGATCATAGTCATTGTTTTGTCTGTTTTGGTCAACTCCCTCTTTTGTTCATACAATTATTTTAGTTCATGTTTTAGTCTGCTGCAAAAAGTGTTTAAGTAACCTGACAGATTTGTTTCTTGACTGGTTTGTTGTTCTCCTGTTTTAAATCATTCTGTGATGTAAGAATGCCAGCGTTGCATATTCACATTCTAAACTTTTCTTTCTCAAAGCATAATGAGAGAGACTCAAATCTTAGGGAACTGCCCTGGAAATTACACAGCAGAACATATAAAGCCAAATATCATGTTTTACACATGAATTTGTTGTAAGCTGAACACATTTCAGACGGAGAGAAGTTAGCATCTATTCAGTTATGGTGTTCTCCGTCTGATTTGCATCTTGTATTAAAAGGTTAAACTACTGGTTTAGACTTTGAAAACCCAAACATACCAGTGAAAAGCAACCCTCCCCAACCCATCTGAGATAAGTTGTATACAGGTTGAACCCCCTCAGTGAAGGATCAGAATCAGGCCTGTCTTTTCCAGGAGTAACCCTTTGGTTTTCAAACAAATCTCCATCATCAACCCCACATACCACACTGAAGAAGAGTACACAGGCCTCATTCTCTTTGTTTGTTCCAAATAATATCTTGAATGTCTCTGCATAGTTTGCTGAGGGGAAGGACATTAAATGTTTTTGTTTCTTTTTATGTTGTTTTTTGTTCATCTTTGAAGAAATCATATTGTGGTTTGGGGAACGGTAGACATACACCAGAGATTTTTGTAACCTTGTAAAATAATGAATTAGGGATTCATGATGAATAACATTCCAGTGAAAACATATAAAAAAAATCATTAAAGAGTTTAAAAAGAGCCGTTGAGAACTGTCATTTATTTTGCTGTACAGTTTTGAATGTTATGTCTCGTTGGTCGCATGTTCCAATTCAACAGAGTGATTCATGATTTTCCATGTAGTTTTTTTCCACTTTAAAACAGGGTGGATCTTGAATAAAGAGGCTTATATGTGCTTGAGTGTAAGCACTTGAGCTATGTGTATATTTCAAATAGATTATGACTTTGGGTCTTACTTTTTGGGGTGTAATATTTTATCGCTCTGGATCTTTTATGTAATTGTATTTCAAAGAGTTGGATGGAAAGTGCAGGACCGAGCAAAAGAGCAAAATCTATGATAAACTGGTGACTAGACTATATTGCGTTTAACAGTTATGAAGTATAAATGCTGTTCTAGTGGAAACATTCTCTGCTTCCTGCAGGATAAACATGGATTTCTGAATGAACTGGACTATTTATTTTACTTTGAGCAAAGACCCTTTCCAATGATTTTCCTGTTATTGAACCAAGGGTCAGTTTAGCTACAACCAAAGTCCACAGAATGGTTCCTAAAAGGGTTCGATTTCAAGTAAGTGTGCTTTCAAGCTTGTAGTGTTTATATGTTGGTCTGTTTAAGGAGATTTTTTTATACAAATGCTTTCTTGGTACGTTATTAATGGTTTTGTTCTGTTTCAGACTCCCAGAGTTAAATTAAATGGTCTTGAATGAAGACCAGTTTTGTGACATCCTATTTCCTTTCAGTGAATTCCTTTTTGTTTTTGTAATTATAAAAACTAATAAAGCATTTAAGATTTTTAATGGGTAAAGTGAACACATTAAAGTAGGGTTCAATAATGTAATAAATAGATGGTTTTCGAGCTTTTCTTTATAATACATTTATATCCAAAGTATATTTCCATTAATATTTTTATGTTCATTCTGTCTGCTCTACCAGTCAAAAGTTTGGGGCCACTTACTCGTTTTCATATTTCCCCCACATTTTATAATATTAATTAACACATCATCTTTAGTTTAGTCTAGCAGAATATTCATTTTATCGAGCATCTTCTTGAGGTCTCACCCTGAGATGCTTTTAAACAACATTAAAGGATTTCTCCATTCTGTGCTCTTATTTGCTGTTCTTTCTTCATTATTCAGTCAAGGTCATTCGTTTCAAAATGTTTTTTATTGATATTTTGTTTACTAACCTAATTTAAAACAATGAAGCATACACCTTCAGATCAAAGGTTTTTAACAATAATGAGAAACGTTTCAGTGTGTCCCATCACTTTTGACTGGTAGTGTAGACTGACGAGCTGTTCTTTAACGGAAGTACTCGCGCACAACCACCAGATGTCACAATATCGTTATTCTGTTCTCAGTATTTTCAATGTTACGATGTCTTCTTTAAGGAAACATCAAAGGTAATAGCACATAAATAAATAAAACAAAATGTTAAGTACAATTTTACACGACGGTGCTGCTCCTCTCCTTTATGCTGTAGTGTAAATTTTACTTAGCAACATCCATGCTAATAAACTGACCTATTTTTTTTAAAGTTTCACACAATGTTGAAATTGCTCAAATTATTTGTTGAAACCCTATAACTGTATGATTTTAATGCTGTGATTGTTGTATGTAGGGACAGTGTTTTACTTTATTTTGGAGATGTTAAAGATAAAAAAGTCTAGCCACACAACGTCAACTTCTACACATTTTGTGGCAGTGAAGGCCCTATATTTTTATTTATTTATTTTTTTAACATATATTGCTCAACCACAGTCATTTCAATGTTAAAAATGTGTCCCTAATCTGCCCTTTATTTGTTTGCCTGAATAAATGTATTTATTTACAAAGTATAAGATTTATTTACATTAGGTAATTTACAAAATATCTTCTTGGAACATGATCTTTACTTAATGAATTTTGGCATAAAAGAAAAATCTTGCATTTTGACCCATCGGCCTATGTATTGTTGGCTATTGCTACAAACCTGTGCTATAGGACTGGTTTTGTGGTTCAGGGTCACATCTGTTGCGCATGTTCCTTAAAATCTCATTTTGTAGACATTTAATTGTTACGAAATTGTGTAAACTAATACTTTTCAAGCATTGATTTGGCTATTTTTATTGGTGGAATATCTCAGCGTTTTTGAGTTGATCGAGTAACCCTGATGTGTAAGATTTCGACCCAACAGAAGACCAAAATAAGACATGATTCAGTCAGTGTGTTACTACTGCCATGCAGGCTTACATCACGTAGCGGCAGGATTTTCCCAGTCGTGTCTTTCAAAAGAGTCTGTCAGACTGCAAGACTGTTCAAACTTTTAATCTGTTTTTAAGCAAGGCCAAAATCAAACTCTCATTTTCTATATGCGCCTTTCATTGCTCTAACCCATTTAAAGTTCAGTTTTATTGCTGTCCTGACTTAATGGAATTGAATTTCACATTTTGCTTATCTTGCTTGGCTCAGGATCAAACATGCCATAGGAATGAGATTTCTTTGTAGCCTACAGAGACAATATTCTCACAAGGAAAGATTTGAGGCACCCGTCTCTATTCAATATTTGCTGCCATTTACCAATATGAAATAATATCACATCTAATTTTATCAGACATTATTTCTCAAATCTTTGAATCAAGATCTTAAGATAAGTGTCCCCTATTTCACTCGCTGTGCCTCTGTTCTGACTGAATGCATCCCACCTCTGCTGATCTGGTCTCATTCCAGAGCCTGAACAAGTGAGGAACTCTTCAGATGTAAGAATGAAAGACTGTTCTGTGGCAGCAGAATGATAAAGAGGGAGGGTGAGAGCGTATGAGAGACTATGAGGGCTCGAGAAAGGGAAGGAGCAGCAAATGGGTGGAGAAAAGAGAAGCATAGCTGGGGGAAGAGTAAACGACAGAAGATATTTCTTTCTCATCGCGTTCTGAATGATCTGTCTATCCTCTCTGGTGCATTTCACAACTTTAGGCATGAGTTAGAACGACACCTTTTCCAGATCTCTGGATAACAAATGGATAACAGTTAGGAGCTGTACATCTATCTGAATTCATAGGTAAGACTTTGATTGATAGCGGGATTTGTTTGATTTATATACTTTAGTTTTAAGATTCATTCATGGGAATCATAAACAAAGAAAAAGATCTGGAGGTGGGTTTCAGAACAATATCACTTATAATTCTGGATTATATCGCTGCCAGCCCCTTTAAAACTTTGAAAAGTTCATCAGAATCAGAGAAAGGAAAAGGTAAAGAGGAACTGAATGGAAGTGAAAGATGTTTTCTGAGGAATTATTTGTCATGTTTATTTATAACAAGATGAACTGTGATGTTAATCATGTCATCATTGCAGTAACAGTGACTGTGAGTAACGGAGAACTCTATTCTTATCACATATATGAGTGAGGAGAAAAAAGGCCACCTGGGTCAGCCTGGAAATAGTGGCCTGTCCTCGAGCATTCACAATGATACTATTGTCCCAATGGAGACAGCACTGGGCACACCGTTGTATGTGTGTATCTGCTGGTCTACTGACACAGTTTGCATCAGCAGAGCTGTTCAAAGCTTTCATAGAAGAGTCTGACTAACCCGTGATTTAATAGAAAAAATTCCTCACCTGTCAGTGAACTTCACCTGTATCATCTCGAGGAGAGCTGTGGAGCCACATTCAATACCTCATTGTCAAACCAGGGTTTAGTAAGAACGCAGGTGGAGGACAGTGAGTGTTTTGTTTTATGGTTACTGTTATATATAAATTGACTTTCTCAGCCATTTTACAACTCCAATCTAGTTCTTGGACTAAAGACTAAAGGAGTCTTTGTGTGTGTTTGGGAGATTAGAATCCAAGCATAGCAGAGCCGTCTGAATAGATGCTTTCATGTGAGAGTGAGAGATTAGGCCGTATAAACACTGAACCAATATGGAGCAGCATTGCTGTTGTTTAACCAATTGTTTAAATGACAGGAAGACAATAATAGAGTAAATTAGACAAAATATAAAATTAGTAAATTAAAAAGATTTTGCAAAGTTGATATGTGCATGTTTTTGAAATTGCAGACTGTGTGCACCTGTAATGCATTAATGCAGAGCAAACAATCAGCATTCTTGCATTTGAACAGGATACGGAGTTGAACAGAAAAAGAATAAAAGGAGGAACAAAAAGGAGAAATGAAACACCAGCGTAAAGTTAGTAAAAAATATCCAAACGGGATTCAGTGACCATGCATATTTGTAGAGCTCACGGGACAAAATGGGTGGTTCAGGAAGGGTCTCCACACCACTCCAGTGGTATAACCTACTGACCAACTGAAAAAATGGTCTTAGACCGTGTGTATTTTTAGTGATGTCACTGCTTTTGAGAAATTAAAAAAGTAAATTACAGAATGATATAACTATAGGACTCAAATAGGAGTATAACCTCACTTTGACACATTTTTGGGGAATAAAGAAAATAAAAAAACACCATATAGTAGGAAGATGTAGATTATATATATTTACATTTATATTTATGCATTTGGCAGACGCTTTTATCCAAAGTGACTTACATTGCATTATCCTATACATTTATACATAGGTATGTGGTATGTCAAACCCACAAGCTTGCGTTGTTAACCCAATGCTCTTACCACTGAGCTACAGGAAAGCTTATTTGTTGTTAAACACAAAAGAAGATATTTTGAATGATGTGGGAAAGCAAGCAGCTCTGGTTCACATTTGACATTGTAATTTTTTTCTACTATGGTAGTCAATGGGGCCCAAAAACTGTTTGGTTGCATCCACTCATCCAAATAACTTTCTCTGTGTTCATCAGAAAAAAAGACATTTATACAGATTTGGAACAACTAGAGAGTGAGTAATTCATGACAGAATTTTCATTTTTGGGTGAACTATCCCTTACGTCTTAAATCCCTGTAAAGTTCCCAATCATTACGGTGTGTCTGCAGGTGTGTGGAATAGAATTGACTCCCGAGGGATTGCTTATTTTCAACATATTGTTATGGTCCTTCCAAAACCTTGTGTGTCCAAATTTTTCTGGAAATGGTAAAAAACACTGTACTGTTTGAAAGATTGAATATGTTGGCAATGTTAAAAGCACTTTTTATTGGCTAGATATATTTACAAAACATATAGTGAAAAACATAAGAGGTAAGTAACAAACAAAAAAATCATGAAATATGGAGATACAAGGTTTCAGAGGTACAGCAGCGATATTATGGTGTGAGTGTGAAAGAGAATGTGCGAAAGATCTGTCGGAAATTTAGTATGATGTGAACATCTTTATTCCTAAAGTTATGTATAATAAAGGAAAGTACACATAGTGTAGGAACATTGTATTCCAGTTAGTTCAGTCTGTTCTCGTGAACATGAGGACATTATTTCATACCACTTTGCCAATGAGACAATCCCATCCTTTCTTCTCTCACATGCTGATATAAACAGTGGGCTGGTCTCAGGCATTTCTGCCACGCAAGCAGTGACTGTTCTCTATTGAGAAGTCTGGTCATTTTTTCTGACGCCTCTATTTTGATACTATAATTGTGAGACCAGACTGTTATGAAATGCTGAGGGAGATTATTGCCTTATGTTCCTGCTGTCAAGGAATTTATAAAACCAAAATGCTGGGCTTTGATATCAAACTTGTTTTTCCAAGATAACGCACAGGCATGGAAATGTGATAGGTTATCCAGCTAACATTCCAGTTTGCTAGCCATCTGTTTAACATACCAGTCTTACATTTAAAGCCAAAGAATATTTTTCAGATAATTAACTTTTTCTCAAAGAAAAGTTTGAAAGCAATGATTGGGATACATTTCCATGTATTAAATTGACTTATGGTTAGGGTTAGATATGCTTCTTATGACTAATGTAGTTCAAATTATATCATTTATGGCTTAAGACTGAGGATCTCGAACTGTTTCAAATCAAAAAGGATCATTTGTTCTCCTTTTTGGGTGAGAAAGGTGCAGCTGGAGAATGTATATTTCCAGAGTCACTGGATCTAAGGGTCATCCGAAAGCTCACACCAGAAGAATCCTCTCCAGCTGCAGTTGCCTAGCTCCTGCTCAGATGTGTTTGTGTACATGTTTTATGTGTTTGGGGTCTCTGTGTTCCAGTCACTGGCAGTGGTCCTGGAAGAAAAGCACGAAAATACATCTTTCTTTCATCTTACTTTCTTCACCAGACAAACCTTTTCCCCTCGCTATCCGGCTGAGTTTCATGGCTTTCCCATGTTTTCCGAGACCTGGTGTGTTATGGATCTCTCTATTATGTGTTGTCTGAGAGACCAACTATAAATGTTTACTCGGTTCTGTGATGACTTTGTTGACATTGAGGAAGTTTTCTTTTCAACATCGTGTTTCCCTAAATGAGACTAATTATGTAACGAATGCTCTTGAAGTGACTCACTTATGTTACAACATCAGTAGTTTGGGCAGCTGTTACACATCAAGTGGAAAACACAGTTTTGTTTTGCCTCTGTGGAGGAGGAAAGAGCAGGAAGTGAGTAGGGGGATTCCACCTGGAATTATCAAGGTCTTTTCCGTCCCCCACCTACACAAGAATACCATGTGACCTGATCTGTCTAAAATGATTTTGTCTCCCTTACCGGTGGTCAAACATTATAGGGTAATTCCAGCATTATGATTTGACATTATTAGTCAAAACTTTGCCGGTATATTGAATCATCTGTTTATATTTAACCAAACCCCTGATCATAGAGTCCAGACATCATAAAGATATCAGTCTATGCATAACTTAAAAGAGAGAGAAAATTTGTTATGGATGTGACAAAAAAGGATGCACGTTTTTGAGAGACAACATACTTAGAATTTCTGTGAATTAAAATATACAAACCAGAAGCAAAAATAACAAATTGAGAATGGATAGCTCTTCGAAGACCAAAAAATTGTTATTTCAATTTTCATGTTGCCATTTATGAGGAATTTGAATGTGACAGTTCTGTTACGGATGTGACAAGTCACTAAATTGACTATGGAAAACTATACTTGAAAAACGAAAAACATAAAACCACAAAATGTATTTAAATTCAGTATTGATTCCATTACACGTGGCGAACTGTAAAGTGAAATTTATGATTGCAATTTAGTAAACGTATCAATTGTTGTAAGGTGATGTGTAAGATTATTTCTTACTTGTCCCCTAAGTCTAAGTTTGATTATTCTAAGTTGAAGAGTCTAGTCGATTGAACCTTCAGAGTTTCGGGATCCCGGAGACCAAGAATTGACACAGACACAGAGTGCAGTTCAATCAGAGTCCAAAGTTTATTGAATATGGTTCCAATATTTATATCCAGAAAAGAGGAAGTAACTATGTCATTGAAACTATTAATATTATTCAGGTGGGATATATCCTTGTTCTTAGACCTTCTTATAAGTACATATAAGGCAGCACGATGTTCTGAATATTCTTTTAACTAAGTACATATAAGGCAGCATGAGTCTGCATATTCTGTTAACTAGGTCAGCACTTGACCTTAAGTATCGTTAGACATAATGCATGCACAATCATCATTGAAATATATTTCTCATAATATGATTTGTGAACAATAATCATTGCAACACATTTCACACAATATGTATGGGACACAGGCAAAACCCAAATTCTCACATGATGTAAACATGTCAAGTTCACATCTGACCCTCCCCATCCTTCACGATTTAGCTTTCTTAAAATTGTAATGAACATTCAAAAATCCAACAATAAATGCATACCTTAATTCTGACAGAATCATCTTCTACCGTCCCATAGTTGCTTTTTCTGCTAGCATCATTCTGTCTCTCTCTCTGTCTCTCTCTCTCTCTCTGGCTGTGATGATAGTATGTAATTCTGTCCTGTAGTACTTCAGTACATTCACTAAGAGACATGAGCGAGGAGCAGACACAAACAAACAGCGAGAGCTGGACTGTAGTCGGTCAGCTGAAGGCTCAAATGTGTAATCACAGGACATAGCAGAGAGAAAGAAACAGTAAACAAGGCCATGGAGCAACAGAGCAGCACTTTTTGGGATTAATATAATGGTGAGTGGGTTTACTTGACCATTGCTTCTCAGAACCTGAAGTGGTTTGTGTTTAAGTTCTGTATAGCATTTTCAAAATTTTGTTTTATGTAATAGGTGCTTTGTTTGTTTAATACTGCTTTGACTTTGGCAGCTGTATTGTCCACTGAATCAAATGTACAGTAAATATTTATAAAGCATATTTTTATAAAGCAATTTACAATTTATAGTGGGGTGTGTATATTTTCTATCCTAGAATATTAACTGGTAGGGATAGAATTGTTTTTGAACTCCAAATAAATATGCATCTATTATATGTAAGATATATGTATATATAGTCCATATAGAATGGAATATCTATGTAGTCCATATAGAAAGAAAATCCTTGCATCATACATTTTTTTGTGTGTTTTATTGTGCACATTTGTATTGCAGCCGTAATTGGTTGGTTATTAGAAAATATATGTTAAATCTCACTAACCTGGTTAAATAAATAAATAAATTAGACATTTTTGGGGATTTTCCCACCCTTTGGTTATTGTTTTCTTAGAATAATACACTCAGGTTCTTTACTCTACATTTAGCTATGCTGTTATTTTCCATGTCCCTGCAGTTTCGCCTCTTCTTCCTGTAACTCTAAAATACTGCCGTGTGTCTATAAATGTGTGTTCCTGTTTGTGCTTTAGCATGTTTGTGTGTGTAGCCTGTATGATTATAGCTCTGTAAGAGGAGCTTTGTGGTTTGTGCTATGTGCTTGAATCTATTTTCTGCTGCAGAGGGCAGGACACCGCGGCTGACTAGAGACTTAATGACATGTTTTAGAGGCAAGTCCCACCAACCACCAGCATAAAACTCCTGCCCATTGAAGTCCCATTAACTGTATGTTTTTGTGTCTGAGCTGTGTGTGAATGTATGTTTGAATCAGAGAAATGTTGCCTGATGTAAGTGTGTATAGAGTTGCCTATGGTCAGTTTAGATGTGTGGTAAATTGTATACATATTAGATAAATATGTGTGTATACAGTATACAGCACTGGCATATTTGTGCAATATTTTTTTTAATGCCCTCTCAGGTTAGATTAAACTATTATAAAATGAGGTGTATGGTACAAATGCTACGATTTTAAAGTATTTATTGGTAAGAATTGGGCAAAAATCCAAACCACAGATTGAGTTATTTTTCTAATATACAAAAAATGCATAGAAAAACTAAAATCTCACATTAAATATTTATTTTAATATAATATTTTCTATAGAAAGATTTTGTAGTCATACTCCTGGGCTGTTCCTTTATATTCTTCAGCCAAACCTCCTTAAATTCCCAGAGCTGAGCTTCAATTTATACTCCAAATGTACCAATCCAACTTGTATACAAAATGTAACTGTAATGGTTCTTTACTAAAACATTAAAATAAAAAGCAATATGCCAATTGTCCAAAGTTGGAGATCACTTTTGGCCACTATACTGTACAAGGTGTGTGTTGCCTATAATAACAAGAGCCAACGTTCCTAAAATTGTCTTCACACATATGTTAAGGGGATAGGTCAACCAAAAATAAAAATTCTTTCATCATGGACTGTTAAGAGTTCTGTGGCATTATATCTGACTTTATTGAGATTTATACTATGGTAGTCAATGGGTTCCAAGAACTGTTTGGTTACAAACATTTTTCCAAATATCTCAACGTACAGGAATGTACACAGGTTTGGAACAGATAGAGAGGGAGACATTTTTGGGTGAACTATCCCTTTAGGACATCTCAAAACAGACTTGTGCTAACATTTAAGTAGGCCAAAATGTAAATTTTACCTAAAATCAGCATTTTTAGGACTAAGGACAAAAAATATCTTGACCTGGAATTAAAAGAATGGTGGTCCTGAGACGTCCCCAATAAAGTGAAACAAACCTGTCAGTGTGTGTGACCAATGTGACCATAGTGACAGTGTAGTGACAGAGGCTTTCTGTTCTCTCTTGTCTCTGGGTCAGACACTGGACCTGATTGTCAGACAACCAGCTGCACTTCCAAACAACATGACATCAGAAATTAAAGGAGGAGAGAGGTTAGAGAACCAGGAAAAGAGGAAGTTTGGTTATGCGTCAGTTAAATTTATACATTACTAGAGCTTCAGCTATAAATTTCCATCATCTCAGCCTTATCAATATGCATAGCCAGCCTGTCTTTGCTTGTTTGAAGAAGCATAGCGTCTCATTCCAATAGTTTCTCTGATTGGACATGGCAGCAAAGGAAAGAGTTTATTTTGCATTAGCTTCACACAGCTTTGCCTCCACAATTAAGAATATTTAGGATATTCTCACAGGCTCACCTAATGGAAACCGCTCAATTGTTAGACAACTGGAAGAACAAGGTAATATATGCTGATTGACTTACGGGTTTTTTTGTACGTTGGGGTAAAGAAGTAAATGTATGTCTATTACCTGCAAACAATCTTTCTTTTTTAAGAGGGAATCAAATACTGAGTAAATTCATAATGTTTAGGCATGAATAAGACATCAAAATGTTAATTCCCTGGTATGTATACTGTAAAAATATATATTTAAAACTCACAGTTCCAATGGTTAGATGTTAAAATTTAAGTTAAGAAAACTTAAAATAAATCTTAGTTACCTCAAATAATTTCTCGTTGATTTGACCTATATTTTAGAGTTGAACGAACTAAAAATGTTTAAGTAACCGAGTAACTTTTTGAACCAAGTTGAGCCAATAATTAGAAACCCTGATGCTCGGTTTATCTTGCAACTTTGTTTTGCTGTGATTTTGAGTGTGTTTTGTCTACGAGTTTGGTATGAGACTCAGGAACGAGTGATAGAGGGGATGAGTAAAGGGGATTTCAGGTTAGAGAGATGATCTTTAAAAATGATAGATCTGTTGGGATGTGTGCATTGACCTAAGGTCCGCTAGTTTCTTCATGCCAATATGCGTGTGTCTGTACCGTTTATAATCCGCTGCATCTGTTCCTTGTGAGTTTGCCGTGTATATGCGTGTGTTTGTGTGTCTGTGAGATAGAGAGATAGAGAGAGAGAGAGATGAGTCACGCTGACTCATGCTGTGAATTTCAACTATAATGAAGACACCAGTCTGTTTGCGACAGTTGGTTAATCACCATATGTATGCATTACATCACTGCATCGCTGCATTTTGTTCTCTGATGATAAAGCACCTGTGTGTGTTTGATAGTCCACTATTAGGGGGATCAAAGGCAGAGGCTTAAAGGAGTAGTTCATCTTCAAAATTTAAATACTGTCATCATTTACTCCCCCACCTGTGTAACTTTCTTTCTTCTGCAGAACACAAAAAAATATATTTTGAAAAATATTGTTGTCTATTGTAACCAATGAATGGGGGGCTGCTACTAACATTCTGCAAAATGTTGTCAAAGAAGTGTTGAAACCATTCATCATTGCTTTCTAGGATCCTTACAGGTGTCATGAAGTGATTAATAACTGCATGGACATGGACAGGGTGAATCAAAATGTTCCAGAACACGGCCGCCAGACTCATCAGGTCCTACAGGTGAGTGTGTGAGCAAAAAACATATCCAGATGACAAGTAAAATTATATTTTATTTTAAGGTCTTGAAGGGATAATTCACCCAAAACTCCAACGAACAAAGATATTTTAAACATTGTTAACCAGCACCCATTCGCATTGTTTTTGTGTCCATACAATAGAAGTGAATTGATACCGGTGCTGTTTGGTTAGCAAGTTTCTTCAAAATATCTTCTTTTGCGTTCTACGGAAGAAAGAAAGTCATACAGGTTTCAGATGACAAGCGTTTGTAAATGATGACAGCATTTTATTTTTGGGTGAATTATCACTATTTGGGAGCCTTTTTTGTCTATTCGTCCATTAAACAGAGCACTAGGAATTGCTCATGAAATTACTTTTTGGCAATTGATTGACAATTATTACTACTATAGTTTTACTGCAAATACAACAGATAGATGTTTTTGTGGTTACTACTGTTTAACCACAAAATAATCTAAACTATGGTTCAACCATGCGTAATAGACACCCTTTAAGCCTAACATAGTTCATTCAAGCTTTACTAATCTAGTTCATATGGTTCAACAACAATATCTAGGTAGGTAATACATAGATCCAACTGCAATTTACACAAAAAACATGTGACTACTAAACAGATTAATGGTCATGTTGTGGAAAAACTGTGGAAAAATGTCAAAGGACAATGGAAACTGTAGCTCTAACATTAGGAGATGACAGGATTAGATATGAAAGCTAAAACAAACTGCTTTGACATTTAATCACTTTAAAAACATACATGCATTGTTAGTGGAAGCCTGCCCCAGGTCATTTTTGCTGTTCATTTTTAAAGGTTAGTTCTGTGGGTATTCGTACCACAGTAGATCAGTAAAAAAAGGTAACATTCAAAGACACTCCTTAACCGAGTCAAGTGTAGTGACTATTGAGTGCTCATTTGTTCTCAAAGGCTATAATTATCAATGAGTGGAAACAAAAAGAACCTCTCATGGAACCCATTCAACATGGATGAACAGGGACTTAAAAAAACAGCCCAGGGCTGATGACGGCCCATCACAACTCACACAGCAGATAATGCACCACTATTTTTGGCTTGTAACAGGTGAGGGGACTCATGTGCAGACAGATAGCTGTAGAAGTGGCATAAGGTGGCCGAACCATGGAAGGGCTATAACTTTTAGAACTGGTTGTAAAAAGAACACAAGTAACAAATCTTCTGGGGTGAACACAGCACAGTAAAACTGCTGTAAATACACTGAATAAAAAACAATCTGTCTCAGTTTAAATAAACCTTTCTGATGATTTGGTCTTTCCATCTTTAAATTTGTATGTATTTGTTTTGTATTCAATTTGTTCCATAAGGTGAATCGTGGTTTGAGTGGTTCCCATTGGAAGTTAATTCATGTTTCACACAGAGTTTACATCCTAGATGGGGAAACAGAATATTAGCCAGATTCTGTAAAGTGTGTCAGAGCTATTTAAAGAAACAAAAAGTAAATATGTTATTTTCATATTAAGCATTATACATTGTGTGGTTTCCACAAAGCTAGTATGCCTTCCTTTTCACGAAACATCAACGCATCATTTGCCGAAAGAATTAAACCCATGTCGCCCTTGAGAACCTCAAACTGTGACATGCTGAGATGCAATATGTTGCTCTATTGGTGATTTATTAGGCCGGTCCTTTGTCTTTCATCTAATAGCTAAATCCTGTTAGCCTCTTAGCCTGCATGGTGGTACCTGATGGAGCTTAACCCATTTATCCTACGTAGCCTTATAGCCTGTCTCAATACTCACTGGCCCTAACTGAATTAGACTAATCCTGTTTTAGGGACCCTGCACAATCATCCTAAAGAGTCACTTTAATGGTTATCAAAGGGCTGTTGTTGTTAGAACAGATCCATTATTGAAACTGTGGTAAGTAAATTAAACATTTCACACAAGGGATAGTTCACCCAAAAAGTTTTTTTTTAATCCAAACCTAAAAAAGGACATCTTCTAGTGCAGAAGAAAAAAGAGAAATTGAAGGATGTTGGTAACCACACAACATTGAACATTGACTTCAATTGTATGGATACAAAACCATTCAGACATTTCTCAAAATATCTTCTTTTTGGTTCTGCATAATTCATAAAGGTTTGGATTGACATGAGAGTGAATAAATTACGTAATTTTTTTCTAGTTTTGGGTGAACTATGTCTTTTAAGCTTGAATGCCTAGTACTAATAATCCGGTAAGGTTGAATAGTTGGGCTGTTGTGTTAACTAGAGCAGTTAGACCCCAGAGAACAACTTTCTTCAACTGTTTAGATCCCTTAGGAAGTAGAATGTAAGTTTATCATCTTTTTATATCTTCACAGAGTACAGCACTGGACCTGATTGAAACAGGCAAGACCCTGAAAGTCCAAGCAGAACGCCCCCATCTTGTCAGCCTGGGAAGTGGCCGTCTGAGTACAGCAATAACACTCCTGCCTTTGCTAGAGGGTGATTTCTATCTTTTCACTATCCCTGTATTTAAATAAATTGCATGCCCTCAAAAACTATGCCCAACCAATTCCAGTTGCTCAGTCATTTGACAAAGGATGTGGTTTGGTGCATAAATTGTGTTAGTGGCACTGCTTTTTCCCTAATTATACGGAGGAGATGTCAATAGAAAAAACGGAAACCCAAATTATGATTGCCATTTCTCTGTTTCTGTGTGCGTGTTTGTTTTTATGCGGTGATGGGAAAGAAGGTCATGAGAGAGGACAAACTTCACAGTACCGCCCCCATAACTTAACTATGTTTCATCGTGTAAAGAATGACAAATAGAGGACTTCTCCTCCCCTGACATTGAAGAAAATGAGAGCAAGCATGCAAGTACAAACCCCAGAGGATGTAGATGTAGCGCATTCATTAGGGAATCATTTATATGCTGGGGGTTAAATACATTATCGAAAGATGTCCTATGACCATTTTTGTTAAATATATAATAGATACAATATAATGATCTATCCTAAATATCCCAAATAAAGAATTCTATATAAAACAAATTTAGCAATCCAGTGCAGGCTGTGTCGTTGCCTAACAGAAGGTGTCAACTTTTTCCATTCACAATGGCATTGGCTTTAGAAGACAAGGCAGAATTATGGGGTGATGACCTGACTTTGACATAACCCCCTGTTGCTTCACACTGTGTTGACTGAACATGTTTGAGTGAGAGCATGCACATTTGTCTTGGGGGGAAGTATGACTGACTGAGGACAAGTTTGTTTAAACAGAGTGAATTGTGTACATCTTGAATCTGAAGTGCTGCTCACACCCACCCCGTCGCTTCTTTCCTCTGTCTAAGTCACGTCTGGACTCACAATAGCTTTGGGTGAAGGCTCTTTAGCTCACATCTGTTTCACAGAAACTTTGAATGAGATATTTCAGGCAGGGCAGGGCACTGGAGGAGGGGAACGTCTTTAAAATGAGCTTTGTTGAAGAAAAGAACATAAACCTAGTGTAGTGCCACCAGTATTATTTACATTTTACGTTATAAACATTATCTTGGCAAAACGTCATTTGTGATCTGTTATCTAGTGACATTTTAAGTACACACATCTGTTTCAACACTCATGTCAATTAACAATATTCATCATTACATTACAGGGAAGACTACGCTTGGTCATGGGAAAACAGACATTAATATTCAGGGTCCATGTGTTGTTGCACAACACTGCTACATTGAAAATGTGGGGGGAGTCATCACCCTTTCCCCCTGTGGAAATCAGTGCTCAATGGATGGCCTGCCTGTTAACAAACCTGTTAGACTCACACAAGGTAAGCAGCCGATTGTTTAGAAATTGGTCTAGATTGCTGTAGAATCTGTTAAACCGGTAACCTGTTAGCCTTTTAAGGAGAACTGCTTATGACCAACAATACAAAACACATTTAATGCAACAATGGCACATTAAAAAGGTTCATGAACTTTCATTTTAATTTGACTTTAATAAAAACTGGTTCTGTTTATCTCTGGTGTTATGAAATCAATTCTACCCATTATGGGTCTTGGTCACGAGGAGAAATATATCTCTAAATGTTTCTGTCAGAATAAGTTTGAATAAGTCATACTTCATAAAAAGAAGAGACAAGGTAAATTGTTATATACAATTTATAGCACTGATAAGATGCTTCTTTTATCTTTTTAAAAAGCAAATAGGTGTGTACACTTGTTGTAGATAATGATAAGGGCTTGTTTGAACTCTCTATAAAAAACTTGATTTGACGCTTTTCGTTTGAACTATTTCAGACTATCCTATCTGTCAGTATTTGTGCTAGGACCAGGAAATTGTGCAATGATAATGTTGGGGCTTTGTTTGAACTTCCCTTTGAAGAACCTGACCTTGCTGTGGTGAAAAGCCCTTATGGTCTATTTCAAGCTGTCTAGTTTGGACATTGGTGCATTTGTTTTATATACTGAACCAGGGAATTGATAGTTAATAACCTGGATCATTTGGATAATTTGTTTCAAATAGGATTATGTTCTAGTATTTAAACATTATCCAACAAATATTCCTTAAGATAGTTGGTGGGCTCCCATGTCAGTGGAGTGAACAATTAAGCAATTAGTTTAGCTAAAAATCATTTATTTAATACCAGCTGGAGTAATAAGCACTTGTGATCATGTTGGCCCAGTTGAGCTGATTTGCAGGCCGCCCCCTGCTTGCAATCTGTGCATGACAATAACATAAGACAGCCGGCGTGAGGACAGCTGTCCAACGTACCACCCATGCGACTTCCAGTGCATCTCTGTTGATGACTCTTCTACAGCATTGCTCTTAACGTATGTAGTATTTTCAAAGTTAAATGGATTCTGCGCACGTTGTTTGTTTTATAAAGAAAGTAACGTTTCTTTTGAAGACACCTGAAGTCGAGCTTTATTCTCTGGTTGTAAGACAGTTTGGCTTCTATTTGTCAAGTATCTTTTCTGTGGGATGGTCAAGCAGTGGGGCAGGTGACAGCTGCGCTGTTTTGTGTCAATGAAGGGACGCGCTGTCGTTGCGCTTGTCATTTACATCACAAAAGCTGCGGACAGCGACACGCGCGGTGCTCCTTCTCTCCACGCGACACTTCTGTAGGAATAGTGAGAGCTCCACAGAGTTGTCGACGTTTTAGATCATTTGGATATTAATATGAGGTTTATTTTCTAAATCTGGTAGGTGAAACCGATTTATCTAACATTTATTCGCGATTGAATATATACGTTGGCAGGTTACGCAGTAAGAAACAGCTTGATTTTATGAAAAGTTTATTCACGTAAATACGATTGTAGTTAGTCTTGTAGTTTAAAAATCATACATTTGTTATCAAAAATATTTTATTTATGAACTTATTTCAACTGGTACAACTTGGTATAATTGGTTACAAATATTTTCTGTAAAGCTGCTTTGTAACATTGCGAAAAGATTTATAGAAATAAAATGTACGTTTTTGCATTTGACGGACGTTTTTATCCCAAAGAGACGCTTTGGGGGTTTTGGGGTTTATAAGATTGAATTAAACACATGAGCCATATATTCAGAAATACTTTTAAATATAAATAAATATATATTTTTATAAATATAAAGCCTAAAACTATTGTTTAGTTAAACAAAAGAGCCCAAAATGGGTCTTTTAGTATTAGCGCATTCTATATTGTAGCGTTTGTTCAAACGTTTGTACAAAGCTTCTGTCGTAAGCAACATGTTGACTTGAATGTAAGTCCAGAAATTGTGTACAGTAGTCTAACATAGACATTTACCATACAGGTAACTAAACAATTTTATCTCGTTTTTATAAAAACGTCCTTTAAACACATAAAATAACTAGTGTTTCTTTAATGGCTGGAATACACTACAAGACTTTTCAAATCTGAACAGATTTGATTAAAACCATTTATCATACACTTAGGCTACAGACTTTGGAAAGTTTCAGATAGAAACACACTTACTGATCCTATCTGCAGACTGGCACAGACTTTCTTAAACAAGTCTAAACTGAAAATCTGTGCAAAATCTGAGCAAAAGTCTTGAAGTCTATTTTAGCCTGAAGATAACTTTAATGTATACCCAACAATAATATTGTGTAAGAAGAGGTGATAATCAATGATTCTAATTGAGGAATTATATAAATTCACACTTATTATGTTCCGGGTGAATTCACACACATACAGTAAAATGGATGTGCAACCTTTTATACATGTGAAATTTTGATGTTTGGAAAAAAAAGGAAGCTACTTTTTTTAGATCCTGATATAATTTTCAGAAATAATCCAAGTAACATACAAAGATGAGAAAGAGGTACATTTCTCTTTGGAAAATTGATTAATGTATGATGGCAAATTGAGCTGTAAGTTTAGATGTCCTGCCTTCCATTTCAGTGAATTATTAGTCACCAATGAGTCATGTTGCTCTTATATTCGCAATGTTCATTATGAAATAGTGGTAGTTGTCATAATTCACTGGCATTTTGACAGACTCCACATCGATTCCCTCTGTCCTGGTTATCACTGCACTTTCATAAGGGCAGAGGACAAAGTGTGTGTATGTGTGTTATTTTGTGTGTTTGTCATCTAAAAGACTATGTCAGTTAAATCTTTTTGTTTGAACTGTGTTATGGTAAGATAAGCCGTGATATCAGGTGTAATAAAAGTACTGTATACAGCCCTAAACAGTGTATGTGTAACCTTTACTTTTAGCTTATTGTTTGTTTTAGATGCTATATATTAGTATATTAGATAATCTTAGATTCATTGATCTCTCTTTGTTAAAGAATGGAGACACCAAAATGTAAATTTCTGTTGGTCCCAAGTTGAAAAATCCTGTCCTAGTTTATCATTAAAGAATAAAATGAAATATCTACGAAGTAATTATCCCTTTGTTAAGCAGCTAGAAGCATCAGATAACTTCCCTTGAAGGAAAAAAACTAGAACCTGTAGCTCCACTCAGGGCGGCTGGGTATGGGACAACTTCACCCTTAGATTGATCCAAAAAGGTCAGAAAATGTCAGTTGTGTATTCATAACCCAATGTTAGTAAAATTCAGCAAGAATGAATAGTGCCCACTGATAGCGCTGTTTTCTTAGGACCGGCCTACGAGATGGGGATTTGTGCCATTCAGACATTGTTTTAATGCTCGGTCACCTACGTATAAATATAACTCATTTTATTTGACCTAAATCACTGTGTGTTGCAAATTACATTAGTACTAATAAAAAGCAATTGAATAGATTCAATCATAATACAATTTTTAAATGAAACATTTTAAGGTTATATGCTTGCTTTATCAGGGTTCCATCTTTACTTTTTTATATTTTGCTTACACATGCCTGTTTTTTTTTTCAGGGTGTATGCTGTGTTTTGGCCAGTCATCCTTTTTCCGCTTTAACCACCCAGAGGAGGCCCTCAGGATGAAGAGTTTGTTGCCAGGTGGAAGCCATAATTTTACCAGTGCATATAGGAACCCCTCTGGTATGTGCGCAAAACCTAAATCATACAGTATAGGGTATGTGAGCTTCCAAAAGCACTCAGAAATAAAAAGAGAGTTAGATTTGTGAAAAATGGCATGTTCTGTCAATTCAATTACTAAATGTTACAGAAACATGAGTACAGAGAGGAATTGTACCCTAGATAATTATAAAAAGTTTCAGACACACCACAGGCGACACAATCTTGCAAAAAATAACTGTAGCCTCTTTAATCTATGTTACTGGAGTAAACTCCAGGTGTATCTTTGTCCATTTTAAACACGGAATTTACTGATTCAAGTTTGCTTTGATATTAAATGATACAAGGAAGTGAGATCCTAGGAGAAGAAAGACATTTTATGGATGACCACAAAAATACTGTAAGCTGCCGGAAAGTTCCTGGTGGGTGACCTTTTTTTTTTACATTTTTTTAAGTGTTTAAAAGTGCTTGACACCATGACTATGTGGGACATCACATTGTTGTGTGGGCACTGTGGATGTAAACTTCCAGTTGTGTTATATTTTGCCGTGTGGTGGTCATTATCATCAGTAAAAATAACAAAAAGCATTACCATTTTGTCGAAACGCCAGGATTTTGATCCAAATGTTAAGCTTAAAAGTTAATGTTGGAAAATTACCAGTACAACCAAAACAACTATTTAGCGCATTACGTTCAATATTGTCTTAATTATGTTAGTTTTCCCAGTTTCATATCAACCTATAATTTAAGGTTGGACCTTAATTTCAAAAGCAGCAGTGTAATAGGAATACATAAAGGAGGTGGATAAGACTAAAGGTGGTTTCATCGGACGTATGTGCCTAGCTCAAACTTAACTTCCCATCTTGTGTTTGGTTATCGCTCTGGCTAATGGGTAGTAATATAAGAATTTGTTTGATATTTAATTGATATTCATTTATATAAATATTTTATTGTATATGAATTAGGGTGTCAAACAATTAATCATCATTAATAATATCCAGAATAAAAATGTTGTGTTTACATAATATATGTCTGTGTACTCTGTACTTTGTACGTGAATTCTATATGTTTTAAAACATACACATAAATAAAAATATTTAAGAAAACTATCAAAAATAATTATTTATAATGTAAATAATTGGTATAAATAAATGCATGTAAATATTTCCTCAATATGTGAACATGTATGTGTTTGTGTTTAAACATACAACATGAATAGGAACAAAGGACACAGACATATTATCTAAACACAGACTTATATTCTAGATGCGATTGATTGTAATTTATCGTTTGACAGCCCTAATATTAATTGTATCAAATTAACTTAAAACTACTCAACAGTTATTCATTCTGTGAGGATGTCTATACACAAGGAAAGTTTGGACAAAATAGCTTTTAATGTTTATGTAGTTCCCTTCGAAACCGCCTATATATTCAAACATTGATTTCCTACCTTATGCATCCTGTGATCTAAACGCTCTATGCCACAGCTAAAATTATTGACAGATTAAGTTAGACTCATTTATTAACAAACAATTAATCTTTTAAAATTCACACTTTAAATGATTTCAAGGACATGAAGGGAAGTGTTGCATTGTGTGACACAGGCCGGATTCAAAACTGTATCCCTATGAGCTATAGACATGCACATCTTTTTGCCAGAAGGACTTGAACTATACACTGACTGCAATAACATGTTAATGTGTGGTTAGTGCACTGGTGGCCCTGACTACAGAGACTGCACGGTGCATTCAGCTGCTCTAGAGTGTGCAGAATGAGTCATGCCGTAATTCAGGCTCTTTTCTCTGCCCGCTCTGACCTTTGAGCCGAGGGTGGGAGTCATGCCATCAACAGTCTGCCGGCTGAGCACCACACCACACCACACCACACCCAGTCCCAGTTTAAGTGTGTGTATGAAAAAGAGAAAGAGGGGGAGGTGTTTTTGTATGTATTGTGCCTGACCATGCATTGGTGTAGAGAATGTGTGGGTTAAAATGTCCAGTTTTAAATATAGGACTATTTGAATTGAAACAACAACAGAACAATAGTCATAATCTGATTTTCTGTGCATCTGAAAGTGTTATTAAAACTGATGCTCTGTATTTTTCACAGAAACTCAAGGGAAGCTCAATGGAAACCACCTTCCAGTGCACGAGAAAAATCTTGCTGGAAACGGCACTCTCGTTCGCTCGATCGAAAAAGACTTTCAGGATATCATGAGCTCTCTGTCGTTGGATGAAACTCAAGGTTCTTCCTCCGAGCACCGTAAACACACTCACCACCCCATTCCGCAATCTGCCATGCTCAACGGGGGTGGCTACACTCTTGTCTCCTCTCCAACCAGTCATGGTGCTATGTCCGTGAACTCCTGCTATGAAAATACCAGTCTTCCTTTCTCTCCCGTTTCCACCTCGTCTGTGGTTAGCAGTCCAGGGGCTTGTTTGGACTTAACTAACAGTCGTTCCACCCACACTACTCATGCCCCGGTGCCTCAGCCACGCACTTTTGGATCCAAGACCAGCAGCTCCAACGGAGGACTGAAGGATCAGGAAAGCCCCAGGCTTCAGAGGAAAGCTTTGAGGGAAACCTCATCGAGCCCCACGACCACTCGTAAATGCCTGAATCAGGATGCTGGAGATTTTAACAGACAGCTCAGCGCTAGAGTTACCCCGAAATCTGGTACGACTTCTTCCTCACCTGCGTCTTCCAGCCCTAGATCCAGCGAAGGCTCTTCTATCCAAGATATGATTTCCAGTCTTCAGTCCAACTCACGTGCACTCCATCCTTCAGAAAGCCCCCAGTCTGCTCGCCGTGGAGCAGAATCATCCAGCATGCGTGATCTTCCTCCTCTCAGCCCCTCCTCTTCACGCAGAGGTGTCCTCGGAGTGCCGGTTCTACCTGGAGCTCTACTTGGCGTTTCTCTGACCTCCCGTAGCCAATCGGGTCGAAGCGTACCGGAGAGTCCCCGACTCCAACGGCGAATAACAACGGAGGATGAGGTAGGAAATACCAAGCTGCGAGCCAGAAGCCCATCTCCTGTATCAGCTCTTTTGAAGGACCAGTCAGGTGGACATGGGGACAGGCAAAGGGGACATCTCACACCTGCTTTGAGCTCCCAGACCGGGGTGTCACCTCTCACCAGTCCCCCAAACCAGAGGAAGAACCCCAGGGAGCAACGGCAGGCCCAGCCGCGCACACGAGAACGCAAGAACAGCATTTCAGAGGTCAGCGACAAAGAGGAAGACTTGTTGGAGTACCATCGCTGGCAAAGGGAGGAGCGGATGCGTGAGCAGGAGATGGAAAGGCTGGTATGTCTACATATGTATATATGTATGTATATACACCGAACAAGTCAAACGTTTAGCACACATACTGAGAAAGAAATGCTAATAAATCAAGATTTTTTATTAAAAATCATATTAAAAGCTGGCTTACATTTAGTTTCTTCAAAATAGCTTCCTCTTACCAGGACAACAGCTTTGGATACTTGTTGGCTTACTCTATACTCTTAAATGTTACAGTTAAAAAGAAAAAAATATATTTAGAGAATTATTAACAAAGCCTATATGCAAATGAATTCATGTGTGCAAACGTTTAGTTCTGTATGTGGGTAGTTGACAAATAAACCATACAATACAGTGTCCTATGGTGTGACATAAGCAAAAAATTGAAAAAACTAACAATGAAGATAAACTTGCTATTTTATATTATAAATATGAATATTTATAATATTAATTAGGATATTATTAACCGTTTGTTTTCTCGGTTTTTGCTGTCAGACCATAGGACATACAGTATGTACTGTTTACTTGTGACTAACCATGTACAGAATGTTTAAACACACAACCATTGAGGGGTTTTACATTAGGTCAAATTTTGTATGATTGATTTCTTGTGTGATATAGACGATTCCTGTTTGAATACTATGAATGTAACACCTTTTGTTTGTCTTTGGTATATAGAAAATAATAGAGAAGTTAGTGCTTTGTTTGTGTGTGTTAGTGCCATTACAATATTAGATTTTCACCGAACATAAGGACCAAAATAATTCATGGTTTATAATATTATGGTTATTGACAAAACTGGTATTTTGTGACAACCCTAGTGTGTGTTGAGCTTTGATGTTTGGAGTAGACTTGAAGCAGTTGGCGTTTATATGGACGAGAGTTTACTGGTAGACACACAGCATTCAGAAATAACACACGGATGTACATTCCTGAGGTCTTTTTAAAAGCCCATGTGCAGAACGTGTGGCTGCCCGAAAACAATCTCCCATTCTCCTCACAAACACGTCTACACACACGCACACACCTTCTTTTTGCAGTCTAAACAGTCTACACAATAACCCCTAAATTTACCACGCACACGCACAATCTCTCTTTTATTAAAACCAATTACACACCCCAGTCACTCCTTCAGCGCATCTCAAATTCCCACATGGAATCATCATTCATCACCTGCGTTATTCACCGTCTTATTTACCTCTAAAATTATATCCATCTGCTGTCCCTTAAACCGACTGATTAATGATATTTGCATGATAAAGTACTGTACCCTTCACTTAGAAATACAACGCACACAAAAACCCAATTAAGCAGTGGAGCAGCTGTCATAGAAGACACACATTCCTCTTCCCCCCCGAGAAAAACTATTTTAGGAGACGAGTGTGAGAGAGAAATTAAAATTAATACAAGACAGGAAGTCATTTTCCATAATAACTCAGCTCAGCTTTTTCTGGACCATAAGCGAGGGCATAAAAGTGTATCATGTACGTTTTTTCACTCTGTTTGGGTTAAACTTTGTCCTGTGGTCTCTGGTCTGTCTGGCACTGTTGTCATGATTACAGCACAGCTCTGTCCAATGGTGTGGCAACTGAAAAGGTGGTGTTACTTTAACTCTCGCAGCTTTATCCAAAGGTTTTGAATGTTGTCTATTTCAGTTTAGTGTTACCTATTGAAAATACCTTTGACACAAAGAAGATGCCCTACAGCACATCTGAGCTGTATTTAGGCTGTATTTAGGCTGTATTTAGGATCGTTTAATAGTTTGGATAACAGATAATATGGCTCATTTTGGGTCAAATCCCCTCACGTGTCTGCATGTCTGTGTTTACTCAGTTCTAGGTCATAGCCCAGTTGGCTTGAAACTGTGTTTCTTCTGTGTTCTATTATAGTATCGCTGGGCTCCTCCCACCTTTTGTTACGCGCACGCACGCACACACACACACACAGTTTATTATCTCCGTGGAGACAGTCCATAGGCGTATTTAAAACACATACAGATCATAGAAAACTTTTTGCATTTTTAGATTTGTAAAAAATATTGTTCTGTATTGTGTAGTTGTTTTCATCCAATATTGTCACCTGGATTTTGGTCCCCATGGTGACACGAGTCAGGCATTCAGGTTTAGGTCCCCACCAGGATATAAAAACACACATGCACACACACCGGCTCTCAGACAATTCCAGCAGTATTCCCTTTAACAGCATCAAAAGTTGTAGAATATTGTTTATTCACATATTCAAGTAAAAATGACATGACAGAGCCTGAAAAGAAAATATGTTATTTTGTAAATATCGAAAACAAGTCTGATTTACCAGCTTAAAATGTAGCCATATATTTACAAATACAGATATAAATACTGACGTTTAGTTTATTTCAGCAACAAGAAATAGGCCTATTTTATTAGGTATAGGGTACTTTTCCGTATGCAGTTTCTTTTTTTTCATTTAGCCTTTTCTGTTGTCACCAAGAAATGTATTTGGGTCGCATCCGGACAGTTGATAAATACTGGAACCACACCAACATGTCTTTTTTGTCTGCTGGGGTGAAATTTAAGTTTGGAGGTCATTTTACCTTTTGTTCTTGTCGGTGTGCCTGCCAAAGATCAGAAAATTGAAACATTTCAGAACAATAACCACACGAGGGCGACAGAGCACCACAGTTTAAACTTCGATAAAGGAATTATGGTGATTTCCCCACGTTTACTCCAACAGCTTCTAAAGTATTCTACTGTAAATAATGACTGTGTGTGCTTAATATAGATATACACTTTTTAAGCAGGGTCAATTAAGTTACATTGAGGCACTTTTTGACATTGAGATTACTGTTAAAAAGCTCTATATATCTATCTGAATTAACCCTATTTTTACGGATAAAGCAACTGTTTAGCCCAGTTTCATTATTACACCAGAGATCACATTCTCTCTCATGAGAGTCAGAGAGTTGTATATAAAGATAAGATAATGAAAAGATATATTATTTGGCAATAAATGTATGTAATAAAATATAGTTAGATCTGACAGATTCATTTGGTCAGTGTCTTGACAGAACACCTGTGAAAATGAGCCATGGTTTAACTTTACCAACCACAGCCTTTTTGGTTTTATTTGTAAAACAAGAAACAAACATAGTAACCACAAATTAACCATGTTTTTTCTACAGTATCAATATTTGTATTAAAACTGTGGCTATACAGTACAAATGGTAAGCAGAAATGTCAAAAATGATTGTTACATTTTTAATATAATGAGTTTATTAACCCACAAAATACAAAGAGAAACTATACACTTATACCTCTAAACACACTGCTTTAGTCCAAAGTTACCTGACCGTTGAGTAGTTTTGCCTAAATAAATGACATCAGTGTCTTGCACACAGATGTTTAGTGCTCTTTGACTTCTGTTGGACGGTGTCGTGGCATCTTTAGCATGCACACCTACGGTGATGACACCCTCTTTGTTAGGGAAGAATGCTGTTGCTATGCTACCCATCAGTTAGTGTTTACTTGTTCCAGTGCTCTGTCTGCACTCCTGACAGGGGGAGACCTTGTTAAAAAGGAACTGTATATATTTCCAAACTCTCTATTGGCTTGTAAGATTGTGGCTCAGTGTTAAAGACTTGACAGCACTGAACAACTAATGCACTAAATCCTGCCTTTTACAGGCAGCAAATATTGTCTCTACAATCTCTGTTACATCTTAGACAGTTTCATTTACAACTGCATGTGTAATGTTTAATTGTGCCTTCCTGTCGCTGACACCAAGGTCACGGGTTCGTTTCCCAGGGTGCAAATTGATACACATTAAATAAAGTGTATATCTCACTGGCTTAAACTGCAAGCCAAATGGATACATTTACTGTAAACTGAATTACAATTGTCACACATAAATAATGTCTTAATTAACTTCCTGAATCTGATGCGCTGAAATAAAGAGCTTTGAGTTATTTGTGCTCTTGGGTTTATAAGAGTTCCATCCCCTGCCATGCTATTTTAGTAATGCCACTGGTGTCATCTAGCCAAGCAGCGCTGGGTATTGTCCATGTTAAATATAATGAGGCCAAGTGCCTAGAGCGATAGTTAGTCCGACTAGAGATATGAGAGGAGACTGCATCGCTGGCAGCCTGTAAGTAGAGAGCATATATACAGACACACCCCTGCTTATGCTGGTTAGGTATGTTTTAAAGCAAGGTAGCTGGTTTGAGCTGGTAAAAAACATATATAAACAGCATATGCAGTTTTTTTCACAAAGGACATTTGCTAGAGCGATGGCAGCAGCTGATGATCACAGACGACTGAGAGCTTGCTTTAGTCTGGTCAGAGGTTTGGGGGCAGGGGCAGAAATTTTACAGGGTTTGGGGTAAAAGTGCCACGGAAAGTAACAGAAAAGTCCAAGATGTTTAGAAGGTGAAATGCCCTTGCTGTAGAATTCAGTGAAAAATGAAATCAAAGGGGCACGTATTGCTTTTTAATGAAGTCTTTTTACATTAACTGGGTAGGCCAAATTATTCAAAAAGATATTTGGGATTTTTCATTTATATCAAGTTCTTTAATGTGCTACACGGATCCAGTTAATGACGTTTTGGGGTCACTGTGTACGCGGTGAACACACAGGGTATACCAAATGGTCTTTGATATGTTCGTTGGTTTCAAGTTGCAGTTAGTTTAGACCAGCATGACCACATGAACCTCCAGAGAGAGATTGTGTATGTGTGCCTTAACGTCAGATCTACGCTATTTTAGATCTCTGTGTGAGCTTTTTAATTTTGGAATTTGTTTAAAAGCTGTAGGGTGTGAGAAAACTCTTATTTTTCTTTTTTTGTTTTTAGGAGAGGCAGAGGCTTGAGACCATCCTGAATTTGTGTGCTGAGTATAATAAAAGTGACTCTCCTGTTTGTGTGGACACGGGAAGGGCTGGTTTTTTCCCGGGGATGGAGGTGATGTCTGACCCTGTGAGTGTGGCAGCCCACAGCTCTCACAGACAGAGAGAGAGTGAGGAGGAGAACTTAAAAGAGGAGTGTAGCAGCACTGAGAGCCAGCACCAGGAGGTAAAACACACACATTCACACACAACATAATCGTACATACTGTAACAATATGACCAACAGATTGATACACTCACAGAGAGAGAGAGATTGGGGTCCAAGACTCTGAGAAAACAACGACAAGTTGTGATTCAAGATCTGATTTAAATGAAGGACTTCACAGTAACGTTTAGCATTTAGAAACAATTTACTGCAAATAAATGCAAATATGAAATATTCACTTCATTGTCAGTTTAAAACACACACTCATGTTAAACATCAACCAAAGCAAGTGGTTAATTTGATAATTTAGCCATTAATTGAAAGCGTTATGTTGATAATATAATTTGTAATATAATTTGAAATAAAATGTATATCATGTATATGTACACGTAAACCAAAATAGAAGCAAATTCACTTGTGGTTTGGCTGTTGTAACCCACTGAATAAAACACAAAAACCTATTATGAGTATGAGTATAAATACATTTACTTAAATATTAAAACATACGTCCACATTTTATATGAGATTTGGATGAAATCATTCATGTACTCTGTTTGTGCACATTCCCATGTTCCCATGTAGCAAACCAAACATGTTTACAACTGATTTTTCAGTTAGTCTGCTCCTAGTGGTCCCTCTTGAATTCACCTAGTTTTTTCCCTGTATTGTTTCTGCTTTGTCTCTAAACGCATCTTTTCTCTCATACTCTCCCTCTCCAGAGCGAAAAAGGTTTTCATTCATGTTTTTGTACAATGTGAGGCAGAGTTCATTTGTTGCAACCAGAGTTGAAATTTTCCCGAATGGCCTCAGATAATGTAAAATCAAACTATACTTACAACTACATTGTAGTTTTTGTGATTGAAGCAAACTAATCCACATCTAGAAAATTGCAGAATATATTGTGTAATATTTTATAATAGGGTTATTTGGGTAACTTGGGATGGTTAATCATCTTAATGTTAAAGTGTCCCAGTATACCTTAATTTACCTTATAAATCTTACATATCTGCAAATTTCCAATGTTTAAATGTAATGTTGAACTAATGAATGTAACTATGAACTAATAAGTAGTGGATTTTTTTCCGGAATGCTTACTGGGTGTAAACTGTGTTACATTTTTTAAAGTTAGATAGAGTCGGGTAAAGTGGCTTAGGTTACCCCCTCTCCCCTCTGTTCCTCCCTGTCTTGCCTTTTCTTTGAATTTCATTCATCTCGGTTTCTTGTTCTCTCTTTCTCAGCATGAAGATTCTTCAGTACTGGGGCAACAGGAGCGAGTCTATCTGGAGGAGGAGCGGCTCAGGGTTCTGGCTCGAGTGGACGAGTTGAAGACACGTGTCACTGACCTAGAACAACAGATACAGGAGTCCAGACAAGAGGTTAGACTGAGTTCATACGCTGTATGGATGTATCTCCAAAGGACGCGTTCCTCTGGTTCCATCATATATCAACACCAGAGCGCTAAGACATGTAGATATTCACATTAGCACTAGTAACGTCTGTTTAATCACCACTCCTTTTCATCCACATCATTGAATCGCCATCTGTCATGCATAGATACATGATTGGTGTTGCATATTAAAATCGATGTGAATGTGCGATTTTGCCTGATCAGCAGAGCCTTGCTATTCCTAATAACAGAAGCATATGGAAGCGAACAGAATGTGTTGTTTTATTGGCAGGCAGAGATGGAGAGAGCCTTACTGCAGGGAGAGAGGAGGGCGGAGCTTGATCAAGTGGAGGCTGAGTTAGAGATCATCAATCAACTTCAGCTCAAACTGAATGAAGTGGAAAATGAAACGCAGAGGGAGAAGGAGAAGGTACCAAATACACGCAGACAATAAAGAGTGCTTTTTTTGCCAACGCTTCCCTGTTTTGAGTTTATTTCTCTTGAAAACTACTGGATGTGGATGCATATTTACTACCACGTTAGTTTCTAACAGCCTGACTTTTAACTCTCATTAATCCCAATGACACTGACTACACTGCATGTGGAATGGACGATCTTTTTATAAAAATCTTAAGAGACTGTAAAAACAATGAATCTGGACTTAAATCTTCAATATGATGTTACAGTCCGCATCTTCTTCAACTACAGCAATAGGGGAGTCAAAAAACATAAATATATTAAAATATTGCAGAAAGTATCATAAAGTAAAACCCTTGTGACTCCTTTAAGGAGGCGAAGCCACAAATCAACACAAAAGATTGTGTTTGTATCCTACACACTCCAATCAGACAACTATTATCTTTTTAAATAATTGATATGTTTTCATATTTTGCAACTTATGAGAGAAATAAATGTAATCGTACAAACATGTATAAAACGTGAAATAAATATATATTACAGTCAGGCGAACCTTTTTCTTTCTGAATGTCAGTATGTTGTGGGTCTAAGCCTGTCTATCTCATTCTGAGTGGCAGAAGTCCATCCTCCCCCAAATAGAACAGAGATATTGACATAAAACAGTCCAAAGATAGACTTTGCGAAGAACTGACTGTCGTATAAATATTTATGATTTACCCCACTGCAAAATGGGCTCCTATTGCCATGGCAACCCCATATTGAAAACCTCTGTCTAATCACAGCATGGCGTGTGTCTGTTTGAGCCGCGTGCTCTGTTGTTTTCTTCTCTCTCCAACGTCACAGCTCGCCGCGTGTGTATTTTACCTGTGTGTGTGTTACGTGTGTGTAATGTTTTTGTAGGAGAGAGCAAAAGTCTCAGCTGAGCGGGATGTCCTGGCCAGGCTGAGGGAATCGTACAGTGAACTGAAGGGCCAGCTTCATAAATGCCCCGAATCACTGAGGGAACACTTACAGGAACAAGTGACCAGGGTCAGTGCGTGCTTTGATACTGCCCTACAGACAGAGAGTCACGAGAGATCGAACATCCATACAACGTATTCACTTCAAGATAGACAGACAAGAAAGAAAGGCATTGCAGAGCTGTCAGTAGATCTAAATAATTAAAATCTATTGATTTCATGGTTTTCAAAAGGGAACTTAACGTCACACGTTCAATGTTTCTGAATGCAACTTTTGATGTTTTAAAGTTTTGCATTTAATATTTAGCTTTAATTTTATTAAATAGCTTTTTTTTTAAAGAATAAGTCTGCTTATAAATGTTGCGCTAGCACTTGTCATTTTTAAAGGGGTAGTTCACCCAAAAACTAAATTCGGTTATCCTTTATTCACCTCATTTTTTCACACTCGCCTTATTTACTCATTTCAAACCAGTATAACTTTCTTTCTTCTGCAGAACACAAAAGCAGACACTTTAAAGAATGTTGGTAACCAAAAACCATTGGTTTTGTGTCCATACAATAGAAGTCTTCTTCTTTTGTATTTTGCAAAGGAAAGAAAGTCATTCAGGCATAAAATGTCAAGAGGGTGAATAAATGATGACAAAATTGTATTTTCTGGTGAACTACCTCTATAATATAAAATAAAATATAGAAGCTGAAAATGACTTGATTATTGTAATATTTAACTATAGATTATATTTACACTTAAGAAAGAGTAAGCCCAAAAGTGAAAATTCTTTCATCATTTTATATCATTTAAATAATTTCTAACCTCTATCACTTTCTTTCTTCCGCAGAAGACAAAAATGTTGTTAACTGGCCCCTATTCACTTGCATTGGTTTTTTGTCCATACAATAGAAGTGAATGTGGGCGAGTGCTTTTCGGTTACTAACTGACTTTCTTCAAAGTCTCTTCTTTTGTGTTTTGCGGAAAGAGCAAGTCATACAGGTTTGAAATGATGAGAGGATGAGTAAAAGATGTTTTGAATTTGCATTTGTACAATTTGTATAATAAACAACGATTGTTTTGTCTGTGTATTAGAAAACCGAAAGAATGGCTTTATGGACAATGTAATTAATCTTATACAATAACAAATTGACCGGCCCTAATAATAGTTAGGAAAAGAATATAAAAAATAAAATATGTGTAATACAGAATAAGAAGACAGAATAGAAGATTGGTGTAATTACTCCCATTGGTTGTCAATCAGAAGTAGATACACTGTGACTGTTGGAGTATATCACGCTCCAATAACACCAGCCATAAATGAGCAAAAAAACACACATGTCATGATATAACAGCCTTAACTGGACAGCTTGTTAAGATCTTGGTCTGTACATACTGCACCAACGTCCCATGGCTGTTTGTGTTGCCTGTGTATACACTCCTCTCTCCAGACAAAATGTTCTCATAGCAATAAAGGGTTTACACACTCCATGTGATCCACCACTGCTCTCTTACAAGTTGTTGTTTGTTGTGTACGAATGAAATTCCCATATTTATATGCCTGCCCTTGCTTTTTTCTCACACTTTATTTTATATCACTAAATCTTACTAATCCACTGAAATTGTACTGAATCGAGCGAATCATTTTCTTTAGCCCTGAACTGTTTGCGCTTGATAACAAACAAGCACCAAGCACAGAATGTTTATGAAATGGATTTTTGTGAGATTCATTGAAAAAACGGTTACGTACAGAAAACCTTGTTTGGCAGATGGAGTGATCTTCAGCGGATTGTTATTGAGGCACATTTGTCTGTCTGCGTGTTTGTTTTACCCATCTGTTCGTCTGCCTCTGTCTTTCCCTCTCCCTCGTCGTCTCTCTGTCCATCTGTGCGCGTGTGTCTATAGAAGGCAGAGGCGCTGGAGTCGGCCACTAAGCGCTTTGAGGATTTGGAGTTCCGCCAGTTGGAGAGAGAAAGCGGCATTGAAGAAGAGAAGGAGGCGGTCAGCCGACAGCTGTTGAAGGAGAAGGCAGAGTATCACCGGAGTGTGGGCAAAAGGAAGGTAAGGGCACTGATCTCTGGTCGGTTCTGTTTAGGTATTCCTAAAATCGAATGTATAAGAATACAATGACATATTATAACGCTTTTCTTGTTTGTATAGGAAAAAATGGCAGTGCTTGAGATTCAGGCAAATCAGTTAGGTCTTCAAGCTGCTCAGGATTGTGAAAGGATGATCAAAGACAGAACCGTGGCCTTACAGATGCTCAACAAGGTTGAGAAGAACATCTTACCTCCATTTACACTTCATCCAGAGTGTCTTCATTACAGTCATGTTACGCCACATGCATGCAACTTTATTCTTTTTACTGTTTCTCAGGAAAAAGACCGACTGGCTGCTCTGGAGAAGAGATACCAGAGCCTGACAGGTGGAAAGACTTTCTCCAAGGCTCCTAACACTGCAAAGGAGGTAAGATTATTCTCCAGCCGCAACTGAAACTACCGGCCCATTTTGGCTGGCAAGTGAACTCTTTTTAAATTTGTTGTCAGTCTTAGCTGTTCAACAAACTGTGTACAGAAGTCTTGGGATCTGAAGTTGTTTTCTTTCTGTAGCATCATTATAATTCATGAGATCGCAGTATTTAGTACACTGGTTTTGAAATAGTTTTAGCGCTGTGTACATACTGATGGTGCTGCTGTCTGTAGGGATCCAACAGAGTCTCTCTTAGCAGCGATGAGCATGTTTTTTTGGGGTTAGCGCCGCTGGCAATGAGCTTCATGCCGATGTCTGTTTGATCAACTATAAAATATGCAGGGGGAATATGAAGAAGTTTGATAAGACAAACAATAATATTCAGATGTTTTTTGCCATGGTTTGTTCAACACTGGCGCGTGCTGCTTTCTGACTGTTCGTATTCAAAACAGGAAGTGCTGTATATCAGCGAACCTGACCTTTTAGATGAGCTCCCTACCCAGCATTCTCTGCTACCCACATCTTGTTGTCAAAGCTCCTCCCCTCCTCCCTTATATTCTAACAGGCCACATGAGGTAAACACATAGCATGACCCCCCGAAAGATTAACACAACTAATTGAAACTTTCCAAGGGGTGGTTCACCCAAAAATAAAAATTCTGTCATCATTTACTACTGTCCTGTGTATAACTCTTTCTTCTCAGACAGAAAAGAAGATATTGTGAGAAATGTCTCCGTGGTTTTGTGTCCGTACAATAGAATTCAATAGGGTCCAATGCTGTTTGGTCACCAACCTTCTTCAGAATATCTTCTTCTGTGTTCTTCGGAAGATAAAAAGTCATACAGGTGTGGAATGACATAAGGTCGAGTAAATGATGTAAGAATTTTTGGTGAACTATCCCTTAAGGTACATAACTAACATTAATAAACAGGTCTGTGGAATACTCAATTCTGATTGGTCAAATGTGGCACTTTGCTATCACTAGAATACAAATTTTTATCATGACTTACTTTATATGTAATAAGTTGAATAAGGTAGTTTATCTGCTTTTTTTGCAAAGCCAACATTTATTTTATAGTTCATTTGGCCTTAATGTACAGCTGGCTTTACATTATACCTCACTAAATTCCTTTATATCATTTATTCACTTTAATTTTCATAAGTAAAATCTTTCTTCATGGTTTATATTGTCTACAGGAAACATTAAAAGAATAAACTATTTATTCCTAATGGAAAATGGAGTGTAAAGCCTGAAATGTTTGCACGCATGCCCGGTACTAGGCTGGCTCAATTGGGGGGAAGGCAATTATATATTCTGGCTTGGCTGATCAAAAGTTTCTATGATTAATATGATTATTTAATAGATAATACAAATAAGTATTTTGTAAGTATTGAATAGCAATTTTTAATTATTCTAAATTGTCAGCTGGATATTTTTGAAGGGCCCATGAAAATCTAGCCCCTCCTTAACTCGGCCCTGTTTGCATGACATTATTTACGTTGTGTCATGTGTTGTACTAGCAGCAGCTATAGTTGGATAAATGGAAAAGAAGTCTGTATTTTATAAAATGTTTGCACTTTGAGATTTCACTATAACAAATTTTGTTGTGTGACCGCACAAACTGCATGACCTGTTGTGTTCTGTCCAGTTTTGAGCAGTTTTGTTGTGGTCATATGTTTAAGTAATGGAAAGGTAAAAAATGACAATCTGTATATACCCACTGCATGTTTATTGGAATTTTTTCAAGTATGGCTTGTTTTTGATTTGTTGAGTAGGAGCATGGGTTTCATCAACGTGTGTGCATGAAGTTTTTATTCGCGTAGTTCTTTGTGCATCATCAACCGGTATCCTCTGTGGGTGTGTGTGTGGATGGATGTGTGTGTGTTCAGGAGTACCTCAAACTCTCTGATGTATATAAGATGTATGGAAACGGAAGTTTCCCAGCCCAGACTGCCTCCTCTGCTCCTAACGCTTTCTGTCTCCCGCTGGCTGTAACACCAGACGCACCTCGTGAGGTATGACTCCTCCAGTCTTTCATCCCTGATAGAATAATGTCCTTGTTTTTTCTCCTGTTTCATTTTGCAATGCCTTTTAGCCTTAGTTTGTTACGCTTCAGTGCCCTTATCTTGCTGTCAGAATTACCCATTTGCTCTCCTCTTTTTTTCTTCTTCTCACCTCTCATGATGTTGTGTGCTCTGCTTTGCCAGCTGGCTGGCTTTTGTCTTTATGCTTTTGTATACCCACAATGCCCTCACTTTACCTTCTGTGTGTGTGTATGTGTGGTCCATCCTCTGATGGTGTAAAGGAGTATGTTACAGTTAGTCAATTAAACCAGATGTTTGGGATGCCCACGGTTGACCCCTCCCCCACATCTTCCGTCCAATCATTCCAAGCTATTGTCGCTGACCCTGTCGTCTTCCACCGCACACCCCAGTGTGGCTCTTCACAGCCGCTTCCCATTGAGGTGTGTGCACCACTGTTTCCTGGTGTATTTTGGATCATGTTTGTACTTTGTTTGTGGTAGCTGTTGTGTCATTCTGGATCATCTCATTTAGACCAGAGTGTGAAAACAAAATAAATTGAAATTGCTTGGTTTGATTTTTTTATTGATGTCTCCTTCATTAGTTAATATCTTAGTTTTCTTCTCTTCATTCCACTTTTAATGTTTGCAATCCATTTTTTCAAAGCATGTTTTTCCTCTTTCAAATGATTCGTTTCTAATTAATCTCTGTATCAAATCTTTCCTCTTTTCTATTTCGATTCCTTCATCTGGATTACATTCAGACCCAACCTGCATGGAGTAAGCCTTCAATTCCCAGGCTAGATTCAGAACGCTGGTATCAGGAGATCATGGCGGCTGGGGAGCCCAGCAATACACGTCCTCCCCCTCTGCCAGCTAAATGTCTCTCCTCACGTAAACCACTGCAGGTAAACTCTCCTCATCTCGTCTTCTCTGCTTGCTTTCTTTTGTCTGTCTCTAAGTTCTTTGTCTTTTCTTCGTGGCCTCTCAGTATCCAAACACTTCTATGTGTATATCAAATTACAAGAAAAACGAAGTACTTATAATCCAAAGTATTTGAGGTTCTTTCTTCCTCTTCGTGACCGGATGCGATGTTCTCCATTGCTATGAGGAAAAATGCTGTATTTGTCATGATTAGTTTTTATTTCAGATATCCAAGCAAGACGGAGAAGTGGGACAGACCAATGGCACCTTCACTCCCCCGCCTTACAGCGTGACCAGCTCAGGCAGAAATACGCCCACCAAAGTAAGAAAACTAATCCAAAATGCCTTTAGGGAAGTCGAGACACTCAGCGACCATGTTTGGAACACCTCCAGGCAACAATTAAATCTGACTTCAACTGAACCACTTGTTTCTTAAGCTCAAAAAGAGCTAAAAACACAATTTTCATTTTTTGAGTATGTGCACAGGATGGCAAGCACCTCATGAGTCTTTTTACTGGAAGGTGGGACTTCCTTCGCAAGAGTGGCCATATTGAGAGTTGCACTTCCTCCCCATCCGTAGTGATAGCAGTGCCGCATCTTGGCAATATCTATTTTCTTTGACTAAACCAAAACTGGAGGTTTCTTTACTTTTAGTCATGACTTTTAGCTTTGAAGAATCTGTTTGGTTGGTGTATGTTTGCAGTGTTTTTTTATAGTCTTTATCCTTTCAATATTGTGTAGAGTCTACCAGATCTGTCTCCTGCTTATTTTGACTTGGACTCCAAAAGACAGTTGGACCTACAAGGCAGAGGTAGGCCACTATTCTGTATAACTACATCAGTTTATAAACAGTTGAACGATTTATGTTCTGCTGAGATTAAGGGCTTAAGAAACCTAAAGAAACAAGGTGGTTATGGTCCAAACCATACGGTGATTTGGTTGTTCTGCTTTAGGACTCTACGCATATGACGATTCCAGACTCTGTCCTACAGATCCTAAACAGAAACCTATGATGGATCATCAAGGCCACTGGGGGGCGCCATATGGCGCTTATACCCCTTTCTCATCTTCAGGACCCATGGTACACCACTCGATTCTGCACCACCAAGCACCCCCACCTGGAGAATCCACGTATGACACTCTGAGTCTGGAGAGCTCCGACAGCGTTGAGACCAGCGTATCTACGGGCAACAACTCGGCTTGCTCACCTGAAAGGTGAGATGCAGTTGTCAAGGGAACCCTCATTTCTACCTCCTTTCCCTTTGCGACGGGTCACGCCGCCCAATTTCCCCATAAATGTTTTTTCAACCTTTTCCCAGAATAGTTCCCTGGTTGTTTCCATGACAACCCGGGCATCCATAGAAAGAGTCACGCTATTCTTCTCGTCTTCAAAGTTCGCTCTTGTCCCAAGCCAGAACAAGCACATAATGTCATTGTACAGCGTTTGATCCTTATAGCCAGGGACCATTCAGGTGTTTCGTCACAAAAAGACACTCTCTTGATGTTGCCCTTTTCCAGCATCAACAGTCTTGGGCAAGAATCTTTGGCCACATAGATTTGTGACGTTTCAGAACTCTTCACACTCCTACAGTTCACCTTGTTGTCACCCTGGTCAACCTTTTTTAGATGTGGCCTCAAGAAAGCATGTAGGTTTTTCCTGAAAACTTAAATAGCACAAAATCACATGGTCCATCAACTCAATAAAAGTCAGTGAAGAGAACTATGATCTGTCCGGATTGTCCACCACTCATGTCCTGCTGTCTACCTCTGCCACGGCAAAAGTAACCATGTGTGTGTGTGTGTCGCCCTCAGTAACAATGGAATGGCAGCGCTGAGGCTGGAGGAGATGGAGAAGATGTTGAAGGAGGCCCAGCAGGAGAAAGCCCGGCTGGTAGAGAGTCGAGTGAGTATCATTAAAGTTTAATTGCCTGTGAAATATAATCTATCCGTCTCCCTGTCTCTCATATAAACGAGATCTTTTTCATGAATTTAAAAAGGAAGCTTCGGTCCCTTTGGCATCGCTGCATTAAAGATTGTTTCTTACCTACAAAGAGTGATAGACATGAAAGGCTAGATCTTAACAAGTTCTCCGACAGTAATTCTCACTCAGACGATCTCTCGCTGAATTATTTTTTCATGCACCCCCAGTCACGGCATGCTGTGTGTTTTATGTATTTGTATGTAGTTTTTTTTTTCCTATCGCCTATTAAATCTTCTCAATGTTGATTTAAAGCCCCTCTGTGTCTTAATCTGTCTGTCTGTCTCTTCATCAGGAGAGAGAAGGCCAGGCACGGAAGCAGCAGCTTGAGGCCGAGAGAAAGAGGCGAGAGGAGGTGGAGAGGAGGCTGCTCGATGAGACTGCACACAGACAGAGGCTTGTGGAGGAAGAGGTCCAGATGAGAGAGAAACAGTGCTCGCAGGTCAGTATGTTAGTTTAACACTTACATATTTTGACTTTATATTACTAATTATAATTTACAAGGGATAGTTCCCCAAAAAATTCATTTTGTCATCATTTAGTCACGCTCTTGTCATTTCAAACCTGAATTACTTTCTTTCTTCGGCAGAACACAAAAGAAGATATTTTAAAGAAAGTTGGTAACCTTATAGAATAGGCAACCATTCGCATCTATTGTCTGAACCAATGCAAGTGAATGGGTGGCGGTTAACAAACAAATTTTTTCAGAATATCTTTTGTCTTATGAAAGTCAAAGAAAGTCATACAGGTTTGAAACGACAAGAGGTAAATGATGACAAGACTTTCATTTTTGGGTGATCTCTTTAAGAACCAGGATCATCAATATTTTGTTAATTCTACACATATGATAATATCGTAAATTAATTCAGAACCCATTTGAAGTTTTGCCTTAGGACCATAATGATAACAAAATCTTTCTCTGCCTCCCTACACTCATATTTTAAGTATGATTCATTGGCTAAAAAAGAGAAACCACAAATTAAACAAAATTAAAGATACAATTGAAAGCATAATTATTCATTTAAAAATGCAAATGAAAAACATTTCAATAGATATTGTCATAATATTGGTATGATAAAATCAGATATGACTTAAAAAGGACTAATTGATATGGTTAATTATAATTCCTTATCACTAGTTCATATACATTCAGATTCAATATAGATCAAGTTGGTATTTTAAATCATATAAATACACTGCTGGTCAAAAGTTTTAGAACACTTCAGTGGAATATTTATTGTTTTTCTAAAAAACATTTGATCTGATGGTGCTCTTAATATATGAAATGAATATACAAAAATATTTGTATATGTTATAATGTACGTACATACTTAAAATATAAACTTTTTTCATTACAAATTATTTTTTATTTAATAAAAATGTCTTTGAAATGAATGAGTTCTACTAAATCATGAAAAACAGCAGTTAGAAAGAGGACAGATAGTACTTTAAAAGCATCACAGTGTGAAGCCCCAGAAGCAAAATGCCAAAAGAGCATGTCTGAAAATTCTAAGCAAAAGGTGACTGCACTGAATATATTAAAATATGTTTAAAAATAAATAAATAAACATATATAAACTTTATATTTCACAGAGTTCCTGTTGTTTTATTATGCAGTTTTGATTAGATTATATATTTCTAAAATATGGAAAAATATGAATAAATGTTCTTAAACTTTAAACCAGTAGTATATATTAAAACAAATAATGGATTTTTTTTAAATATGAACATATTAAATGATAGTGTCCAAATGTTACATGTTATGTTATACATGTTGTGATGAATAGGTAACATAAGGGACATCTGGTTTCAAACACTGATCTAAGGTCAGTAGACTAGCGTCTGCCCTCGCTTGAGCAGACAGTTTCGATATCTGTGTGCAGCACTTAGCACAGCAGTCTGCTTAACCAGCACAGCTCTGGGGTCAGTCGATGTTTTGAGTTGCTCTTTAAAAGTCTTTATGAGGTCATTGGCTCAGCTTGAGTGGGCCAGACGGGAGGCGTGAATGCACAGAGCGCAGCTCCGCACAGCAGGTGGACTAGAGGAGACGCACAGACAGATGGTGAAAGGGAGACAGCAGAAAAGAGATAAGACGGGAGGAAGAGGAGGGGGATGAGACAGAGGCAGAGAAGGGCAGGGGCAGTAGGACACCCATGTTTTAAACACAGATAAGTGACATTACTAGAACAATCTATTCGGCCTGTGAGTTATTGCAATGAATATAAATTCAGTTTAATAAAAAGTTTTTTGTCGGTCATTTAGAATAATTTTACATTTTAGCAATTTTAATAAAGCACACATTTGATAAGAACTATTTCTTTTGCCACTTACAGTTACTGACTAAATACATAAATATTTGAAGCACACTTATTAAAAGATTGGCAATTGCTCATCTCAGCTCTCCATTCCTCAGGCTCGACCAATGACACGCTACCTGCCTATTCGGAAAGAAGAGTTCGACTTGCGTTCACACGTGGAATCATCGGGCCACTGCGTGGACACCTGTGCGTATGTCATTGTCACAGAGAAAATGTGCAAGGGCCATCTCGTCAAGATGGGCGGCAAGATCAAGTCCTGGAAAAAACGTTGGTTTGTGTTTGATCGACTTAAAAGGACCTTCTCTTATTACGTAGGTGAGATAACCATCACATTTTTTCCTCATTACATTGTAAGAGAAAATGCTGTTATCATTTTTTGCTACTACAGCTGTAATATTTTTTATAAACTAGTTATGAAACAAGCAATTTTATACTATTTGATTTTCTAGCAAACTACATCGAATTTAAATGTGAATAAGAGCATGTTTTTTCTGTTCTGTGTGGCTTACTTTAAATTGTAATACATAAGGAGAAAATGAAGAAGACTGGGATACAGAAAAAAATAAGAAAACTGTCTCATACAGTTGATATAGTGGCATGTTCTATTGAAGTGCTTCATCTCACTTCTCTCAATTTTCAATCATCCTGTCTTGCTTTCAGATGCTATGTGTCTTTCTCACATACACGCACACACAGACACATACATTTTGCTCGTGTGTAGCCTTTTCACCCCCTCACTCCTCATGTTAGTAGTGATGATGATGATGATGATGAAGATGATGAAATAAACTGCAATACTTTCTCCAGCCCCGCGTTTGTGAGGGATGGGGGTGTAGATTTACCCCTGGCTCAGTTCCGAGTAACAAAACTACATTTACAACTCTTCAAAAACATGAAACACAAAAACAATTTATCCTATTACTAAGCAGATTTGTCTAATGAATAGAGGCGGGCAAGGAAAAAAATGTTCAAAGGAAACTAATAAATCTTAACCGTTGACACGGGTGCGAGGGGGCTCACTGGAGGCTGTCACACACTTCAACAGTGGTTTTAAACATTGCGTACATCCTATATTGAGATCAAATCTGAAGATAGGTGTTAATTTGCGCTAAGCAGTGATAAAGGAGGTCTGTTGAGTAGCGGCGGTTTACTGTGGGTGTCACACGGCGTTAAATTGAGACAGACAATACTTTTTAGGTGATTCACTGTGTGCGCTTCCAGAATTAATGTCTACTTTATATGCTTGTTTTATTTCCCGAAGCAGAGCTTTAAAGAGATTTTGCAGTTTTTTTATTTCTGTATCCTGCACTGAGTGATTTATTACAAATGTAAAACCCAAATCCTAACAAACCCATCGTGTAATGCAAATAAGATATAAATGTTAACTGCTAAATGTAATCTCCTTTCAATCCCTCGTAATGAATAATAAAGCTAATCTGTACAATAATTCTATTTTCTCCACAAAAAGCTCCTCACTTTAATTTTCTTTAATAGCACTTCATCTTATTTACTCTTCAGATAAGCACGAGACCAAGCTAAAGGGCGTCATCTACTTTCAAGCCATTGAGGAGGTCTATTACGATCACCTGCGCAGCGCAACTAAGGTAAGCGCAGCAGTACACAAACTGTATGCTGTACGGTTTCAGCACCTCCTATTTACTGTCAACATCAATAAATCAACATACCACACAAAGCTAAAGAACACCGCTCACTCTACAGTGGCAACTTCTGCGAGCACATGGTAAAAGTTTAAACAGACCGGCGTCTTTCCATAAAGAGAATTTCTTACAGCAGAAGGCGAAAGAGATCAAAGCGGCTGCATGTTCACATGCATTTCGTCATGCTTTTTCCTTTTTGCTCCTGTGACCTTCCGTTTTTCCTGCCCTGCTGTTGTTCACCATCTTCTTACACTTTTACACACACTTTATCTTTCCATGTGTCCTTATAGAGTCCAAATCCTTCGCTAACCTTCTGTGTGAAGACTCATGATCGTCTCTATTTCATGGTGGCGCCGTCTCCAGAGGCCATGCGGATTTGGATGGATGTCATAGTAACGGGCGCTGAGGGCTACACGCAGTTTATGACCTGAGAGCCAGAGGAATGAAATCCGCCTGCAATGAGCGGAGATGGGGCAGCACTCATTTGACAGGACTTTTTTATTGTAAAATGATGTCACATTTCATTAGAAACTTCGGCCAGCACTGTCTGAACTCTGTCAATGTAACTAAAAAGAACTGTATGGATGTGGCCTGATAATAATATATTATTGTGGAACTGATGGTCAGAGAGAGAGAGAAAACATTCTATATATTATTGAAATACAAAACACTTACAAAGCTCAAACCTAATAGCATTTCATATCAATCATATGCTCTATATGCATGTATATATTTTTACATTTCTTATTATGTGGTAATTTCAAGGTTCCATGCCTTTAGGCTTTTACAAAAAACAGTGTATTGCCAACATTTACTTTACTTTATGTTGCTGAAACAGGAATGACACTGTATTATAAAAAATATTTGTATTTGACAGTATTCATGATTTGTTTCAGGTAGCATTCACATTTTTTTTACCAAGGTTAATATGTAACTGTGTATTTTCCATTTTTAGTATTCTCTTTTTCTGCAAAGATTCTTAAACAATGGCTCAGGTGTTTAGACAAGTAACAAAAAAATGTACGCCTGCTACCTGATTTGTTACAATATGTATTGGTCAGGGACCAATGCAGTAAATGTTTTGTGTTTTTAAAAAGCAAACCCTGGTACACTTGTACTGAAAGATTTTGTCTTGCCAAAGCCATGTATTTACTCTGACTTGCACATCTTTTTATTTCAGGGTTTTGAAAATGTGTGGATGTGCCACTTTGATTCATAGTCAGATATGGTGTGTTATTCAGATTATTGATATACTTATGGATATCTTTTATGTTTTTTTTAATTCAGTGCTACATCACTAACAGTATATATTTATAAATATTAGCTTGTTACAATTTGACAGAAACAAGTAGCATATAGCCTTCTCTGAGGCAAATAAAAAATAAAACATAGCTTTCCCTTTTTCTCAGATACAAGCTTTAGTAAATGAGGTTTAAGATGAACACAGCTGACTGCCAAATTATGTTAAAGCTTAAAAGATATAAAGAAATGAAATAAAGATGTACATGTATATATAGCATAATGCATGGCTGATTTAAGACAACTTTTATAAATGAACAGATACACAATCACATGGGTTCATTGTTAAATGCATTACCACACAAGATAATGTTTTTATATCACTTGTGCAAACTTTGCGTCATTATTAAAAATGCAAAGACAAACATTAAATCATGCTTACAATGTGAAATAATTACTTAAGAACGTAAACAAGGCTCGACAGTGTTTTTAAGTCTGCAAAAAGACCTCTATTGATCCAATTGACAAATCGCGGGTTTTTTAAAGGCAGTTGCTTTAAATCGGTTTATGTTGAATCTATGTAAATCTTAGCACGCTAATGTGCAGTTAAATCGACTTTTCGCTGTTGTTTTCCTGAGATAACATCTGTTTTTCAGACATCCGTTACATTAGTAACCTGTAAATGTCTTGGGAAATGCCCAGGCAATCCCATTTAAAAACAAGAACCTTTGTTTGGGCATGTTCTTTTTCGACAAACGGGCTTTTTGACTAACTTTATTTTACCGTTTCCCGATTAAATTTTAGATGTGTGGAAATTAGGCTGTGGATCAGGCTTTTGCACCTGTCGATCGTGAAATTTGTTTGGTGCTTTTTGTCCAATAGAGGGCGCCCGTCGACGTCTCTCGGCGCTGTTTTCATGCTCCAGATGCGAGGGCTGGATCTGCGTTCCGCTCAGTGTTCTGCTCTGAGGCCCCGGGGCCCTCAGCTTGTTTTCTTCTCTGCCTCGCACCCAGTCATTACCATAACAGTTAAATGTGCAACTACAAATGTCATCAGCGCTATAATGATGCCATCTGTCTACACCAGCAGAGCCTCACCAATTAATTTATCACTTGATGCAAATGCTTCACACGTTACAATTGTTAATCAACATTAAAGAATATAGAAATAACCACAAGAATGTCATAAATGCAAAGAGTGAGTCTCTATTTTCTTTAAGCATTTAACCTTTATATAAATCTTCGCTTGCACTTTAAAATATGTAACATGTAAACATTCAACAAAGGCACTTATTAAACCTATAAGATCTTTGAGTTTCAAAGACAGCGTACTATAAAGCAGCTTGTGCCTTGCAAATCTCTAAGGACTGAGCCGACATGATCAACTGTTGAGCCGGTGGTGATGAAGATCAACTCTGAGACCTTTTGAGAAGTCACTCGGGAATCAATAGCCCGAGACTTTGAAGTCGTGATCAACCGACTTAATCCATCTATGTGAACCAGCGAGCGTTTTCACACAAGCATAGTCACAAGAAAAAGTTTACGAAGTGCGCATTTACGCGCGCACGGCACTTTCAGACGCACCGAAGTTTATAGTTGCAAAATTACAAAGCTGCGCACACTTCTGATATAAACAGTTTACATCATCATATGGGAATCCCAATAAAATGTATGTTTGCGATTGTATTTTTTCAACTTAAACTGGTGTCCATGGGTTTTTGCTGTAAAGGCGTGATATCTGACCCAACAGAACCAGATGTTTCAGCAGTTTTTTCAACGTATTAAATCATAAAAAGTATTTTTTAATTGTGTTAATGGTAATTAACCGATGGTTTATACTGTGTTTATCCATAAAATGTAAGACTACATGCAGGGTGTCACTGTCAACGCAAGAAGACCTTCAGCCTCTCCTTGAGTGCACCCCAGTCCCATCTCCCCAGCCTTTAGGTCTTGGTGTTTAGACCTTTAAAATGCGAGACGCACGCTAAAAAACAGCGCTGTCCCACTAGAGGCGCGAGACAAATACACTTTACTCAAAACCAAACAACTTGAGCGCTGCTTCGCGTTCTCAGAGGAACAGTCAGTGAAATCGCTGCGGTGCACGCATGTTAAACAGATGCTTTCATGGCATGCTGTGCAACATGTGCTTTAGCCACATTAACCTCCAAGTTTGTTTTTCTAAATAGGGTTCTGGGGATTCTGAAACTCGATTCCCTAGCAATTATTACTTCTGTGGGAAACCGACTGCTGATATTGCTGATATTTCTGGATGGATGTTTATCTTCTTAAACTAAGTTATAGCCTAAGTCATTTGAACTTTAAACGATTTGATCGCCCGTGTAGGGGAATGAAAAAGAAACAACAATGAATTCAGAGGGAGATGGTGATGAAATTGTGATGTAACTGTAACTAATGTGTGTGCTGTGCTATAACATGAACTTGGCATGGTGCGTACGTTGCTCTCTCACCCACTCCTTCTCAACATACATAGCGCAGGGGAGGGGGTTGAAAAGACTAAACAAAGTGAACGAAGTAAACAACCTACAATACGTTTAATAGGTTTCGTTCACTTAGACCACTAGGTGTCTAAGTGGAATGAGCGTTTTTTCAAAAAAATTACGCACATGGATAGTTGGATTTATGAGGATAACAGATTTATCACTCGCGCCATCTTCTTTAATCCTCAAAAGCTGTGATTAATTACGGTACGCCGTGAACCTACGACTCTATCCGCCAGATCAGCTATTTCTTAACGTAGTTGGAAAAAATCTCAATACAAACAGCTACTCAAAGTTTGATGCACCGACAAAACCGGGGCTGTCGGTGGATGAGGTGCCCGTGTGTGTACTGCTGACTTTCTCTCACGCTTTGCGCAAACAGGGCGCCCCCACGGACCAATTAAGGCACGGCGAGTTGGGAGAGTCAGCGCTTTCCTGGGAGAGATCCCACACTTTAACAACCATTATTATCTCAGTCTCTTCAACGTTACGACCGCGGTCGCGAAGATTGCATCAGGCCTACTTCTACAACTGCGAGACTGAGCCGACTCACAAGAAGAATTACAGTATCACAGTACTTTCAGAAGCATCTCTTTGATCCTGTGGGCTAGAGAAAGCAGGTGTCAACTTCTTTCATGCAGTGCTATTACGTGTAAATAAAATCAATTTATCCTAAGTCAGGGTCGAGATGCTAAAGCTACTGAATATTCAGCTGACAGGATAGTTAATAGTTGTCTATGCTTGCCTACAGTGTTGGCAAGATGTCTTGATTCACGGACGCTTTTAGATTTCATTATATTTAGCCTACTATAAACGGAAGTCATGTTCCGAAATAAAAATCTGCCACGGTAATTTTGAGAATAGGCAAGATGATAACTTTTCACTTTTTAAGTCCAATGGATGTTACCTAACGATCCAATGGACATCGGAGAAAGGTGTCATCAAATAGCTTTCATTGATATGCACTTGTTGTAATTGTGTTTATGACTAAATCAACTTTTATGGGAATGTCATTTTACACCACAGAGACGAAACTGAAAAGCACGGGCCGAAAAGCGAGCGAGAGCGCTCGTTGCAAATCCCATGGCAACAGCAACCAGAAAACATGTCTAAAATAGGGGGCAGTGTTCGCTATTACTATAGCAACAGGAAGACATAGCTCCTTCAATCAGCTTTAGGATTTGCTGTGAGGGGAAAAACAAAGCTTGATTCTTTAAAAAACAGTTATTAACAGGAATTAAACGAGACGCACGCTTAGGTTTGATGTTATTTGTCTTCTCTCAATGTGACCGCACGTGAATTGAATCGCCCTTCGCATGTAGCCTATTTGTACAGTTGCGGCCAAATACTTACTTAATCTACCAAAACATAGTCAAACAAAAGATACAGAGTTTTGCATAATTTATCTTAATTTCAACAGAAATGGTAATAAAATGATACTCCATGTAACACAGAGTTCAGTCAAATGATCTCGCTATAGTTTAATTTATGATACATTTGTTATCATAAATAGTAACAGCAATGTAGTTTGCCATGACAACACTGCTCAACTGGAGCATGTAAATAAGCTACCGGGACTTTAATTTAAAATCGAGCATAAGCCTATTTAGCTACGTACACTTAAACTTTAAACTTGTGGAGTCCACGCGATGCCACAATCCAATTTGATATCCAATCATGGTCTAAATGTGTTAACAGTACCCGTCCGGTTAACGTTCATCTAAATGAACTCTATACGAACAGTGAGGCAAAGCGTTAAAAACCCGCATGATACGACTAATGGTATAATGTTTTGTCAGTAAAGTTCATTAAACCGTCCTTCTGAGATATGAAAGTTTAACCACTTTTCAGGACGTACTCTCGGGATGTTTACGCGAAACATGTGCTCGGAGAGTGGAAAACTAAGGACCATTGGGATGCAACGTTTCCCTACCGTAAGCCAATCAGAAATGACAACACTTCCGCTCCAGCCAATCGCTGCGCGACGGCTTCAGTCTATCCAGCGAATCTGCAAGCAGCTTGAAGCGCTGATGCAACTAACCTGCAACAACAGCCACGTATCTCCTGGGTAGCAGAAAGTGTTCTTCCTCGCTAGAAGAAATCAAGTAGTCCCTGTGAAACAATACACATCTGAGTGACATTGTAAACGTGTAATGATATTAATATTTAATGTATAATTACATACTCTAGTTACACGCTAATCACCCCAATCTGCGATAATAGCAGCTTTCGTTACATGTACAGGCACAAAACAATACTACTTTTTGTAGTTAAAGGTTATGTCAACGGGCTGTGTTTATACAGACTTTAGAGGAGAAAATGAGACCTAGATCTTGTGGGCGTTTTCGCCGGCCCTCTAAGCGCGAGTGTGAAACTTATCTACCAATACCAATCCATAGGGCGGAGGAATCTATAGCAGTGGGGGCTGACCGCGTGACGCAGCTGGTTGCTAGGTGTGGGTGACCTGATGCATTGACTCAATTAGCCGATTCTCAGTCATCAACTCCATCACAACAAAGCAAGACCAACAGCAATTCAGTCCTAGACACTCAGAAGGAGACATGGCTTTTTAATTCAGTTGATTCGTCGATCCTTAAGAAACGCTGTGCTTTGCTCTTGCAACGCACTCTAAACCCAAAACATTTAAGCAAGAATGGAGTAAGTGCAACTTCTTACTTTTCTGTGCTTTATTTGAAGCATTGTTGGTTTTGTCGGCTGGCTATGTACTTTTTCGATGTATTGATTTAGTTTAAGTGCTGATTTATGTGTTGTCACTTGTAACAATGTTAGAAGAGATGTTTTATGGAGTGTGCTTTGTTTCTTGGTCAAGTTTCAGAAACTCATATCGGCTCTTTTAGTCGCTTCAGTAACTTCATAGTATTGAGACTACAAACACATTTGACACGCCTTTTACTATTTTGACGTTAACTGCAGCATTCATTTTGATACATTTAATTATTTGGTCCATTTTGGAATTAATAAAGAAATGCTTGTTTGATGGACGGCTTCGTCCTGTTTTCTATTGACCCGTCATTAATGTGCTACGGATGTAACCACTATTGCCTGTCTCTTTAAACAATAGTGTAAAGGCTGTACAGGTTCTACCATGTCTTTCATTCTAGTTTTTTTAACATCTCATGTTTGTACACCGATGCATAGATTTGCATTGCATGCACCTGTCATTGTTTTTCCACTCGAAAATAGCCACGGTGAAGACAAAAGCTTGAATCGTTTCGAGGCTTTCACAAAGATGTGGTGTCTTTGCTTTGGCATTACGTCATGCACTATAACCCACGTGCTCGCCGAGCATCTCAAGATTCAGTTCAGAGGTTGCTGCTCAGTTTTCACCTGCCATGTGCCTTGAAAGGATAACTTTTTTATTGTCAACGGGGAAGAACATTTTTCTTTAGTTGCTTTTGCAGTCTGGCCGTTTTCTAGGTTGCGCCTGATTTTTCTGTAAGCCCAAATTGATGTTCTGTGTCTGAGTTTGGATTGTAAACAAACTGGACTTCAGTGTAAATGCCACGATTATTAAAGCATATTAGATTGCAATAAAATCCTCATTGTCTACCTAACTGAATTATTATTTGATTGCAAAATTGAGCCTAATAAATTAAAGCTCAAATGAAAAAAGCATTCTTAAAGATTTTTGTTATTGTGATTGGTTACTGGTCTGGTCAAAGAAGCTTTTCGTCATTGTGTGTCTAGCTTTAGCCATCTGTGGGTCTTGAATATACAGGCTGCTAAAAAGTCCCACAAGTAGAGCATTCGCCTGGTTCTCTAGGCTCTCAGTAGTGCTCCCCTAAGTGGGCACGAGGGACTTTGATGGATGGAAGAGTGGTAGTTTTCTAAATTGGTCCCTCGCTAATCACCAATGTGTCTTTACTGATGTTGTAACGAAATGGGGGTGTATATTCGTTTTTACTAAGTTTACATTGTATGTGACGTTGTTCAAATTCTTGAAATGTAGATTCATGGATAGTTAGTTATTTTTAGATAATTTAGGTGTGCTAGGACAAATTTAGAATGGAAAGTTTCACCACTTGGGAGACAACGATTTTTCTTCCGTCCTACCCCAACAACTGGAAATGTGTAGTTGTCGTTGTAGTACATTTTGGATACTAGGTAGAACGCAATGCGTTTTAGCACACCGTCCTCATAATTTTTTCCATTGTTTTTAGGTTTCATAATGCACACCAAGCCCTGTTTTCTGTGGCTCAACTCTCGAACTTCACTGTTGTGCACTCTAAGCTCGGACATTTGAATCGTAGGATCAACGGACAGGATGATGACAATGTCAGCACCCATTTGGAAGACTCCACTCGTCTGCCCGGCAGACCCCCTCACTCTCTCTCACCCACAGGCTAACCACAGCCAATCGGAGGGGCGCAGAGGGGAGGGGCCAGAGGAGAGCCAGCACTTAATTGGTGAGTTGCAGTGAATACAGTTTTTTATTTTTCCCAGTTTCAGGTGGGCACCGCACTGCAGCACATTTCGTTCTCCTTGAACAGTGAGTAAAACTACCAATGTGGATCTATTTTATATTATTTGTTGATAACGCGCTACTTTAAAACAGGTTTTCGGATTTTGAATTTTGAATTTATTAAGTACACTGAACTAAGATAAGTATTTTTAACAGGTTAATAAAATACTGTTATTTTATTTATTTTATTAGCTGTGTTGTATTGGATCTCTAGGCCAGTGATTAACATGTTGACCTCTGTTTTCCCCACAGGTGATGGTCTTAGTGACTGGATGACGGAAGAAGTAGATTTCTCCTCGTACCTCCCAACCTCTCACGCCTCTCCCTCCCACAATGCATCCCTTCCCCCCTCGCCCCTCCAGCATGACATCCAGGTGCCCTCAGATTTGGAGGTCATGACCTCTCTGCTGCAAGAGGAGCTTGCTCAGCTGGAGGACTACTTCCTGTCTGACCCACTCCCAGAGAAAGCCTCCAAACTGGGCAAATGCGATAAGGATCCAACGCCAATTGGTCCACCATCGTACTACCAGTTGCCGTACACATCATATTCTACTTCCAACCAATCAGAATCCAGCCCTCTACTTGTTACCCTGGCAACTGGGGAACTTGACTTGCTGAGCTTTTGTGGGGGTCCCATTGGCCGCTCCAAGATTCCCAGACATGCCCCCTACAGCTGCAGCCGACCAAACACCAACGTCTGTAGCCGCAAGCGAGTTCCCGATGTCGCGAGGGTGGGCGACACCTTCGAGGGTAGCATCTGGAGTTCCAAAGGAAATTCCTCAGGTAACTCAGCTGTTGCAACTGGTGGTATCTACAGCTGTTCAGAAGATGAACGGGTGGTTGGCAAAGGCTACTGCCTGGGCAGCGCAGTGGAGATTCGAAGGTGTTCCATTTTACCCAAAGAGGAGAGGAACTGCCGCTACACAGAAGAGGCCATTGGCCCGAGTAAGGTTGTGGGCGGCGGGTACAGTTTCAGTGGACCCGTTCAAGTTCCAAACAAGAAAGACGAAATGATGATGTATGGAGTCAGAGAAGTCAATTTAAATGGCATTGCAGGAAGCACAGAAATGGAGATGATGAGTGATGCAAAGACCATCGCAAGTGACGTGAAGGCCAGCATGCCCTGGAAGACGGAACCCAACGAAAGCTGTTTCCTCCAAAGCACACCCCAAGAAGAGGCCTACCACAGCTTTCTGGGGGCCATCAGTGAACCGGTTAAACCGGAAAGCACAGAGCTTCATCGTCAACATAACAACTTTCAATGTGGCTTTCTTGAAGGCCAAGGCCCTGACTGCTTGAGTCCTGACCACCATGAGTCTGAAATGGGCTCCCCGTGTGCCAGAGGAGTTGACCCCTGCAATGTGAAACCAGAGCTTGAGGTGCCACTTATTGAAGTGCCCCGCGGTGAACGCAAACAGAAGAAGAGAGATCAGAACAAGACGGCAGCTCACAGGTATTGCATTTTCAGTCACAGCTATAGGCGTATTACATTTTTTCCTATTAGTGAGGTTCCAGGTACTAATCTAAACAGATTTGGTCGCTTATGGGATTTTAAAAAATGTTTTTTGTAAACAAAAGCATGGAAATAAAAGCTTGATTAGTCAATTCTTATTTATTTAATATGACATTTTTTATTTTACTTTTCGACAGATATCGTCAAAGGAAGCGAGCAGAGTTGGACTCACTGGAAGAACAGCTTCATGGTCTTGAGGGCAGAAATCGCGAGCTACGAGACAAGGCAGAATCAGTGGAACGAGAGATCCAATATGTGAAAGACCTTCTGATTGAGGTGTACAAGGCCCGCAGCCAACGCCTTAAACAGGAAGCCAGCGGCTGACCAAAAGCTTGACCACCTGACAATGGTCCTGCAAGTAGAATTGTTAGCAGTCTGCAAGGCAATGAAATTTGATTTGGAATGTTTTCGGACTGAATGTGTTCTTTCTTAGAATGTGTTGGTGGAGGTTGTACTATTGCACGCTATTCAATCATACAATTTTCGTTACAAACTGACAAAGTCCATCCACAGCTGCAGCACAGGCATCCGCTTAAAAAAAAACAGCTCAAGATCGGTCAATATGCACTGTGATTAGGTCTCGACTGCAATGACAGCCGTTTGTTTATTATGTGTCTAAACGGGTCATCTTCTTGTTTCCATAAATGAGCTTTAACAACAGAGCGTTCAGGAACGACATATATTAACACCGGATTATCATTTATTTAGTAAAGGCTGCAAGGGAATGTCACGAGTTTAGCATATGACCTCCACTTATCTTAATTTATTGTTTTATTTATTTTTAATGATTATTTATAATTTATCGTACATTAAAATTAATAAAGTTCAATATTTGTAGTTCCAACTATCGTTACTCTTCCATATATTAAAAAAGAAATAAGCACTGATATTGAAAGCAATCTGTTTGTTATATATATTGAGTTTCAGGGGAAGCGCTTCTCAAAATGAATTTCCCTCAGGAATAACTAACCTGATCATGTGTTTTTAAATGCCCAATTTAGATTTAGAATTCTGCAGCTCAGGTATACAATTTATGTCCAAAGTCATGGAGGTATGTCAGTTTGTAACTCGATGCTGAAGATATGGCACTGCCTAATGTTATGTGTGTTGGTTTTCTGTAATTTTGTTCTTGCATGCTGAGGATTTTAATATTTCTGCAAAAGTCTTTCTTGCTTAAGAAGTCCTGTTTTATATTCTCTTGGCTAACACATTTCATTAGAGATGAATGAGTGGAATTTGATTCACAAACTGCTGTTTGGCCCAATGTCTCTGCTGTTATTGCGACAACAATCAGGGTTTGTGATTTTATAAAGCTTGTTTGCTCTAATGTACCAGTGTGTGTTTGGGGACAGCAAAGAAATCTTTTTAGTGATCCAGCTTTTTTATAATCACTGGAATGATTGTGGTGGCTTTAGATTATTTTACAATTGCAGACTCCCAGCTTCTTAGCAATATTTCATCAACAATGTAAATGATTTAAGTTAAGATATTTGTAATTATGATCATGCACAATCCTTGACAAATGTTATGATTTTCATGTTTACAATTTAGTCATTTTCAGAAGTGTATCCTGGCAGCTTGTGTAGACACTCTAATTTTCTACTTTCCTTCAATAGGGGACATAACAATTACAAGAACAAACGCAACAAATCTGGCCTTTTCTTTCTTTATTGTATTTTTCCAGAAGTGTCTGTGTAACTTAAAACGTAGCAATATTTCAAACATAATTTAATTCCTCTAAATAAACTTGCTAGATAATGACAGAGCTTACGACATCCATTTCTAATATTCGTTCCTTATGGCGTTATACAATCATGTTAATGAATTATAGCTTCTTATTCGCTGTGTTGTACGGTCATTTTGTGAAGTTGAGATATACTTTTTTTAACCCTGAATTGAGGCACACGATTATCAAGTTTACACCAGCTATAATACTAAGACAATTCATTTTGTACGAGGCATTTCGATGTATCGTCTTCGATTAATTACCTTGTGTTTTCCTGTTACTTCATTGAGTCAAATAAAGTGATTTGTGTCAGCAGCAGTGCATGTTGGCGATGATTTTTAGAGCTTAATCGGTAGACCTACAGTTTAACGGATAGAGTTTATCCCTTGTTTGGCCGGAGAATAGTTGACAGCTTTAGAAGCCGCATATGTGGAGCAGCGCTGCTTTGTATCCTCCCTAATCCACGCTGAGGAAAAGGTTTTAAACAACACTGAAATTAAACTATCGACTGACCGTGTCAGTTTCATGGGTCTGTAAAGAAGAATATAAGAAACAATATTTATATATAAGAAAAATATTATAGCATATTAAATGTCATATTTATCTAGGCTATCATATATCTGTTATCACAATGGCTTTATAACTGTTTGCATAGGTGAATTGTCCCGACAACAAAAAGAAAACAGTGGGGAAACCGACAGATCCAAATATACAAGGATTAGACAATTAAATTAGTCTTCTTTTTTGTTTGGCGTCAATAGCTTTTATCACTTTGATCCCTTCATTTCTTTGTGGCTTTCGTTGTATTATTTTTGTTGTGTTTTCTTTAAGACGGTGAGCTCAGATTATAGTTTTTACTCACATAGCCTACTGTAAAGCGATAATTACATGCCAAAAAAATTGTATCACGTCAATATGTCAGTAGATACCGTTTTTTTAAAAAGCAAAGCTTAAATAAATGGTTTAGCAATATATTAACAATTTCTCATAGGCCAACGTGCTATTAAATTCGCAGATGTTTTATTAAATAATCGCTTCGAATGGTATTTTACAGTTTGTAACTCAACACATTTTCATTGATAAGATACAATATTTTGCTCTTAAAGTATAGCCTAAAGTCTCTTGTCACTTATAATACGCAACCAGGTTTTTTTTACTGTTAGATAGGCTACTTCGGTATGGCTATATAATTACAATTCAAATGCATACAAATAATAAATAATTTAACTTGAATTCTACAACGCCATTTCTTCAGAATTTTGAATTCGAAACCTTTTCAAATAACACCAAAATGCTTATCTGACAGATAGATGCGTAACAAGCGAAAAGTCGTTTAACTGGAATTTGAGAGATAAAATATCCGCCCAGGTACATAAAATTAAAGTATGACAAATAAACGAAAATAAAAATCAAGGCACATTTATGAAATATTGTGTAATTCTATTTAGTTAGCGATTTGTGTAAAAGAAAAAAACACAACAAAGTAATCTAATGAAATGGTATAAACAGGCGAATCCGCGATATTCACATTTTTTTCGTACAGATTGAAGATTGAAATAGGTCGATCCAAAATTGCCACAAATGTCCCAGCATATTAATTTATAATTATGGAAACAATTTTGAATTTTCCGGTAATTTATATTTTACTTATTTATTTTATTCAAGAACTTCAAGGGAATTTCCATAAAAAAGATGCTGAATATATTGTATAAATGCAGCTTTATTCAAACAAAATATAACGGTGTGAATCAAACAGGAAAGCATTTAAAACAACAAATAAATCTACAAAATGATACAAAGACAGAATGGGGATTTTTTTTTCTGTGAATTTCTTTTGATCATAGATCAAATAGATATAAACACAAGCAGCCATAGCCACAGAAAAATGCTTCAACACATTAATTGTAAATGTTAGTATCTGACTATCCATCCACATTTACAAAATGATGTTTAGGTAAATACATTATTTTTCTACACACAAACTGTAAAAGTTGAGGTCTATAGTTTTCCTTCAACGGTCCCATCAGACTTGCTGACAAGCAATTGATAATCCCTGTGAAATGCAGAGCTCTGGGATGTTTGACAAAGTTTTCTTCCTGCATCTAGAGACCTCAGAGCCTTAAGGAAGGGAAGAATGAGAAAATGACAGTAAGGACTTTTTAACCCGCTTTTTCTGTCTTTCAATTTTTTTGCACAACTGTCAAAATGATGCAATATAGCAAAAAACAGCTCAATGTTCATTTTGCTGCACTGTTTGCATATGGCTTATGAAGAACTGCACTCTTTTCAGTCGCACAACACAGCGTATTGGGGGAAAATATATCATATTTAATAATCTTGTTAGGTAGTAGTTTTAGCTTGTCCCCAGTGAAATTACATAAAAATCCAATAACTGTCTTAATTTAGTTGCCGGGTAAAAACATCTAAATAAGTTAGTCCAAACTTATTTACACTGATCTTACCTGCAGTAGTGTGTTTTGTTGGCTAATCACACGCACAGTGGCCACAGCTGCCCGTCGCACTGCATGATGGGAATCATCACAGGCAGTCTGGAGAAGCAAGCGTGGCGCGTCTGCGCCGAGGAGCGCTCTGTCCCCTCCGCCGATAACAGCCAGTTTACCCAAGGCCCCACAGCAGTGCTGTCGAATTACATTATCATCATCTGATAGCAGAGACACGAGGGGAAGGGCTGCTCCTATGGCAACCTCTTTCCATATGTCTCCCACACTGTTACCAGTTGTTTCCTTTAAAGCAGAAGAACCTTCTGGCAGCCCTCGCCTGATACCCTCCAATACTGGTATTCGCCTCCATTTTTCTTGTGTTCCTTTTTTACTCTCAGTTGAATTTTTAAACCTGGAAGTATTTAAATCAGTTTTTTCAATTAGACTCAAGCAGTTTCCCACAGCTTTGCATGCACTCCTACGAACAGACGGAGCGGGATCACGTAGGCAGCTCAACAGGTCCTGGAATATCTGTGGATCAAGGCTTGGATCAAACTCGGATTCACCTGATATCCAGTGGCCCACCAGGCTACAACATGCACTTCTGATTCCGTCATCTTGATGATGCAATGCAAGTCGTAGTTGGGTGGCTTCCACATAAAGAGAAGCACGAGATGGTTGGGTGAGATAAGGTGCGAGTTGAGAGAGAAGGATAAGAAGTTCCACCGCACAGCCGTAAAGAAGTTTGCTTTGTAGCAGCACAGCCAACAGAGAACTTGCCGTTCTACACTCTGTCTCTGGGGAGGGTATTTGCAGTGCCATGGGGACTTTGGGGTGATCTCCATTTCTCCTACTGTATTCATTGCTTCTCCTCAGCTCCTCCAGGCTGTCTATAAGCCAGCTGAGGTTACTTCCTTGCTGAGGTGAGAGATCTTGGAGATGGCCTGTAGAATGGTCATGGAGCGCTAAACTGTCCATAAGCACCTCTATGCAACCACTCCGCTGCTCTAATCTATCCCTAAAAAGTTCAATGCTCGGGTTTTGATATCTCTTGGTTTTTGGTTGTGTTACCATCTCCCTTAACTTCTCGGTTTCGGTTTTGGACAACTGACATTGAGTCCCTGGCGAATCCTTTTTTGTTTTAGGTGTACCTTTAAGATGGTCTTTCCTCTTTCTAGAGTTAGCTTTGATCTGATCTATCTTGGTTTTCTTTGCATTACCGTTGCTCCTGAGTTGCTCCACACCATTTCCAGAGTGGTTAAAAGTGTGTTCTGTTCCATTGTCAGAGTCTTCTATGTTGTAAGGGAGGAAGCCACAGGCCTGGGCTGCGCTGATAAGACATGGAGCAGTGTGTTGTGGGTCAGATAGTAGCAGACGATTCAAAAGACACAGAGGAAGCTCCACAAGGGCCACGGGAAGAGTTTGAATCATCTGACCAAAGACACAACACAGCAAAAAAAAAGGAAAAATGCAAAAATTACATTTAACATAAAAATGTAAAACTTAACTGCATCAAGAATGATTTTAAATCACACCTTCAACAATCCTGGAACAATATTTGACCTACGATACGACTGCACAACAGACACATGTTTTTCAAGGGGCAACCTCAGAGAGAAGGGGATGCAGAGGAGATGACAGCTCATCACAGACAGGCTGTTTATGTCTGAGTCACCCCAAAAACACCCACTCTCAAGCATCGCAGTGCTGCTGAAGGTAGAAATGAGATGTGCACCGTGAAACCTATTGTGTTGCTTATTACCATGGTAAGATTTGAGATACTGTTTGAGGTCCAGCTTACCAATTGGTCGTAAGAAGGTGACTGAGGGCAGAGGAGCAGTTTGTAGAAACATTTGAAATGAGATCCACACAGCTGTATGGATCACTTGAGTAAACCAATAAAACAAGAGAGAGTAACACGTACAGACCTGCCGGGTAAAGACAGATCGACGTGTTTGATCAAATTACTGGAATATTACAGCTGCAATGTGTTAAGGTTTTATTTTTACTCTTTTGAATGACGTTTAGTACCATTAGCAGAGAAGTGGGCTCCCTGAAGAGTTGTGCTCTCCAGTGCGGCGTTTACTTTACTCCACAGGCATGGCCAAAGATCCCAGGTCTGGAAGTCGCACAATGAGCTGCTTTCACACTTTTATCGGTGGTTGGAAAAAAGTTTGGATTAGATCACCCACAAATTTGAGTACAATTAATGTGATTGGAATTACCTCAGATAGTCTGTAGAGAATCAGTGACAGAAGGCCATCACAAATGCCCCAGCCTGCAGGTAAAGGGTTGTGAATCTATGTGAAAGAGAGGGAGAGAAGAGTGTGTTGGTGCATGACTTCACTGGATTTCATCACATCATTGACATTAATTACTTCAAACAGAGTTAAGCATTATTCACAGTATAAATAATGGAATTGTACCTCTGCTGTGTCTGTCAAAATATTCTGCAAAAAGGCTGCAAGCCTTTCCGTGCTGACATTCGCAGATATACCGCGGCGAGCGAACAAGGTTAAGACTGCTGTTGCCAAAAGCTGTAGGAGAGACCACAAAATCTCCTGTAATCCAAATGAAAGCAGACATCCCACCACCGTTGGACTTGATTTTACCGGTTTAAAAGTGTTTTTGACACAAACTAGAGAGAAAATCTTACCGCTGTACGTTTCGGGTCTCGACAGAGAAATACTGAAATAAATAGCTGACAGAGATCCTCAGCCCTGACGAGAGAAAATATTTTTCATAAAATACCACTCAGATTAAAGTTTCATTAAAGCCTAGCAGCAGTTTGAATAACAACAGCCAAACCAAGTATTCTGCAATTATCACAAAATATTCTTTCATTTTATAAAAGAAACAGCAGATTTACTTAAAGGATTAGTTCAGCCCCCCCAAAAAACTGGCATCATTTATTCACCGACAATCGCGATTCCAGATCAAATTTTTGAAGTAATGTCCTCCCCACGTTTCCTATGCAATGAATGTGATAGGAGACTAAATGACAAAACACCATTAACGCATAATAAAATCTATCCACCAAATCCTAAATCATTTTAAGTCATTCAACAGCTTCACATACAGTAATAGTGTTAAATGTTGTGACCAGATCACTGAGTGTGAATTGAATTTAAGGACTAGACCATGTTTGTGAATGAATCATTCACAATTTATGAACCATTTCAATCGAATCATTGAGAAGTTTTGACCGGATTCATTATTCATGAATTAATGATAATCAATCTTAATTTACTCATGCATGCAGGGGGGGGGGGGGGGGGAGTTATTGTTTGGCTTCAGAATAACTGGAATAGACCGTTTTCATATATTTCTTTGGTCATTTGGAAGCTTTTCCTCTTTAAAAAAAATAATGATTGGGTTTGGATTGACATAAGCGGAAAGAAAAGACGTCAATATTCTTTTTTCAAGCAATGAAATGTTAATGCAAAAATAATTTTAGCGTGGAAAGCCTACAACTAAAAATTGAATAGGTTACAATAAAAAATAATAATAAAACAATACCTCCTTCCCTTTATCTCCCAGTCCGGGCTCTTTTCCAGATACATTATGAGCACACTCATCAGATCTCCCAATAGGATTTCACCCTGTGTCTCCTTCAGATAAAAAACAAACACCCCAAATAACAGCCAGTTAAATTTATATATTTTTTAAATTTTCATCTCAGCCATTGGTTTATTAAAAAATAAAGTAAACTTCAGAAAACAATCCAGAAAAAGATTTTCTGTTTCTTTTACTGTAATCCGAAATAGTTTAAAGACATTCTCCACTGCACATCACACTGCATTAAAAATGTAATTTGTAATTTGTAAATGCACAAATGCATTTATTTCAAACCTGCATTAGATCAGGAATGTTCAGGGTGTCCTCGATCAGGCTGAACAGTAGATGAGGAAGCTCCAACTCCTTGCCTACTTTGTCAACATCTCCAGGCTGACAGCTCTGAATAATTTTCCTGAGGACTTCTAGTGGCTGTAGAATTGAAGAGGTCTCTTCACCCTTTTCGACCATCAGCTGGACAGAGAAGTGAGTATTTAATGCATCCACTTACCCAAATGAAACAGTTACACTTGTGACATTTTAACCTATAACACCTACCTGTTTTTTGGCTAAGAGAAGTTTGGTCTTTAATCTCTGAAGGATGGCAGGTTTAACAGAGGTCTGGTCAGCAAATTCAGCCAATTGCTGCCATTCATAATCACTGTCAACATCTTGTTCCTTAATGATGGACAGAGTTATAATTAAATTTGGACATCAGTAGTGCGTAACAGATGTAGTGGTTAAACCCAAAATATGTATACACACACACCAAAACAAACCTTTGTAGATATATAATAATTATATGTAAAAAGTAACATACCTCCCGATCTAGGCCTATGCAATGTAAATTGAATATAACCACAGACAACTTTTTTAACTCTAAAGGGACAAACCTCATTGTCCATCCTGACAGAAGCCAGACTGGTCCGTGCATGTCCAGATCGCTTCGCAATTTGCCTGGGTCCCACTTCTACTGAAGGGAACTCCCTTTCATAGTCTCTACTGATCTGGCCTTTATGCGGAGCAGAGCACACCCTAAAAAAGGGAAATGAGGGTGCAGGCAAAGAATAATTTTATATACTGTATGTTGTACAGATTATCATATACCATAAATATTTAAGTGGTCTATATGTGAGGGTTATATGTGATATGTACAAATGGATATTCTTAAGGGATTGTGTATAAGACAGCAATGTACATATTTATGATTAGCATGAACATGTCTTAAACTATTTTAGTGCACTATAGCTGTCCTCATAATTTATCATTTTCATTCTGGTAAAAAACAATTTCCCTTATTGTATTCTTGATATACCCTTGATTGAATTTATAGAACAGCCTCGGCCTAAATTTTCCAAATTCAAATTCTACATGAAAATACTACCTGGTAACACTGTTGTCATTTGCTTGATGCTGATTGGTTGCTGGCTGAGATGAATTTTGATACACTGAAAAGGTGCTGCCCAATGAGTGGGCAGTGGTGGGGGCTCCTCCAGCAGAAGCTGTCTTACAGCGAGGCTGACTGGTGCGGGCAGGTTTCCCAGCTATCTCCTAGTAAAACAAGACACATTTTTTTTCACTTCCATTTACATAAATGGACACTTTGAAATATTTTTCTGCGTAATAAACCAATCCATTCACATTACATAACACTGTAAATTTTCACAAATAACATTACTTAAACAACATTAGCATCCTTGTGATTAACATAAACAGTTTATCTCACTTAAAGTGTCATAAATTAGAAAGACATGCAGAAAATCTCATCCATAACCTCTGAACACAGGAAGCCATGAAAAACAAAGTTCTTTGTTTATAGCAGCTGTTGTTGACAGATGTAGTATGAGTTTACCAGTCTGTTATTCCTCTCTTTTTCTCTGAGCTCTCGAGCTTTGCGCAGTAGTTTGCCCTCTCCGCTACGTGCCGTCGTCTTCTCTGCAGCCTGCTGCTGCTTCAAGGCCTGTACATCCGGGCTTGGTGTTACTGTCAGGGGGTTGCTCGAACCCTCATCTGACACAACTGTCAAAGCAAACGGCACCATTTTAGAAAAATCTAAGAATGATCACATGGAAAATCATTAATATTTTATCAGGTGACTAATTTGTAAGACGTACACAATGTACTTTTAAATAGCTGTTACTGACGCAAAAATTAATTGTAGGCTACTTAAGTGTTACTGAATGAGATAAAATTACTAGCTACTCATAAAATAGTAAAGAATTGCTGTGAAATTGTATTGAAAATCCTTATTGTATTTCTGTAGCAAGAAAAAGGATAAGTAAATAATTTCTTTCTCTCTCTCACTTTCATTCTTCATAAGTTTTACAAATTAAACTGTATAGCCTACTCATGTTATTGTAAGAACTAAAGACATGATCAAACAAATACGGAGTAATAGCTTTTTTAGTTTATAGTATTTAGTTTATATTACAACCATTCTGGATTTGTTTTAATTAATTATTTGTTTTTTTATTTCAGTTATTTATGTTTATTGCTAGCAAATAACAAAACTATGTAAATCAGAATTTGGTAAGAGGTTTGCAAAAATCCCAAACCTCAAAATGAAAAGCCCATAAAATAAAATAAACACAGTCAAAAATGATATAGGTCAACAAGTACATAGACCTCTTTGGATGATGTAAACACTGCTGGTCCAGAAGAACTTCCTTAACTTCTTTAACACTCCACAAACATTTGATCAAAATACAACAAATAGAATATTTGTAACCAATTTAATGTTAAACAAATATCTTTAAGATTATGCAAGGTTAAAAAAATACAAATAAGTTTCAAAGTGGTCTATATTTATAATAAATATTTTTTTACATAAAACCATTATTGTCTAAATGCTAAGTATCTCTTCAAAAATTCAGTACTTATAATCTTCCCTTACTTTTCCAAAAGTACTTAATATGTTCAAAACCATTTATATTAGTTAAAATTGCAATTCACAAAGAACAGATATTTGTATAAAATGATAAAGTGCTAAGTAGTAATTACTTAAAACTCCATCTGCAACAAAAGGGTGATGAAGCAGGTCAGGCCATGAGAGTCTCTTCTGTGCATCTTTTGTCAACAATCCCTTCAGAAAACTCTACCATAAACAAACACAAAGAAGGAAACATTAAATGGAAATATAGCCTTCCTCTAAAGACATCAGTCAATGAGTTCAATCATTACACAAATTAAATGTCCTCATGCAGGAAGTAAATTACACAGTACCATACAGTCTTGGCTCATGTTCTCTGGCCATTTTACGGGGTCTTTCACAATAAGCTGCACCAGCTGAAAAATGGAGTTGGTGTAGAACGGAGGCGCCCCCGTGTGGAGCTCATAGAGGATGCAGCCCAGAGACCAAAGGTCAGCTGAGTGGTCATAAGGTTTCTCTTCCACCAGCTCTGGGGACATGTAGAGAGGAGTCCCCTTAATGGAGGTCAACACAAGGGTGGACACGCTCATGGCACGAGCAAATCTGAGAAGAGAGACCCGTATTCAAGATCATTAAATTATCTTTCCACTCTGTTTTTTATTCCCGGTTTCCCGGACAGGGATTAGACTAGTCCTAGACTAAAATAGATGCTAGAGCTGTCCAAAGTCCAAACCGAATAAAACTTGCACTGCCATATCTTAAAATACATCAATGCTTTTGTGTTGTCTCAAAATGCACACAAGTAATCTTTTTAGCAAGGCATGTTTGCTAAAACACCAAAAATGTCCTGGTTAACAATATAGAGAGTTACTAAAGTAGTTTGAAGCTATAGGTAATTCTTACCCAAAGTCACAGAGCTTTATAACTCCTCCTTTTCCTAGCAGGATGTTTTGTGGTTTCATGTCACGGTGCAATATGCGATGCGAGTGTAGATAGTACAGGGCAGAGACAAGCTGGCAGGCTATTTCACGCACCTACACAAACAACCCCAATATGATGGAAAGTTAAAAAGTGCAGATAAGACAGTTGGACATTGAAGTTAGACATCTGATCATCAAGTGCGCTACAGGTCTGAGCAACATTTTGAACAAATACATATAATCATGTTTATCTCTCATTTAAATTTGTATGCATTAGTATATTATTATTGTTATTATTAAATACAACCCAGGTTCTAACATAATAGTATTTAAACAATTTAGAACGATATAAAATGCTACACTAGGAGATATGGCTGTTAACCCTAAAATTGCCCTCCAAGTGGTTCTTAACAATAAATGTATAATCTCGGAATGTATACAAATACACTGCATGTTATTAATCTACATATTTGTTACTGGTTAACCGTGACAGTCTCACTGCCTGTCTGATGTACCTGACCCTCAGGTAAACTCCCATCATCTTCCAGGATCTGAAACAGCTCACCCTCTGCATACTCGGTCACCACCACTACCTGCCAGAGGAAAACATACTCCAGTCATTCCAGTGACACACATTCACTCCTGTTTTCTGAGCTGTTCCCACCGATACTTTTTCGGTTACATATTTAATAATGCCATGATCAAAGTCACAACTGTTTCTGTCCTAAAGCCAACAACCCAACGTCTCAACACATATTACATCTTGCCAACAAGAATTATTCCCTAGAAATATTTGAATGTGAAAATTGTTATCCCTGGAAGCTATATTTTCTTGAAAAAAGCTGTTATACTGGAAGCACCGGGTTAAAGCAGCGGTGGAAAATGTAACTTGACTTGTCGTGACAGCCGTACCTCTCTCTCTGTCTCAAAGCTGTCTAAAAGCAGTACTATGTTGGCATGTTTAAGCCCCCTCATGATGTCAATCTCTCTTTTTAAACTGCGCAGATCCTTTTCTGAGCGGCCAATTTTGGGAATGAACTTCAAGGCCACGACCTAAAGAAATACAAGAGTCGACGTTACTCGGGCAGAGAGGTAATACAGTTTTTTTTATCAAATGACATGCCAGCCTACGGGGACTGAAAGAGAGGGAGCAGCTCTCACCTGGCCGCAAAACCTCCTGCGGCCTTTAAAAACTCGCCCGAATGATCCTTCTCCGATAACCTCCAAAATATGATACTGATCCATTATGAACAGCGCTGAGGAGTTTCCCGTTAATGATATTGGTGAGTTAGCAAAATGATGACGTAGTTAAGGTTAAGCACATTACGCACTGTTTTATTTACTAAGTTTTCCCCTGGTGTCTTGTTTACACCGGCGAACAGGTCATAACTGAACATATCATACAAGCCAAAATGGACAAACTAGGCTAGCGGTTTGGCTTAGTTAGTGAACCGTTTTTATAAGATGAACTGTAGCTTATCATTTGATCCATGCGACAAGAGAAATAACAGTGCCTTTCTTTTCACCATTTTGTACTCCCGGATCTAAACTGGACTATAAGACTTGTACGAGTAACAGTCATCTTTAAGAAAATGCTCTAAATGATCAAACCTCAAACGTTGATAAACTTCAGAAACTTTGACGCTCTACGCAGAACGGGAATACAAAACACAACGCGCCTAGCAACGCCGCGGCACGGTAAAAGAAGCCTGTAGAAAAAGACTGCGAATTAAAAAATGATCTTCTATTTTATGTTTTTTAACATATGTTCATCTGGTATTCATCACTTGGGATCTTTTATTGATTAATAAACCTGTGACATACTGGGAACAAAGGTCCATGGTGAGAAAAATTAGAACAGGCGATGTGTTAAAGTCCTCTAAAGCCATGACGCTCCGGGGGCCTTGGCTTAACAACGAAGTTGCGTCCTAGCAACCTGCCTCACAAAGAGAGCTCAGAATACATTAGTTTAATTCTGAACGTGAAAAGAACAACAAGTCTGTCCAATGAAGGGTTTGTTTCAGTACTGTTCTATAAACACGACACACTTTAAATCTTATTCAAGCACAAAACATTATTTTATTTTTAAATGTGGTATTCCTGACAACAGACTAATCTAACATACGCGTTGTTTAAAAAGGTTACTTGCTAGCCATCGTGTCAATTACACATCCTCTCAAAAGTGTTCTTTGGTTCTGTTTGATTTAAGTTAATTTACTTTAAGGATTGGTTTTACAATTGATCAAAAACGAAAGACAGAAAAATAAGTGCATTCTTTCCAATTCATTCCAAATTGGATATGTAAATATGTATAAGTTTAAAGCATGAACTGAACTATCTGCACAAATCTTTGTTTAATCTTCGTGCCTTATAAAGAGTTTACAAAAATGTGTTTGTTACTTCAAAATTTCTTAAGGAGGTCATCGATACCATGAGAAATAAACATATTGTCATACAACAACACACATATACCACTATAATATGTTATATTCATGGCTATCATCTCCTTATTGTTTCCACAGAGGCTGCATAATCACAATTGAACAGTCCACAGTCATGTAAAATGCTTTTGTTTTGACACTTCTGCGTCTCAAAAAGCCCTCCTTGTCTCATATGACAACCAGGTGCCGGTTCCATCATCTTTTGCCCAGGATGTTGTGTCACTGAGAGCCACTTCTCCACCGCTAGCCTCCTCTGAGGTGACAGGTGTCATCTTCACTACAGCCAGATCTCCAGGTGTTGTCATGTATGGTGGGCAGGAGTAGCTGGTGGCAGAGGTGTAGGAAGCAGCTGAGTAGGGAACGTCTTCCAACGGCTGCAGAGTGTAAGGCTGAGAGCTGGATGGGATGGAGCTCCCACTTCGGCCTGAAGAAAGACGGTACGGCGAGGAACCACCAGAGTCAGGCCCTCCCAGAGATGGTGAGTCTGGTACTGGGGTTGGGCCCTCAGGACAAATTACTTCTGGTTGATTAACTGGGTCCTCAGATGGCTGATCCCAGGGGTCTCTCTGTAACATATGAAGGGGACTTGATCAGAAATAATGTAACAAACTGTCATGCTAGTTCTTAATAACTCTTATTTTTTTAATAATGCGGAGAATAATTTAGTTGTAGTTCTACCAAGAGTAGGTGTGACGAGGCCTCTCCAGTTAGAGATGGCAGTAGTGTTGGTAGTGTAGATGGTGGAAACAGTGCCCCTCCACTGGTGGCATATGACGTTGGCCCTCTGTAATCTCCATAAGAGTCAGGGTTGTAGTAGCTGTCAATAAAAGAGGGGTAACTGGAGGGGTGGTCATACGTAAAACCCTTGCTTCCCAGCGCTGATGAATACGTATCCGGAGAGTACTGCTTCATGGGATGGCAGAAATCTGAGTCTGGGAGGAAGGGTCTTCTCATACTGTAGTAACCAGGAAGCACATGAGATCCTGCAAAAAGAAAGCAGGAAACTAATAAACTGTAGCTCCCTGTGACCAGGTGTTTTGAAACTCTCAGCGGTACATCTTTCATGTCCGTTAACAACCTAAATTTGATCAAGATGAGCAAAGATGGACTCACCAGGCATGGGCACAAAAGCTGTCTGGGATGAACTGCCGCTTGTCTGAAAATCAAACAGTCATTGTTATTGCCCCATCTTAGTTTAAGTGTGTGTGTTCTCATAAATCATTCGAGAATATGTGATGACACACACAACGGATGAATCCCTACATGCGATGTTAAGGTGAAACACAGAAACCCTGGTGGGCTCCTTTGTATTTTGCCTGACTTCAACTCAGAGAGAGTATAGAAAGACAGGAAGGCTTAGGTTCTAGTGCTTGTTCTGTTGAAAGCCAGGCAAATCATGTGGGAAGATATTTGAATATGATTTGCCAGTGCCACAACAGTGCTCCCCCTCTTGCACCATGTGTACACTTCCCTCCGGTGCAGTATGTAGTCTTCTCATGAGATTTTGTCATAAGGAAGTAAAGAAATAGTGGGAAGACTGGGAACATATCCCAGCTGACTCTCATAAAGAAGCAGCGGAATGAAGTTAATTTGTTTGTAGATATCAGTCTTTGTTATATACTGTAGGACATGCTACATTAAGAGGCACATCTGCAATGGTATTTGTCACAGAATGTTTTAAAAATGGTTGTGCTATTAAAAGTATATATTTACTGCACAACAATTCTAGCACATTTCAAAACATTGAATATATCAATCGTTTTTTTTCTTGGCCATATGTTGAGGCCAACCACCCCTCGTAAGAATTTGCATGAACGGACTGGTCCATTAGTTTTAGTAAGGGTACAAAACAAAACAAAAGCAGACAGCAGCTCGCAGTAGGAGTTCACCTGAACACAAGGGCTGTCTGTTTTGTTGTGTTTGGTAGCAAATCCCTCAGTGATGACCTCGGTTTAGGCTTGGGTTTAACCGTCTTCTGGTAACAATGCCTGTCTGTCTTCTTTCAGGAAGACAGATCTGATTTTGGCAGGTGTGGCTGTTACTTATCTGTTCACACTAACAAGGGACATTTCAAGCATGGATGATGGATAGCTTTAAGCTACGTCTAATGCTAAACATTCTGTGCAGAAAAATGTTTTTTTGCATTGTGTGAATACGTTTTTTTTGTTATATTGAGAAAACACTAAAATAATCACTTATAGGCATGGGATGATCAAGTACATGAACAATGACTTACACTGAATCTGGGTGCAGTTGTTTGTCTTAATCGCTTTTCTGCTAGAAGGTCTTTGACAGTATGCTTGACTCTTACACCTTGGTATACTCTCTTGGAATACTCTGTGGGAAGAATAATAACTATTTTATGTCTTTTTAAAGACATGTCTTCAAAAATGATTAGGGTCACATTCTCTTCAAAAAACGCCATCTGGTAGACAGATTAATCTGACTCATTAATCAAACAATTTAAAATCATATCAGTAGTTGCTATTACAAAAACAGTTGTTTTGAGCTATACAAAGAAAGGTCCATTATACTGTCGCAAACAAGGAAAACGGAATGTAAGAAAAAATACATATATATTAATTGAAACATTGTAATTATAGCAGGGCAAAGATTTCATAATGTGCCTTGTTCCTTGATAAATCTGCCAAAAACAATACAGTTGTGCAACATGGCAAATCTAGCGTACTATGATAAATATTATTTGTATTTAAAAAAATAATTTAAAAAGAATCAAAAAGAAAATCATAGGGATGTCTTTAATAATTCCCTTTTGTCACTGTTGTAGTGTGTTTATTGTTAAGCTTAATTTATTATTAAAACTTAATTTGATCTGTTGTTATTGAAACTTCATGCTTTTATACATAACTTTATATAATAAAAACAAACTTTTTTACTTTATTTGTGTATGTTTTATGGTAAAAAAATGACAAGACTACATCTGAATTATACTACATATTAAAGATGAACAGTTTTATGGCTTTGACCATTATGTAAATAGATAAAAGCAACTCTTAAATTAAAGTATCCATGCAAATAAGATGTAATATGTTTTAAACAACATCGCAATCTTTATGCATAAAAATACCTACTTTAAGCATTGCCAGTCAAAGATTTTCCATTGCTGACCAAAGATAGTGTGACTACTTCCAAGACACTGCAAGTGCTGTTGAATTTGGTGACTATTCTAGAAACCATCTCTATAGCACCTGTGGTCAGTGGCTAGAACATGGCGCTGGCAAACTAAGGTCATGGGTTCGAACCCAGGGATTACACATACTCCGATACAAAATGTAGAGTATAATGCAATGAAAGTCTCCCAAATGCATAAATGTAAATGTAGTGAGTCAAAGACCTCAGTTACATTTGAAAGAAACAAATGTCGTATGTATGTAGGATGGAGTGTTTCTTCTGTAAATCTAAATTTAACTGAATTCTCAGTACGGATGTCTATTTGTGATAAACTTAAGCCTGAGGAAAAATCATTGCAAAACACTCAGGAGTTAAACAAGCAATACAAAACCATCTGTCAAAATTACAGATGCATAGGTTTAAATTCAGATCCTTAGGCAAACAGCTGTTTGAATTGTAAGTGAGTGGAAATATCTTCACTTATATTCTAATAGGGCCGATATGTTTCAATGCCAGACTAATAACTTCTATCTGTCTTTCTCTCAAACACACCTGCTCTGTGGTCTAGGGTGTGCACGCACAGTAGTTTAGCCTAATTTCATGATCAACCTCTGTTAACAGTCAAAATGGCAAAGCCCTATAGGCACTTACGAAACATTAAAAGAAAGAGGCTTAAAATGTTTGCTTTTTTCTATGCTTGATGTTGCAGTTACTGGAGTGCAACTCTCCTACATTGACATGCACATCTGTACTACAGATTGGAACCTTGCTGAGACCTCTATTAAATGTGCATGTCAGTTACCAACATTTATAATATATCACACATTCTTAAAAAGAAGGATAGAAGCAAATATCAAAACAAATGAATCAAATGAATAACCTTCAATTTATCATTTTTACAGTGCATTTAAAATCAACATTTCAAACAACTTTATAGCATTCCATTTTAGCATTTGAGGCAATATGTAGATACATTAGAAAATAATTATTTAAATAACGTGTTTCTTTTTATTAATTTTAAATGTTTAAAATTGTATTATTAAAGATAAGACATTTTGCATACTTAGAAGCAAAGAGGTTCCTTTTAAGTATTGCTACATTAATGCTAAACAAAAAGTAGCCTATTTAAGAGCAATCAAATAGGCTTTGTGAAACTGTACAAAACACACCAACACTATATATATAACAATATATACATAAAAGTTATATATAAATGTAAAACCCCAGCATTAAGGTTTCAATAATTTAACATTAATTAAAAAAAAAATCCTCATAGAATTAAATAATTCTCACCTGTCTCCATCATAATTTTGGCCGAACGCTGCAAAGATTCTGAGAAGTTCAGTTAAGTTTTCTAGTCCAGCAAAACGCATGTACCACGTTCATTATATCAAAAGAAAAAAGTCGATTAAAAGCCTAGGTAGACATAGGTATATGTTCAATCTCACGCACCCATATTCATACCCTTCACATCGTGTCGCTTGTGATGGCTTCATCATTTGGTTAAATGCAAATAACTGGCTTGGAGACGTTTCTCAATGATTTGCATCGACTGTAGATCAGAGTACACTATTAAGGCAACACTGTTGAAAATGGAGAAAGGCAAAGTCGTATTAAATGCTTATATGATTCCAAGGAAAATGAGGAAGAAAAAAGAGGAAGATATCTTTTTATGTAGTTAAACACAGTAGCGAAGAATAGTTTTATAAATCCTGGTAAAGATGGTCTTTGGATCAACAGGCAAGCACTAATAATTTCATCTCCATTATTGCACCTGCCCGGCAGATTTAGTGATGATCTGGATCTTAAACCGCCACTGGTCTAAAGCAAAACAGTGTACGTGCATAAAAATCAAGATGTAAATTTCATAACAATCAGTAATAAAATGTAATACAATATGTGCATTCCTTTAAATAACAATAAGCAGATTCGAAATAATTCATATTTGTGGTAATTTATACGTATCATTTATGCGTAAATATAGGATAGAGGTTATTAACCGACTTGAATCACTCGACTAGAAAACAAAAGATAAGTTTTGTAACCTCCACTAGACTAAAACGAAAACGAAAGTTACAAGGTGCCGTCAAAAAAAGTAGGTGCGTTCATTTTTCTCTGAAACATGTATGACGTTTAAACTTTTAAAAGGCATTTTACAAGTTTAAGTGTTTTAATATATGTCTGTCTATTTAGAAATGAGTGGAACTGTGTTTTTCTCTGGCTGGAGGGCAGTTAAAGACCGCATCAAAACTCTTTCCGAGGACCAGCAGCCGACTACAGGTCGTGTTTACACAATGTTTCACGGCACGCAGCTCAAAAACGCCGAAACCATAATCCGAAATGGGTTTGTACCCTCGAAAGATGGACTGCTCGGTCCCGGGATATATGTCAGTCGTAACATTGATAAAGCAAAGTGTTACCCGCCCAACACTGACAAGAAGGACAAAGCCGTTTTCAAGTTGAAAGTGCGGGTTGGAAAAGTGAAGAAAATTGACTGTGACCATCACCCCATGCAGAAATCGTGGCACCAACAGGGGTACGACAGCGCTTGGATCCCGCCACACAGCAAGATATCCAGCATTAAGTCTGGTCGCGAGGAGGATTGCGTGTGGGACCCCGCTCGCATTACGTTGATAGACGTGGCTTGTTGCGTGGATGATACTAAACGCAAGAAGTTAAGACGGCTGATCAGCAGTCAGGGAACCGGGAATGCTTCAGATTGCGACCTTTGCCACCAAGACGAGTCTGGCGAACCCCATGATATTCAGACATGTTGGGACTGTGGGGATAGAATATGTCCTTTTCAGGACAAACACGTTTGCAGATGATAATAATAATAAAGACTGAAGGAATGCTGTATTAAAATGCCACTTTAAGAATGTTCTTTCCTAGATTTTCCTGTTGAAATGCATGGTTATGCGTAATTTCAATCATAAATTCTTGTTATATTTTGTGTTGTATTGTTTTGTGTGATCAATTATGACAAGATAACATTTGAACGGATCATATCTCAGATGTTGAACTTCACGGTTTGTGCGATAGAGGGCGACGTTGAGTCGGATTCAGCCTTTCAGATTGACAGGGGCAATCCAAAAAATGAAATCTGTACAATGACTTTGAATGGGACTTCTGAGAGAGAACAGTGCCAACTAAAATTTAAACCTTTTTTCAACAATTGTTTCTAAAATACTGATTTTAGAAAGGCCTATGTGCACTGTTGATGACATATGTGACCCTTGATCACAAAACCAGTCTTAAGTAGCACTTCAATATTTTTATTAAATTACAAAAATAAATTGTAAAGGTCAAATTGATAGTTTTATGCCCAAAATCATTAGAATATTAAATAAAGATCGTGTTTCATGAAGATATTTTGTAAACACTCTACCTTAAATATATATAAAACTTCCTTTTTGCGAGTGGATGGCCTGCTATAGCACCTCTGATTAACAACTTCAAAGGCAATTTTCTCATTATTATTTTTTTTGCTCCCTCAGATTCCTCAGATTAGAGTTTTAAACTATTGTATCTCCGCCACATGTATTATCATTACAACCAATGCTTCTATAGGAAGCTTAATTATTCAGCTGTCCGATGATGTAAAATTTAAATTTCGAAAAATTGACCCATAAGACTGGGTTTGTTGTCCAGTGTCACATATAGCATTATGGCCTGTGTACTGGACAGGCTGTCACTAGATAATCTAATTAAAGTGAAGTAGATTACACCGACCTCAATGCTGACAGAACTAACATCTCAGACCGAACAACATTCTCAGCTACGATAGTTTTACATTTCAAAACTGCGCTTTGGACATCGATGTGCTAGTCAATGATACTTTAATTAGCATACAGATCATACTTCACTAAAACAGTAAGTTGACTATTACCAACTACATTTTGTATTTTGTATTTGCATTTTTATACATTTCTAAGAATATATACAGTATCGTATTTATTTGAAATTTATACTGTATGTATAATGTATTATTTGAACATGAAAGTGTCTTCAGTACAACAATAATGCAATTCATGCCGCAACAAGGATGCTTAGTTTTTTTAATGCATTATGCTTTATATGCAGTATCGGATGCATAAAATGTGTGACCGCTAAAAGATCAACCCTTCGTGTTAAAATGTGTGTAATTTTGTATTATTTGTTTTAGCCTCTCTTTTCAATTTGCAATCAGTCCAGCAGAGCTCAGATTTTGAGAAAATGCCTGGTGTTGATGATGCTGGACCGATCTCGTGGACTCTCTCTGAGTTACTGGGACAAAGGAGCATTCTGGGAGTCGTAGTTCTGATTACATGGTTGGTTTTATTCCACCTTCTGGTTAATGTTTGGCTACTGTGCATCTTTACCAGCCTTTTGGTCGTGCTTGGTGGATGGCTGGGGTCTCGTGTCGCTTTAAATGCCAACAGCCTCCTTTATTTGGAGCATTTCTTGCCCATGAGCGAGTCCCCTCATGCCCACACTTCCACAGATAGTGAGCAAAGACTCGACTGGGAGATTCAGAGCGCCGTCAATAAGGCCTTGCAGGAATTTTTGCTATCATGGTACAGCAGTTTTGCTTCTAAGGGAGGGGATGAATTTGAATGGGAGGTGAGGAATGTCATGCTGGAGGCAGCTGGTGAATTAAAGAGGAGGGCAAAGCTGGTGGACAGGAAGGCATTGGCTCAGAGGGTTCTTGTGCTATGTGGTGGCCATCTGCAGAGCTTTAGCCATGCCAGGGAGCTTCACCAAAAAGAAAGAGAAGGCAATAGCTTCACACTGTGGAGGTTGTACAGTGAAGTTGACATGCCTCACCCTGCCCTCGCCAGTCCAGCCGCCCAGCTTTGCTATTCCAGAGCGCTAGTAGATCTCCTCATGCATGTCCTCATCCAACAGTCACACCTAGAAACAAGAACTGGCAGGTACATGGTGGGAGAGCTCATTACATGTAATGTTCTTCTGCCCCTGGTGACAAGAATATCCAACCCAGATTGGTTAAACCAGATGATTGTGGATGTGTTCACCAAGTCGACAGATGAAGAAGAAACAGTCTGTCCAAGCCCACAGCAATTGCCTCCAGCAGACCTGGGGGAATCCTGTCGCAGTTTTTGTGAATGTGACCCCCCAATTAATTTTGCCTGTCCAGACACCTCAAGCATGCAGACAGCTTGGTCTATATCTACAGGCCCCCTTCATGATTCTTCTGAATCAAGTTTCCAAAGTCAGTGGTCGTCAGATGAAAATGTGCAGAGAAAAAGAAGCTCAATGGTGCTTTTCCCAGAAAAAATTATCCAAAATACAGTCGAACTGCTTCGATCTCCATACCGAACCAGCCGCCTCTATGGACACATTGACTGCGATTTGGACTCGCCCACTTCTGAAGAGAAGAAGTCATCCATTGAGTCCCTAAAACAAACCAACTCGGAAGAGGACTCCACTGAGAATTTTTGTGACTGCATATCTCCTTCAGATTTTTGTGGCTTGGTTTGTCTGGAGGAGGAAACGTTGGGTCTTTTAGGAAAGTGTTTTAAGCAAAACATTATTTCAGAACCCACTTCATGCCCTGAGAGAACTGTGGCAGAGTCAGCAGAAGGACCCCTGACTCAAACAAATGATTCCAACCCTGGAAACCTTGGTCGGGACTTAGCTGGTTTTGAAAATATTGAAGGACCAGTATCAATTCATAACCTGCATATTACTGGGGCATTCACAGCCAAAACGCAAAAAACCAACAGCACTCTTTCTTATACTCTTTACAGTGTAAAGGTGAGATTTTGTGCAAAAATAAATCTTTAAAAGTTTACAATAGTTAATGCATTAGCTAACATAAGCTAACAATGAACAATACTTTAAATTATTCAGATTTGTTTATGTAACCTCTAGAGAACTTACTACTACATTTTTTGATCTATTTAAAAAAATTTTTTATGCAAACACAGTGAACATTGTATCACCATGAAATGTCCAATGTGTCCTTTTTTTGGAGGATCTTTTAACAGAAATGCAATATAATATACATTTTGTAACTCTGTCTTCAAAGGTGTCTGAAGACCTTACTTGATGAAGCGTTTTGTTTTTATTATCTTAGAGTGAGCTAAATCTATTTACCCATTTTCCACTTGCATGCCATTCTCCATGTTATTTCTTTAGTAGCCCTAAAGATACCAACTGCTCAAAAGACAGTGTTTTATATATGCCTTATCTCCTTCAGCAAGGAAGCGAAAACATGACAACATCTTAGCACAGTGTCAGCCACTTTATAGTCTCAGACTGTTGGCTGTATGTCTGATGCATAAGGCACACTTTTCTGGAAACACTTCAGCACATTCGAAGTCATCGTCTGACTGGTTGAATATCACAGGATTTCCCGGAGACGTGTGAGTCGCATTTTTTAACGGTCCGCCTGGAAATAGCACGAAGCCGTCTGACCTAAGAAGTAAGCTGTCGTGTTTACAACGGTTGCTTTAAGAATTCATCAAAATCGACTAAACGCTTAATTCTTTAAACTATATGAGGTTCACGGCATAAACTTTTAATGATATAGTTGCTGTTAACTTTTGACACCTTTGTAAATTTACACTGGTCTATTACTGCGGGGATATTTCCACAACTCCACAAACATTACGCGGCACAAAACAAAGCATAATTGGTTGCTAACTTGTTTTACCCGTCAGTCATATGGTCTCTTGGGCGGGCCTTGCCAAAGAAAGCGGTGATAGGTTCCAGACCTTCAGTATGAAGATCATACACTGGACCTTTAACGAACTCTATTTTACTTTAAAAACTATAACTATATTGGTAGTTTATGTTATAGCTAATGCATTCACCAATGTTAACAAAAAAAGTTTTTGTAAAATATTCTTTGTAATTCATTTTACTAAACTGTTATCAAAAAACGAATACCAAACAAATTTTTGTGTGTGTTTGTAGTATGAAACTGCTGCAGATTCAGAGGCATCAACAGCTGATCAAACTGTCTCATATCATGTAGTAAACCGGCGGTATAGTGAGTTCCTCAATCTTCAGACACGCTTGGAGGAGAGGCCTGATCTCAAGAAGGTCATCAAATGTAAGTTTGATTATTTAAACTTTTAAATCATTATTTTATTCAACATGGGATTTAAGACTTTACAGTGCCAAGCATAACATAATAAAGATGTTTTACATACCTTTCAAGAAAGGAACATATAACTAAATGTAAAGTATGTAATATTATAAATGTGTGAATATCTATATGAAATATAGCTGTCATGTGGCCATTTTTCTGCTTTAAAAATGTGTGCTCATATTTAAGATGTCAAAGGGCCAAAGAAACTGTTTCCAGACCTTCCCTTCAGCAACGTAGACACAGACAAAGTGGAAGCCAGGAGAAGCCAACTGGAATCATTCCTCAGAGTAACAGATTTCCCTTCACTGATAAAACTATTGAATGATGAATTGTGACTTTTATACAAAAACCTGGATCTAGTCTCCCTCACACCTTGTTTTTCCACACTTTTGCAGAAACTCTGCGCCATCCCAGAGGTGGCCAACAGTGAGGAGGTACGTGAGTTTCTTGCCCTCAACACTGATGCCAGAACAGCTTTCCAGAAGAAACCATTGAGTTCACGCATAGACAAGGTTTACTGGAATGTTTACTGAAAAAAACACTGGAAAAGATTTTCTGCTTGTTTGTATTTGTGATATTTCCGTCATATAAACAGATGATGGAAAACATAGTGGACACTTTGAAGACGGCATTTCCGCGCTCAGAGCCCCAAAGCCCAACAGACGAGGGAGACCCGCAGAGAAAGTGAGAATCCTTGTCAAAAAAACTAACATGAATAGCTGTATTTAAAATCAAATTGCTTGTGATGTCACAAAACGTTAAAATTTCAGGCCCCGTCTGAGATTTTCCAGTAAAATTGCACCTTTGCTTAATGTCCCAGACCTGCGACCTAAAGTGACATACTCGTTCAGTGAAACGTGCTCAGTGAGTATCAAATAAAGCCACAAAAAATAGCCATTAACAATGTGCACAACCCACATGACCAAATGCATTCAACTGTTATTCGATTCATGTTTGGATTTTAGCTTTTGGATTTTCTGTACATCACCAAAGACACAGCACGTTCCCTCTCTCTGTAGGTTCTTAAAGGGTTCTCCCTGTCAGATCTGGAGGGTTTTCTGGATGAACAGGAGATGCAGGTGGATGGTGTCTTAAAGAATCCCTTGAGGAGCAGAGAGGAGCAGAAACCTGTAGAGAAGAGATGGAGAGGAACAGGTAGCCAAGAATTGTAAAAGCCAATGTTAAAAGCCTGTTTCTACTTTGTCCTCAAACAGGTATTGTGCTGAAATAGTAGGATTGTGTTTAATTTAACATGTTGTGGATGATGTACTCCATATCAAACAGGAGATGGCAGTACCACCCAAGATAGAGACTCACATAATATACCTGAATCAAATTTTTATGACAGTTTATCTCAAATTTTCCTATGTGAAAGCAAACCACAATGTGAAATTTACACAGCTGAATTGTAATCTGCACTGTTTTAATCTGTGTGTTTGTGATGGAGCAGACACGGCCCTGGCGGACATCGCTCTGAATATCTTGTGTTTGCTGATGAAGGACAGGTGGAGCTGGCTATGTACTGAAAACATCCATAAAACCATCAGACTACTCTTTGGCACTTTTATTGAAAGGTAGTACACACTATTACATACTTCTGACTACTTAATTGCTGCATTAGTAAAGTGTTGTTGACATCTTACAGGGTATATTCAGTCTGAACCGGGTTTAATTGTTTTTGTTCAGTTGTCTTATTCGTGCATTCAGTTGGATTCCTTTTTTAATTTTGACCAAATATGAAATTAATTAATTAAACTTAATTTGAGTGTTGTATTCTTTTTTTAATTTCTTCTACGTAAAACTGTGTGGATTTAATAGAGAAACCCTAATCACTTAACTTTGCTGGCCATGTGGGCCAAGTTGAAACCTGGCCCAAAGCAAAGTAAAAAAAAGTAGGGCCATTTTCTGCTTGAAACAAACAGAAATTATGCAACGCACTGACGAAGGATATTCGTAACTGAACATTGTTTTGACTTGCAGCTGACGCTGGTCATAGTTCTCTTTAATTAATGGTGATTCATCAATCTCTGTCAGTCGTTAAGTCAAAAATATTCCTGGTATGCACAAAAAGCAGCTTCTCATGTCTGCTGTGCTCCACCCAATTAAAAGTAATAGATGGGAAAAGTAGAGGAAGGTGATTGGACCACAGCAGGGCTGAGTGAGAACTGGCCAGTCATCCACCGGGATTGCAGCTGGTATGAGTGCCTTGCGTCATATATGTGGGCCAGACATGCGAAAGCTGTCATAAGAATTTACAGAAGTGATGATTAAAAAAATTTGTAGGAGGTTCTGAACAAACTTTGCAGGCCATTGCACATTGTTTCCTTATTAAGATTAATGAGTCCTCTGGTTTATTGATCTGTGTATTGCGTAGGTAAGGAAACAGTGTCAGCTCCTTTTAAGCTCTCCGATGAACTCAACGACAGATTATTTATCAAGGCATCTGGTGTACACATGCTTTCAAAAAAAAAGTAATCGTATAGGTTGCTTTAAAATACTATACCAAAGCCATTTTGCCAATAATCTATGTCGAAATTGCCTGAAACTGTCACACAAGAAGCTGTTGGTAGGGTGCAAAATTAACTTCTCACCAATGGCAGGTGTAATGAAAAAAAAGAACTATTTTAGGTTGAATTGTTATGCTTATTTTGTACCATTGCTGAACATATCAAAATTTATTTTTTTATAAAAATGGATAGATTCTTTTCTTGCCTGTCACCCACGAATCTGATCAGCTGTTCAATTTTGGTACATTTCATGCTTTCTTGGAGCTCACTGCTGAGGGAAGTATTTATCTGGCTGTGTTCACACAATTTTTTTACTAAATATGCTGTCACTTATTTAGTTTTTCACTCTACGTGGCAATGGGAATGTTTGTTTGCGCACATAGCGTGCATTTCTTCAAGAGTTCTTTCAGTAAATTTCAGCTTGAATGAATCAATGTGACTTTTGAACAATAAGAAGATAATAATACTGAGCAGATAGAATAACAAGCATAAAAACATTTCTGTCATCACAAGGTTTAGCATGGTTGCGTACATGGCAAATAAATGCATTTGGTCTTACGCTGCTGCTGCTTCAGAGCAAGTACGGGAACTTGCTACTGCCAATACATCCACAAAATGCTGCTGTTTGCATATAGGAATGCGGCTGCTGCACATATAACATATGAATAAACCCTGCATGCCTTCGTGATCCCCTTGTAGCAGATCTACATAGGTGGAGCTGGGGAAGGAGGAGGGTTTCTGAAACACCCTGCACTGCTACAACAATCACTAGCTGAGTTTTAAACTTAGAACGCAAGTTTATTGGCTGCTGATATGGAAGCAACTTATTGTGTAGTAAAGTAATTATGTCAGATTGGTTTAGACTTTAGGATTCCGGCATCTAGAATGTAATGCCAGAACTTACTCTTTCATTTATAAAGCAAGGGGTTGTTTCTAAAGAATTTTATTTGTCTGGCTTGTTTTTCATGATATGGACTCAGGAACTATTGCTGTGAGTCATTTACTTCATTTAAAATTTTTATGAATTTTAACAGTTTTAAAAGGGATAGTTCACCCAAAAAAGAACATTGTGTCATTATTTACTCACCATCTAGTTATTTCAAACCTGTATAACTTTCTTTCTTTTGCAGTACACTAAAGAAGATATTTTGATGTTGGTAACCGTACAACGGCGATACCCATTGACTTGCATTGTTTTTGTTTCTATACATTGGATGTGAATGGGTACCACACTTTGTACCAGTAACTTCTTTTGTGTTCTGCAGTGAGTCATACAGGTTTTAAATGACAAAAGGGTACGTAAATGTTGACAGAATTTTCAATTTTGGGTGAATGTCCCTTTAAGAGTGAAGATTAAACCCTAACTTTAAATCATTGTCAATATAAAGAAAACACTTTTATTTTTTTTATTACACTCTTATTATAATTATTACATTTTGGAAGCAAAGCAGATTGTTGTAAAATATACAATCTAAAAGATTCCATTTATATGCTATTATGATTAGTGCTTTGTTAAATAAGGTTGCAATATGTCTCAGATTCTCCTTCCCGATCCAAAGTCCTTGTGCAGTCACTCTGTGCATTTCGCATTACCCTATTTAGGTTTGGGATAAAGTTAGGATTTTGGCCTCGCCCTTATTAGATGCATACGCCAAATATCTTTTTTTCTGGAAGGTTATATTAGGATGGACCTAATGTCAGTTTAATGTTGAGACAGTTGATGCTGCCCTGGTGTGTCTGACATCATCACAGTGGGTCAGGTGTTAATTAGCTGGGTTAAAATCAGCATCTTATGTCAGCTGAACCCAAAGCTATTTTCTGCACATGACATCGTCTTAACTCATGCAATTACTCCAGAATGTTTTTCCGCTTAAGTGGGGGTGTTCATGTGGTTTGGGGTTAGTTAAGTAAGTGATGCTAAGTATAATTACTATCATTGCGATTTGAAAGGAATACTTCCTATAAAAACTGCAAACGGAATGTTCTCGGGCTAGATTTGGGACAAGGAGTAGTTAAGTTGGATTTGAAACGTGTGAAATGCGTGCAGAGGCTATTTGCTTAGATTGCATCATTGGATATTATGAGGGTTTGATGGTGAAGGTCATGAAGCATGTTGATAAACCTCTGTCAATCCAAACTTTTTGTTTTGCTTATGACGCAACCTGTGTATCTTAAATTATGCTGTATTTCATCCATATACTGATGCATTGACAAGATGGCTGATTTAAGGATAGGAAAACATTGCATTTATTCCTGAGCAAACCCAGTATCACAGAGCTGTCTGAGTCTTTTCATGGAAGATCTTATCCCCCATAAAACTTTATTGTCAGGAGACGGCATTCATTTTTATTTACTTGAAGGTCTTTCCATAAAATAAAATATTGCCTATATTTTTTTGTTATAGAATGTACATGGTGTCCCATTTAAGGGATTTTCTAGCATGTGTGAGGCTCTAATATCTTCAATCACTCCTGACTCCATCTGGTAAACATTTGACTTTCAAGTACAAACTTGAACACAGCATGTCAAGGGTAGCTGGAGTTCCGGAAATTCTGATATTATGGAAACAGGCAACAAATATTCAAACTTCACTAACCTTCTCTCTATCCTCACAGCATCCGCCACTGCCAGACATGTGGCAATGCTGCGATATAGTGCCAAAAGATTGCAAAGGCATGCAGAGCTGTGTGTTTTATATACAGTTTTATATACACACTTCAGGCCAATTCACAGGCATTTAAGGACAGACAGTTCATATGGCTCCTTCACATACACTATATCATGTCATGAAACCTATTTCACAATTTGCAGCCAATGTTTAGTTGAACGTTTAGTTTGTTTAGTTTGGCAACCCATTTTCAAACTGTTAGCGAGAGTGTGTATCTGTCTGGTTTCACACTGAATCATTGGTCCCTTAACAGCTATTTTTTTAAGTGGATCAGCTTTGTGAACATCACCGCAGGATAATTATGAAAGCACTCACCCCAACAAAACATTGGCAGAATGAGGTTTCTATGGTGCCTAGTAGGAGAGGAGTCTGGGAACTTATTGCTCTCTGTGGTTCAATGCATGTACTTGCATGGAACATCTTCAAAAAGGGTTATTATGTAACGATCCTGGTTCATTTGCTTTCTTCTCTGTGTTACCCATGTGTGTGATGTGCTTAGGATTCCGTACACAGTGTTCATGTTTTATGTGACGCACTTTGCACTGACACATAAAAAAAGGCTCATGAAGTTCATGCAAAAATGAAAAAAGTGTAGTCATGATGTTCTCACCCTTTTGTTTGTTACGTCTGAGTTTGATTCTTCTGTTGAAGTTGGGTTGAATGCTAGTAACCTCAATCCCCATTCAGTTTCATTGTATGGAAAAAGGGCAGAATCAAATTTTAAGAATGTCTTCCACGGATTTAAAATGACGTAAGGGAGAGTGAATGACAACCATTTGTTTCTGTTTTGGGATAACAATCCCTATAATGATGATGGTTCCGAGTTGTGTGTCTTGAACCTGCAGTGTTTTACTTTTGAACCTTGGTTGGGTTAAATATGGACAAAACCAATCTTTGAGTTATAATTTAGCATATGCTGGATTGTTGTTACTCAAGCATTGGCTGAAACAAACCAACAATGTCTTTGTATGTTCACATATCAGATTTCTCAATGGGAATTCTGCTATTTCAAACAACAATATCATGATGTAATGCAACCAGACAAACCAAATGCTCTAATTCTTTGGGGTTCTATCTGAGAATGAAATGTCCCCCTACAAATGAATACCAAACATGGTCAGGTAGTAGGCTTAATCTTCTTGTTATGCCATGAGGTCACTGGGTTATGATGTGTTAGACATTTTGACTTCAGTGCTTAACTAGATCCCGTTTCGTCTGGGAGCTAGATTTGGAGATGCCTGTTAAAAGTGATGGCATACCATTAGTGACTTATGTATTTCAGCAGCGGACCTCATGTCATTACAAGAACATCTTGGCTGGGTTGATTTTCTTTCTGTCACCTTTAACCTTTTTCATGTTGCATGATGTCACTGACTATACTTTGTTTTTATAACTAAATCAAGAACATTATAAAGAGGAGCAATAAGTCATACAGACAGTTATTGAAGAATATGATCATGCAATCATGCTTTGTATTAACAATGTATTGTTTGAATGCATTTTGTGGTTTCAGAGAATTTGTTGGAATCGAGACATGTAAACAACTTGTATATTTAAGCATTATTTGATTGATTACAGGATTGTTTAAAAAAAAAAGATTAGGCCACTGTTGGCTGATCTTGCCAGTTCTGCTTTGAAGGAAATATTGTTGGACAGATGTATTGTTGAGTTTGATATGCAATGCTCGCCATGAGCCTTAACATTGTTGATGTCATCTTTGTTTTTCTTGAGCCATGTCTCAGGAGCCATTTCAAAAGGGCAGACACATCAATAGTGACTCTTTTTAGATCAGTACGTTGCTCCACACGTTACCAAAAGGGGGCACAACACACTAGCTCACCCAGAAAAATCTTTCATTGTTTAATCACACTCATGTCATTCCAAACCTGTATGACTTTCTTTTTTGTGCAGAACACAAAAGATATTTTGAAGAACGTTGAAAACCAAACAATACCGGACCACTTGGACGTCCACTGTATGTAAACAAAACCACAAATGTCTTCTTTTGTGTTTCAAAGAATAAGGTTTTGAACTCAATGAGGGTGAATAAATATTATCATAATTTTTTTTGTTTGGGTGAACTATTCCTTTAGATTCTCCATCTTTTAATTGATGTTCAGTATGACTTTTAATCCTGATATATTCTTTCTTACCAACCCAGCCATTCAGTCTTATTCAACTCAAACGTAAAAAATATAATGTGCTATTCCTTAGACAGCTGTATATTTATTTTGTCAAACGTTTGAGACTTGGTTGAGGTAATTCTAGTTTCGTCTGATTCTGTAGGACATGTAATCAGATCTTTTTAAATCAGCTGTGTGGTGTGGAAAGCAGCAAACGTAACGCTGTTCAGCTGATGGAGAACTCTGAAACTCTTCAGTCGGTCTTTGTGTGGCCTGATGGTCGGAGATGGTTTAAGTTATGCTCTTGTTGACTCCATGAGATAACTTTATATGGTCCACAGTAGACAAACAAAATTTGAAACAAAAAATGTGCTGGAGTTTTTCCATTTATATATCTGTCTTATATACTTCCCCTTAAGACAAACACACACATGCACTGACAGTGGTGGATAAAAGCCTGGCCTAGCTGGAAAATGTCAAGGGCACTGATTTTATGATTTTCTATTTATACTTGTACTGGAACAAATTTTTGTTAAACCCAATGGTTTGACAGTTGTTGTTATGTAAACTAACGCCTAGCCATCATTTTTTTTAATGTCTTGGCAGCAAAGAGATGGAGTGAGGGGCCTTTGGTTGAGTTCGCATTAAATTGAGAGTGAGAAAAATATGCAGAATTTCACAGATTTCAGCATGTGTGAAAATATAGTGCTAGTTCTCCAACAGAAGTCAGTGCATCAACGCTGGCAAAATGAAATTAGCAGAAGTTGTGTACTGTATGGTTATGTTACATTTGGTGTAAAGATATAGATGACTGCCTGGTCTCTGGGGAACTCAAAAAAGCAGCAATAAACCACCACCCTTAAACCTAAAGTCACAGTTCGAAATCAAAATGTACTAAACTGTGACCCAGTCTGTGAAAACCTGCAGGCTAAAATCCCAAAATCTAATTCTGAGATTACAAGCATTAACGTCTGATTTCAACCAATAGTCTCACCATGATTTCAATCTTTGAATTCTTTATTCAGTCAATATAAAAAAATCAAGATTAAATTTGCACAGAATGTTCTTTGTTTCATGTAGGAGGATTTTATGCAGAAAACAGAAAATCACAAAAAGAAATGACTTTAGCTGATTGATCACAGACTTGGTCACAAATGAACATAACCAGTGATGTATGGGCAAGGCAAGTTTATTTATATAGCACATTTCATACACAAGGGCAATTCAAAGTGCTTTACATAAAGTAATTGACAGAGAGAAATAAGAAGTATCATTAAAATGCAAATGATTTAAGATCACAAGTTCAACTTTAGGTTCATTTTTTTATAAAGAATGTGAGTGCATGTTTTAAAAGAATAATAACAAAAAAAGAGATTAGAATTAGAAATAGAAGTGCAGTTGATGTGAACCAGCACGGTGCTCAGGTTGTGAATGCACAAACAAGTGTGTTTTTAATGTGGGTTTAAAAGTAGCTACTGTTGGTGAACATCTGATGTCTTCTGGAAGCAGATTCCAGCTACGGGTGGCGTAATGGCTAAACGCTGAATCGCCTTGTTTTGAGTGAACCCTTGTTATCTCTAAATGACTTGATCCTGATGATCTGAGAAGTCTGTTTGGTTTATATTCAATCAGCATTTCTGAAATGTCTTTAGGTCCTAGACCACTGAGTTATTTATAGACAATTAATAATACTTTGAAGTTGATTCTAAAAGTGTAAGGACTTGAGGATTGGAGTGATATGCTCAAATTTTTTGGTTCTGGTCAGAATCATGGCAGCAGCGTTTAGGAAGACCTGTAAGGAGACCATTACAGTAATCCACCATGCTGGTGATGAAAGCATGAACTAGTATCACTAAATCTTGGCTTGAGACAAAACATCTGATTCTGGCTATGTTTCTGAGATGGTAGTATGCTGAGTTGCTTATTGCTTTGACATGACTGCTGAAACTAAGGTCAGACTCTAAAATGTCACCAAGATTTTTTACCTTATTTTGTGTCTTTAGACCACTTGTGTCAAGGATATGTTTACCTTATTAGTTGTATCCTTGTTACCAAAAACACTGACTTCATATTTGTTTTTATTTAACTGAAGGTAGTTTTGACACATCCAGTTAATTTCCTCAATTTACTGGCAAAGAGAGTCAATAGGCCTGTAGTCATTGGTTGAGAGGGCTATGTATCTGAGTGTCATCTGCATAGCTGTGTTAGACAATTTGATACTTTTACAGGAAAGTATAAAGTACCTAAAAGCAATTTTTAATTAAAGTACAAATATCTTGCCAGAAAATTACCCTGGAAGTAGTGAAAGTAACCTTTTGGAGTATGACTTGAGAAAAAGTCTTAAAGTAACAGATACATATTGTACTTAAGAAAAGCATTTTCTAACCCTAATCTACTTAAGTATTTAAATCAAAGTTGAAGCAAACATGTTTATATTTTTAGCATAAAGATAAAAAGGGTGCTGACATAGAAAATTCCAACTTTGAAAAAGCTCTCTCAAGCTCACTGTTTTATCTGGAACAACATTGTTGGAACAGCCAAATTGCTAAACTATCAAAATACAAGTTCAGAAACCACATCTTTACAATTTATAACTTTATAAAAGGATAGCTACCTCCCACCCCAATATTATCCCTCTAAGAGAACAACTTTGAACAAAATAAGAACAAATCTGTCGGGCCCTTGCTTCTTTATTTCCTTGCATTCGAAAAAACGCAGTCATTTCATCATTTATTGAAACTGAAAAAAATGTTGTTTATCTTTAAAAGCAACAGCAGATTAAAATGAATCTCGTAGAGCACCTTTTTGCACTTGCATGTTGAGCTTAAACCAATGATTAGTTCAACATCGTCACAGTGACTGGATCGCCAACTTGTCTATTTCAGTTTTGTTTCTATGTTTTTATTTTGTAGTAACGAACATGCTTAGAGGAAATGTATCATAGTAAAAGTAAACTTTTTGTTCAGGAAATGTAGTGGAGTAAAAGTAAAAGTCTGCAGAGATATAAAGACTACCAAAAAATACTTAAATACTTCAGTATTTTAACTTTTTTACATTACAACACTGTATATAACTGAAATTGTACAAATTGATTCAAATTAGCAACCTAGTTATGAATTGCTATGAGGTTGTGTTTGAACACACTTGTCTTATGTATACTTCTACACAATCTTCTAATATGAACAAATTTTAATAATTTGCCCATTTTCTATAAATAAATAGCTTTTTTATCTTTCTCGACTAGAAATAGACAGAACAAGTTTCTTGTAATTTTAGGAAAACATACTTCCATACTTTGTCTGATTTCAGGAAATACCAAACTCTCCTATAATCAAACTTATCAGTCTTATATGTCTGAGTTATTATATGGTTAATCTGGTTTAACATGGTGCTCATGGTCCTTTATCCTATACACACTAACGTTGAAGTAGACTCCAGATATGCTGAAGATTAACCTCTTTTTTTCTTCTCATATCAATTGTGAGACACACCTGTTTGTCAATGTGTGCACTTACAGTCTGTTTATTTGATTGAGGTATTCTCTGAATCGCACATCTTATGTACATACTTGCTATATATACATGTCTCTTGAGGAGTGTATCGGTATATGTCACATTTCTATCTTTGTATACGTCCGTCTCTGTATTTCTCTTGGCACTATTTCTGGAGAGGAGGTACGCGACCTTGGGACCAGTTTTGCTACTCTACTACTGCCAGTCACGCATCACAACATGCAAAGTATAAACAGAGAACACATACACCCCACAGTAGGGACATGGAAAATCAACAAACATGTTCAGCCAGCTGTTGGCAGAACAACGGCCCTCCTGTCCCAACATGATTCTGGGGCCTCACTTGTAAAGTTTATTGTGCATTTCCTTTTTGATAGGCCTAGATGATATGCCTTTATTGTCATTGCATTACAATGGAATGCATGAGAATTTTGATCTGTGTTAGTGGTAAAGATTTGCATATTATTAGCCCTGAGATTTAAAGGAAAATAAGATGGTTGAAGTAAAGATAGCAAAGAAGAAGCGATTACAAGCAGAAAAGAGTGCCGTGGACATATGAGCCCAAATGTTTTAAGGCTATTAGACTGTGCAGAGTTGTACAGAGTTACTTTTGGTTCAGAATCTAATTCAACATCAATTCAAAAAATGTTTAAAAAATAGTTTGATTATGCGCAGTAAAGTGCACAAATCATTTGCCATATGGTGAAATGTTTTGGAAAAAGTATTATAGAAGACTGGCCTTTCTTGTCATTTTCTACAACTTTCAGGATTACATAAACAAAAATGTGATACGTAATTTTGGTATTTTAACAACATCTTGTGATATACATGTTCTTATGCTCACTTTGAATACTTCTGCGGTTTCCTTTAAATCTTTCACTTGTTCCTTTAAAGGAAAGTTCCTAAACTTAACAATGAAATGTAAAGATGTGTTGAATTAAATGAAATGTCTCTCCATGGTTTGAGTACATATGTAAATGTGTTTGTCTTGTGCGGTTTTATCTGATCTCCTAGTCAGATTAAAGGAATGAAGATTTCCGGAAAGCCCATTTTGCATTTCTGTCCCCCTCAGGTGGATAGAGGTAGGCATAGCCCACCTGACCAGTGCCCCATGCTGGGTGATCTATCTACGTGTTCTCCAGGATGCAGTTTGGCCCGGAGGTGAGCTGCCTGTGGGGCCACGGCCATATAGAAGCCCGGAGCAGAGAGAAAAGTCCAGACTTCAGTGCCTACAGTGCCTCATTCAGCTATTCCCAGGTCAGTTTATACCACAAAATTGGAATCGACTTTTACGGATGGATGTATAGAAACAAAATCCTTGAGGAATCTGAGTTACAAACATTGAACACCAGCAACCATGTTCTATATGCCTGTCTAAAGTCAAGGAGTTAAAATGTTGCATGCTTTCCTGTTAATGCGGAGAAGAGAAGCACACATTATTGTTACATACTCAAAATGTTTACAGTAAAAGGAATTGTAGTTTATGCATGGCATTCACTATTTACACCAATTGTAACCAGTGTTTATTTGCATGCGCTGTTTTAACACCTGACCTGCTGAAGGAATTAGGCAAATCAAGCAATTTGAATATGTCAATTCTGGATATCTGGATATATTCCCTACATTTTATCCCTATGCATCATTTAATCATCACCTGATGTAATTAACTTAAATGTCTCTTAATTGCACTAGGCAAATAGTCCTCACTCATTATACTATTTAATAAGACTGATTTATATTCTTATTAACATTGTGGGTGCTGTAAAGAATGAGATATGCATAGTTTTAAAATTGCTCAATGTTTCACGGCATTGTAACTGGTATATGGATAGCATGGGGTTCATCAGTAAGTATTTAAAAGGTTTTCATGATGAAAAGCTTAAAGCATTTAGTAAATTCACCCCATATGTGTTTTGTGTGAAATGTAGAGTTAATTACAGACATGCTTGGTACTGAGAAATGCCGGCTGGTCTGGGAACAAGTGCTAGAGTCTTTACAGGACCCCAGTATCAACAGGTATTAATGTATCATCTGAATTCATTAGATTAGATATAAGGTCACAATATTTACAATTACCTCAATTTTTTCCTAAAAGCACATATGAACGATTTCGGCAGAGACCTTACAAAGTTTGATTTGATGTGGTTATGCACAGGCACTTGGTTTACTGTATCTTTGACCTGCTGCTGGAGTTCCTAGTTCCAGAATTTTCCAAAGAGACGTTCCAGAGGTCCTTTCTGCAGAGTCTTCCAGGGGATGTAGAGAGAACACCAACATCTGCCTGAGGACACTGTGTTTCTTTCCTTCTCTTTCAATGCAGCGCTTTTAGGGTGAGGTTTTTATCATCTTGGTTTATCAGTTTGGCTGATATTGCAGACAACTGCTTTTGTTGAATGTGAACATTATAGATTAATAATTTACTAATAGTCATAACTAGCATTACAGATGGGTCTGGATTGGAATGGAAATTCAGATTAATATAACACTGTACATTTTTTTGCTGTAGTTATGCAGCTCCCTGTAACTTACTGTAGATTTAAATGTAAAGTTCCAAAGCTTTTACATCAACAAAGACTTCATCATCAGTCATAACTTAATGGCAAAACCTGAAACAAATCTGGTCACTGTTGCATCATTGTAGACTATATTCTCGTAAATATTATAGCTGTTACACACTAGCACGCATTTTCCAGTATTTCTTTGTATAAAACCATAGATGGCTCAAACTCTTGTCATTGGCTCATTTACCTACTTTTTAATTGTTTAATGTGTTAAATGGTCTCTGCTCTGTATGGGTTGAGACAAAACAAAGACCTCAGATGTTGATGTCAACAAAGAAAAGGAGGAGATCTAAATCATTCTAATTGGTGTTCTGTTTATGACTTAAGAACATTCTTGCTCAGTAAAAATATAGAATACACTTTGTTTGGATATAATTATCTCTCCTAAGTCTCTTTGAAACAAACAAGCAGCAGATGTGCTGTTTGTATGTCACGAAGTATTACGGTGTTTACATGTAAATAAAAACAAGAAAGTATCTTACATTAGTTGTTTATATGATTACAATTCTTTTATTAGCCTCAATCTGACCAAACAACTTTCTCCACGTCACCTGGCATTGCAGGTCTTGATCTGGAGTTGGACCTTGTTTTACAATTCTGTCAAAACCTGCAACCAAGGCCAAGCTTATGAAGGAAGCCAGTGGAGCAGAATTAGATTAAGTTTATTGGTATTTTCATTCTTGCATCGCCGTCAGATGTCTGGTGCTATAATAAAATCCATGTGTTATTAGTTGGTGGTTTGCTACATGTGCACATGCATTGCACACACACACATGAACGTTTTCTACTTGACTCCGTAGCTAGATTTACTAGTGTGATGACCTCATGATAACAACAGGTGTACAGAGACTTATGGTTCATAAGTTCACTAAGATTCAAATTCAAACAACCAGATGTAGAACTTTCAACATGCATAGAAACTAAATAACTAGAACAAAACATAGATAAAACAAGAATACAATCAATTATTTCTAGAAGATGGACTGTGTTTTTATGTTTGTATGTATGTTCTTTTGTTCGGCAGTCAACCGTGAGGTGGCTGCCGACATTTTACTTTAGTGTTTTTGTTGTAGTTTGTTTTATTCATCGGCAGTCGACCGTGAGGGGCTTCCGGCTGTCTTTTTACTTTTGATTTCATTTTGATTAAAACTTTATTTAAATGTCTGCCAGTTCCCGTCTCCTTCCTTCCTTTTATTGAACATTTCTAAAATATTAATATTTATCTATGCCCCGTCTGTCGTAATGAAAATGGAAGCCATATAAGTACATCTGTCAATTTTAGTATACTCACTTATACGCAGAAAAATATTTAAAAAGCATTGTGATACAACTGATAATGAAGTATCCATACTGGCAAAATTCAAGGATCTAGATATCAACATAAGACCATATAAGATTATGTTTGTTCAGAAGAACCATCATACATTTGCTATAATTTGCTTTGGCTAATAAAACGATTTAAAAACTCTTGCTTTGGTAAAACTAAAAACTCTATTGCAATATATTATGTAACCATGCAGAATCGATTCTGTCAAGCAATTGAATTGCCTCGCATTCCGGGAAATGTTTGGAGAATTAGACTCATAATGAAGATTGTGACAGACTTTTCTGGCAAAGGGAGGAAGGGGCTGGGGGACGTTATGGGATGTTAAACGGAGCAACAATTCCCGGATTCTGCAGATGGTCAAAGCAGAAGCTGAAGTGTTTACATCCTTTACGATGACAACTGTAGTCGAGAGCAGTGTCAGTTTTTTAGCCGATCACTGTAGGGTCAGTTACTTCAGCGACAGAGATGTCAGTAATATTGTTGATGACTATGAATGTTTCACTGTTTTCGTGGCAGATTCAGCACATTATATGGAGAATTCACCTAATACACAGTGCCCTGTTCAAGAGCTTAAAGGAAGAGGAGAGTAATATATGATTCATAGTCTGAGAGGTGTTCCGAAAGATTCATGAAGTGATGTAAATCAATAACATGTGCTGTGTTTGAAGCGGTGAGCTTCAAATCTTTGTTAAAGAAGATAAATAAACCTGTCTTTGCCGTTTTTCATCCTGGCTTTAGTTTATTACACTCATATAAGATGGATTGATATGTTTAATTGCTCAGGATGTATCTGTTTATGCAATAGACTGTGTTTGTGTCACAAATGTGTGTGCATTGTTTCTATGTTGTCCTACACTGAGTTGTTTATCATATGGGAAAGCCTTATGAGTAATTGCTTTGAAAAGAACATTGAGTAGTTTTTCCTCATTAAGAAGAAAGAATAGTGCTTTTGGGAAAATGTAAAAACTGTAAGTGGCCTATAGCTTTTAGAGCTCTATATGGAGAACGTCAGTTCATGGCGTCCATTCGAAACACACAAACAGCTTAATGCTAACTACATCATCCTTTTGTGAACTTGGTGTACAAAGATGGTTTCCGACATCAATGGAATACTTCATTCAAGAAAGGCCGGTTTTCCTGTTTCTGTTATAATTTGAAGCAGAACATATGTGTATACAAAGAAATGACAAAGCTGTGGAGCAGGTTTAGATACTGTCTAGACTGCTATCACCCACCGCTGTCAGGATTGGGGTGAGACAGGATAGAGAATAAAATAAAGTGCAAGTGGTCACAGCCTCAAAGTGATAGTTCACCCAAAAATGAAAATTCTGTTATTATTAACTCTTCCTCGTGTAATTTCATACCTGTATAAATCAATTTGTACTAATGAACACAGAGAAAAATATGGAAGAATGTTAGCAGCTTTCAGTGCTGGAACATCATTGACTACCATAGTAGGAAAAAAGTGCCCAAGAACTGTTTGTTTATTCAAAATATCTCATTTTGTGTTCAAAATTAGAAAAAGACACATTATTTATTTTCTTACTATGGTAGATGATGTCCCAGAACTGCAAATTGCTAACAATATTACAAATATATTTCTTTGTGTTTAACAGTGCAACAACCTGAGAGTGAGTAAATAATTACAGAATTTTCATTTTTGGGTGCCCAAATAATTTAAGGTCTCAACGGACCCACTTTGTGTGTTGCCTGGACTTTATGTAAGGCCAGAAATGGTGTTTTCAATCGATGTCAGGTGAGAGGAGAATTAAATACGGAATTAAACATTTTTATATAATTTTTAGCTTAGAAAAATAATTTGTTATTTAGTCCATTCCAACTACAACATAAATAAGGAATAAGTAAAATGTTATATCATTTAGTAACTTTAAAAGTATTAAGTAACATTAAAACTGTAATATTACGAATGATTTAATAGCATTAAAACATTACAAGTATCTGCTAACATAAAAGAGGAATTATTGAATTTCCAAGTGCAGGTGAAGGCAGCTATTTGCACTGAGGGTACGAAAGAGGAAAAGCTGCCTTTTAAACTTGTGTTTCTTATTTTATTGCAAGGTGTCATAGCATCTGTCCTAACGAAAATATCCATTATCATTAATGATGATGGTTGTACCGGTTCAACCAGAGTAACAGTGGTAAGACACAGGCTTTTATATATTTTACATTATATATTTGACAAGCAAAGTTTTTAATTTCCGTTTTGCTTTCTTGTGTTTGGAATCAATCTATGGAGCAATATAAAAGAGTTCATTTCTTGGGGGGTGTGTGTGCTAACCTTCATTTTCAGCTTTAATTTTAACACACAGCCACCCACAGCATTCAAAAAAGACTGTCAGTATTCATTTGACTGCACACCACACACCGGCCAAACCAGTGAGAAAGCCTGGTGTGTGAGAACTTGCATTTACGTTGTCATGGACTTAGTCATATCAGACTAAAAACCGAGCACTCAGCACAGCAAGCCGTATTGACCATGAATTGTAAGGAAATGGCTTCACAGAGTGTGACCACACAGATTGCGATGTCATGTAGGAATATACGCTAGATCTGCTCAACATTTCCAATAACGGCATTGCATCGCCTATTTGCATAATCATAATGAAATGCCTACTGAGAACTACCCACTGCTTTTCATCTTTAAAAGGTCTTTATACCCGAGCCAAATGTTCAAAATACAGAGAATAAAAGGGGTTTACTGGAATGGTGTGACGTGTGAGTACGTCTTACGCACTTGTGGCTGCTGCACATAGTAAACCTTTGACAGAAATGAAAGGATGGCAGTCTGTTCCAAAAAAGCATGTACCAACAGAGTCCAAAAGAGAATTGGCTCCCAGTGTACGATGTAAGACAATGCAGCTGTCAGCATCTCCAAAGGGTTGCCAGGGGACGAGAGGGCATTTTAGTTTTTTCCATCAGGAATGAATAATAACACATATTACAGGGTCTATGGATGGATTTAGATTGGCTTAACCTGTCTATTTCTCGCTGTATAAACATCTCTGATCTCTAATGCTTAGCTATCGGAGTCACCGTTGGCTACTGTGACTGCTCTGGTTTTGGCCTGTATCCCAAGTGTGAGACATTTGGATGACAATTTGTGACTGTAATTTCCTAAAAGGCCACCCAGGATGGACTTATTGATGAGAGGAAAGATCCGTGAGCGTTCCAGAGTTTTGTCGACCTTCACCATGAAGTCCAGAATATGGAAAACCTGTGTCTCTTTTTCCCTTATGACAACAAAGTTGTAAGGACTTCAGTTTTCATGCACTATTTGTCCCTAGCAGTGAATTAGAACGTTCCACGGATGTAATTTATCTTTCTTGTGTCGGTTTTCACCGTGTCTTGTTCCGTTTCAGATTTTTGTTTGCAAAGGGATTTGATCCCTTTAAGAAGGGTATGTTTTAAGGATGAACAGAATAATAAATAGGTGGAGAAAGAGGAAAAACAAGTGTGAGTGCAAGGACTTACGTTATGATTCAGATCTTCCAGACCCACGTCACATCCAGCATCAGTTTCACCATTGATCCCGCACACATCGATCCCTCCAACGTGCCAATATACACACTCTTCTTCTCCACTATAAAACAATTGCTTTTGCATTTCTTCCACGGAGTTGTATTCCCAAGGGTTTTGTACTCTGGCTCCAAGAATAAGGCTGTTGAGAGTTAGTGCTGGTTTGAGAAAGGCAATTGGTGGGTCAGGAACAGTTCGGGCCGGATTTATGAGTTGATGCTTTGCGACTTTTTTTGACCTAGACTGAAAACATCAAGTCAACGGCTCCACACAAACTGATGCTTATGTTTGGTATCTGATTTAGACCTATCTCAGAGGAGAAGTGATTTTGACTACACGAGTTTAGAACAATGTGGGAGGAATTTCACAAGTGAATAAATTGTGAAACAATCAAGGAATGGAACCGATTTAAGAGTTGTGAGTTCATATTGAATTTGGAGCACTTTGGTGTTACAAAACATGGGTCCTATGGGAATGATTACTTAGCACATGCTGGTTCATTCCAGCATAAATCCAAAACACTGGATAACTAATGGTCTGAAGGGATGATGTCATTATACACTCTTTTGAGTGACAAGAGAGTAAGTACATGATTAGACTTAATGTCTGTTAATCTTATAATCCATTATACAAATCATTCCACTATAAAACAACATGATTCTTAGCACTGCAATGTTACTGTTTGTCCTAGAGAGGGCGGCATTAGGTTATTTTTTCCAATATGTTATGAACATGCTGGATTTCGGGCTTCAAGTGTGATGGCAGTATAAGATCAGAAGTGGTGAGGTGAGGCAGCAATGTTTTGCATAATATGTTAAATGACTGCAATGTCATGAATGTTATCCATGGTAGATTAACTTATGAATTGACAGAATTTTGTAACACCCTGGTTTAAAGCATGCTTTTAATAAAATTGATTGACATTTTCCTAGAAATTCAATTTCTAATTTGTATTATTTTGAACTATTTGGTTGGTTTAACATAATAATATCCATATGTAGCTTGCTTTAATTCCAGGATGTTTTAATAAATAGAATCTCAGTGGAAAAATAAATACTTTCAACATTGGAAGACACCATGATTGAAAATACTCCTGTAAGAAACTTGCAGAATCTTTACACTCCACAGAAGTACTTTTATTTGTAGTGGTTCCTTGGTGATATTTATTTGTTTCTATTAAGTGCATTGTTTGTGATGAAAGTTGTTGCCTGCTGAAAAAAATCTGGCTCAGCCCTTTTTCTTTCTCTTTATTCTGTGTAGCTAACAGTTAGGCCTGTGTGCATAGTAGTGTGTTTAGTATTTAACTAGCAAACTAGTGTGTATCATTATTTTACGTTTTATGCTATAGTCAATTTGTATAGTATAAACAGGATTTGTTTAATGTTAGCCATTTTGGTTCTTTTTGACCTCTGGTCACTTTCTGCACTGCAAAATTGCAACTTAATATATTTAAAAAAATAGTAAATAAGTACATGTAAAGTAGTCGTTTCACTTGTCAAGTGTCAGACTCCGCCCATTCTGCATAGAAAAAAAACAAAGCTTTTACATCACAGCCATGGCTGAGTGCAGTCCAGCATCAAGCCTGATTAGCAACAGACGGTTTTAACAAAGAGCCTGAGAGACTTCAGGGAATAGGGTTGCACGGTGTACCGGTGCTATGATAGCATTACGATGCTAAAGCTTCAAAATACACGCGATGCCTCTCTATTTTTGAAACGGTAGTATCGTAGTACCGCAGTTAAGGTTTCATATGTGTATTAATATTCCTTTGCGTCTGCCTTTCTTGTTAATCTCCTAAATGAATGTGTGTTTTAAATGACTCGGAAAAGACAATGATTCAAATTAGCGTTTTGAACGAGTTGGTTAAATGATTCACTAACTCAGTGGAAAATGAATGCCACTCACTGGCCGTCTTAGTTCTGCATTTAAAGTAATGCTAATATTTCCCTTTATAAAGACTGAATTAGTTCCCACGTGAAAAATTATCTAGTGAATCTAATAAACTATAAAAAATCTTAGACACTAGCGTTTTTGAGTCTTGCCATAGTAACTATTTAGGTAAACTACAGTATTTGCTACAATTTATCCAATAACTACAGCTAATACAACAAAATATTCTAGTGCAAAGTATAATACAGTTTACTATAGAAAATACAAAATGTTTCATTTAAATCTGTGTTTTTTGTATGGATATGAATAATGAACATGGCTCAGCATCGTTATATGATTTGTTATCGAGTGACTTTAGCTGGTATGCTATCGTAGGAACATGTTTATGGTACCGTGACAACCCTAACAAGGAGTGCAGTGATTCGCAATGACTGTCAATCAGGGAAGACAGAACATAAGACACTTACGTAAGGAAAGAGATAGACTTAGAGATTCTCTCATTCCACATTTAGATTAAAAGTGTGCAAGTATTTGTGTGCTAATTGGCATGCAAAGGATGATAGTAAGGTACTTAAATGACTTTTGCTGTGATATTTACTTTAATTTATAAAGTTAGATCCCAGTGTTCATAGGTAGCATTATATTGCTCTCCTGTCAGGCGTTCTCTTGAGTCTGCTGTTTCTTAGGCTGTAACTGGCTAGCTATGGTCTTTAACATGATCTATTTTTCTTTGTTTTAATGCCATTGCCAAGTTTCATGTTCTTTTCAAATGGTTTCCCCTTTCTCTCTTTCTGTCTCTCTCTCTCACAATTTCTCTATCACTTTTCTGCACATGTTCTAAACCAATACCACATGATGCTGAGCATACAAGCCAAAACGGCTTCGTACAAAAAAGGGCTAACTTTCAGTTTAAGGCTTTTGGCTTGTTTAGGAGAATGCAAGTTTGATGGAAGATCGTGTTTTTGTCTTCACATCATGCATGAGACATGTTTGGACATTGCGTGAAACAGGACCATGCTGGAGCTTGGTGGGCAAAGTGTACATTCTTGACAAGTAATTGTTTTCTCGCTCTCTTGCAAACTCCTCCAAATTTTAAGCTTGCCAGTTCATCCTCTTTATTGTCTTCTTTTCTCCTGTTTTTCCAATGATGTGTCCGACCGTCAAGGTTTTTGCCTTTTTTAGTCCAGGCGAGATATACACTGAAGTTGAAGTAAAATGAATGCGGTGTGAAAACTTCGGTTCATTAAGTGCCTTTTCTGGAAAGAGATGCAGGTGTTGTCATCAAACTCATTTAAAAAAGTTGCAGTTGACAGATCGAAAGCATTCCCTTCACAGCTGAGGATGTGGTAACTGTCACAGGCTGTAATGGCATATAGTCACGACTAGGGAACAGGAAAATTGAGAGCGACACGCGGCAGAAAAAAGTGTTGAGAGCAAGCGTGCCGTGGCTGTCAAGTGCGACTGTCCCAAAACACCTGATTCTTGTTGCTATCATCTCATTTTTCTCATGAAATGCCTTCATGATTAATAACCAGCTGATACTCTTTCAATTTACTTTCTACCTTGTTGCCACATATAGGCCTACCTTAAAGATGTTCTTGATTCAGATTACATGTACTGTTTTACAACCAAATTTATGTGACGCAAATTATTGCTGGCTTTTTTGTGTAAAAAAATACGGAACATACAAACAATACGATTTTCTAGGTAACGCTGTAATTGGACCACATGCAAGGCTAAAATAAAGGTATCCCAGCCTGCCTCCCTCCTTATTTGGATAATGTCTGGACATTCTTAGAGCAGAATGTTGGATGAAATGTCTCTGTACGCCAAGTGTGTAGAGAGGCCGAGTATACAGTAAATGGACATGGTCTGGTCTCCATTGGCTGCTCTGTAGCCTGTAATCACACGGCTAATCTGGAGCCAATCCAGATATATTACAAGTCAGCTCAAACAGTCCGTCTATGAGATTGCACAGAACACATCCATCAAAACATGTGTCGGTCTAAATCACTGATTATGGGTGAAAACTGTGGGAGAAAGAGGGAGAGAACAATTTTCAGACAGAACGCCATAGGTGGACAAAGGCAGCTTGTAATTTAAACAAGAGCCCTTGCCTGGTCCATATATCATAAGCAAAACATGCTTCCCTCGAAACATGAGCAGTCAGAATTAGAGTATACTAATACTTTTGAACACATTTTGACTTTTCTGAATTTGGTTGTGCAGTGACTGTAGTCATATTTTAAAGAGCTCAAAATTTGGGTGGAGGACGTGCAGGCCCGGCAGGGTAATTCAAAGCAAAGTCCAAGTTTATGGTTTATTTCAACTTTTAGTGTTTTCATGTTGTTTTACAAGATCTCTGTTCTGGCTATTTAGTTTGAACATTACTGTGTCTAATTACTAAAGCTGTTTTGTGTGCACTGGTTAGTCATAAACTGTATCCTTTTGATGTTGGGAGGCTGTTTGTGAGCGGTGAGTCCTGTACATCCAGTATGTTTATGGAATTCCCCTTGAATCCCCCAGTTTGCTGTTAGATCATCCGTCTCTTGCTGCCCAGCTGCAGACCTCAGAGTGTGTGTTGGTCAGATAGTGTGTTTTTGTGTGTTTTTGTGCGTCAAACAGCTGCAATTTGAGTGGCAGTTGCAAGTCCCCTTGGGATGTAGCGGCTAGCCAAAATATGCATTGAAGTAGTCCTTCAATTGTGAGTCATGTTTTGTTCTTGTGTGTGTGTGTATGCAGCTGTGCAGATACCAGGCCAGTGTTTCAATGTATATGTGAGTCTTGGAGCAAATACCTGCATGTGGGTTTGTGTGCGAGTCGCGCAGCTGTGACCCGACATAGCGCCTAATGCTCGCTCCGGTCAAAGCGACCCTCCGAAACACTTGTCAGCTTAGCATGGCTGAGTTTGCATGGGCTTATGTTTGAGTTAGGGGTTTTAAATGTGCTTCTGGGAGTATTAGGTCAGTGTGGATCTTAACACATTTGTTTTGCAAGCATTCTTTATGCCTGGTGGGTGGGTGTGCACCAAATACAAGGTGTTTAAGTGCAACCCTGACCAGGCGGTGCAGTGCTCTGTGGGTTGCTTTCTGCTGGCATTCACTCAAAACCTTGAGTTAGTGACCTCTATGAGCAAGCATCTACTATTTATTTGTCGCTTTACTTGTATGCCAAATGAAATGAATAAACGTAAATGTGGTCATGTATTTATGAAAATAATGTGTAACCTTTAATAATTGTAACTTTGCAACGCAATAGGCAGTTTATAATGTTGTATTTTAATATGTTAAACTTGTTACAATATGTTCAAAGTTTGCCATTACCAGCTTACAGACATTATTGTTGCCCTCCCTACACCCTCATATAAATCTACTGTATTATTTTTTTAAGCATGCAAACACGATTAGAAAAATGACACAGTGGTCTTTTTATTTATCTCCCCCACATACCATTTGTGAACTGTGTTCACTGTTTTTTCACATCTAATGCAGCAGTTTTGGGGTCAAAGAACTCTGGCTGGATCGTGAAGTCCGGATGTGAAGTTGATTTTGCTGGCCCAGATGGCTTATGTATACGCTGGTTATATTCAGGTTGGCTTGAATCCTCAGGGTTCACAGGATGCAGCTGCATTATATTCAATTGTTATGTTGGCCATGGTGACAAATCGATCAGCTTAAGCAACATATGCTTTTGCAAAATCACTCTTGAAATGCCAACAAAAAGGAAAAAAGAATAAACTAAACAAGCTGTTCGAAAATAGCGTTTGCTTAAAGAATAAAAGTTTTGATCAAACAGAAATGTTAAGGTGTTTCATTGGTTTTAAAATATTTGCATGAGAGTTACAGTAGACTACCAGTTACCAGAATAAATGGCAGTGCTCTTCTTTTGGCAAATTGTGTATTCACTTAATCTCTATGTAGCAAAGTTTCAAGAAAGGAAGAAGGAGGCGGGAACCGGCGAACACTAAACCGACTGCCGGCCCCACATACATAATATAACATATCATAATATCCAGGCCTGGTCCTCTCTCGTCATACACTCTGTTGCTCTTCCTTTTATGATCTCCTCAGTGAGAGATGCGAGGCCGGTGCAACGCACAGCTGACAATCATTGTCACTTGCGTCACCGGCCTCGCGTCGTTCCCTCACGCCTCTCTTCCCGCCTTGCTCGTTACACTCTACAATAAAAAAATGTCTGTAGAGCACAGTTATTTAAGGAGTGTAGAGGGGCCATGCTGTAAATCTGTATGCTGTTAAAATGGGTGGATACTTTACGAAATATTAAGCAATGTTGGCTTTTGGTATTGCTTTTGTAATAGTTAACATAGATATTTTGAGTATTTGGTTTTAGACCACAGAGAATTTATATAAGACTTATAATTGGCAGGCACATCGACTTGCAGTGCATTCAAGGTGTACATTTTAGCAGGAGGTTTTTTACCGGGATTTCAAAGCCCAGCGCTCTACTCGTTGAGCTACAGAAACAATATGCATATCGGTGCGTATCGAAACTTAATGGCCTATAATTTCTGTTGTAACCGTTTAATCCAAGATTTCCCTAAATTTACTGTGTTGACAAAATGTTCTTTATTACAGTGCTTTATCTATTGTTTTAATGATACATCTTAATTATGATACTGTAGGTTCTTTTCTCTTTGTATGCATTGGCTTTAGCAGCTTAAAGAATGCTGACTGCTTGCTGTGCAACCTTTGCTTCTTGTGACCTGTGTTCCCCAGTGTAGTCTCACACCTGACCTATGATAGAAAAGAGAAGAGCCAACCTAAAACAGCGCATGAAATCATGGGAAAGGAAACAGTCCATAAAAATATGTTGCAGCCATCCAATTTATGTGGTGTTTAGATTGGATTTTCACTGCTAAGTAAAACACAGGATTGAGGGGGAGACCGAGAATTATAAGACAGTTCTTAAATTGTTTTTTTCATTAAAGTCAGGTCAGCAATAATGGGGTGATACATGGGGTGAGAGCAGGAGTTCAGTCTTGTATCTCTGGTACACGCATGCACATTTTTTCAAATAAACATTATTCACAACCCCTGTATAGCATATTGTGCAACCTAAAAGTTATGAGAATCGGAGCATCTTGCTAGTATATCCATACTTAACCGAAAGTATTTTCTTTTTTTGTTGTTGTTGATTAAACCATCAGTGAATCGTGTTTTTAGAATTAAGAAACAGCTTGGTTTGAACCAGAATGCATTTTCACATATTAACATGTACCTTTGTGCAACGGTATGTGTAATTTATAGCCTACCTGGATCGTCAAAGTGTTTGGATTTGAGTCTTGTGTGCATGTTTAAGGGATGCACCAATATGTCAATTTTTGGTCGATAACCGATAATTCTTTAACAGTGTAAGCCGATACCCGATATATTGGCCGAAATACGTTATCTAAATGTTAATATATAATTCCCTAAGACTGAAACAGAAGGCCAAAAGTGGACAACTGCCTTTATTTGAAAACACTGACAGCAGAAAACAAGGTAGCCATTATTTATTTTTTGTACCACTAGTTGAAGATACTTTTACCTTCAAACTTTTCTACTATATCTTTTATTTAATAAACTAATCATAGATGTTCTTCCAGTGCAACTAAAAGTAATGTATTAAATTTTAACTTTGAACAGCGTGCAGCTGATGAAGTTTAACCAGAGGAAATTATTTATCGGCTATAATATATCGGCCTAAATTTAATTATATAGGGATGCATGATAAATCATCAGCAATCGGTATCGGCCGATAAATGGTAATTTTTTGTATTATCGGTATTGCCCGATACGGATATTGCTGATGATTTATAATGCATCCCTAGCATGTGTGGTCCAACATGGAACCATGCATGTGTGTGTGTGTGTCTGTAAGCGTGTAGGAGAGGTCATAGCAGTGGTTTAAACACAATACATCATCCTTTCATCCTGCCATTTATGTATACAGATGCAGCGTGTGTTCTGACTAGTGATGAAGTGCTCAGGTGTAACAAAATGTTTAGCTTTTTCTGTGAGCCTTGTTATGATAAAGGGTCTCTGAATTTTTATGTCAAACTTGTGCAAAGCACATAGAACAGGTGACTCATTTAAAAATAGTGTTTTGTTTACAGTATGTTGCACATGTTTTCGGTTTATGTTCTGTGAAATCTCCAAGAATAATTTCATGAATAACATGAAGCCCTCTGCCAGTTTGATGATGTCACTGCCTTGTTGATATTAATGTACACTTGAGTTTTTATTTTATCATACATTTGTTTGAAACCAAGGAACATGTGTCAGATCAATTTTTTTCCTAATTTCTTGAGTAAAGATTTGAATTTGATTAGGAAACGCGGATCTCTGCCAATAAAGAGAAATTAAGTTGTGATTAAGAGGAAGGTGTTTTGTTATTTTATATTGGCATTCAGATTGAAAGGCTTAATGATGACAGGGCAGATCAAATTTCAAAAACATTCAATTTGAAAACACTGCAGTTTAATTATGTAAAATCTGTTTTTTTTTTTACGGTTCAGTTGCACTGTTACAGTACTTCAATCTGTGGTCAACCATTTCTGAGTTACATTATGGAGGAAGGACGTTTGTCTTGGCAGGCAATGACTAGCTGATGACATATACCTAGCTCAGTAAAACCTCTTTTAAAATGACGTCACTCATGGTGGAAAAGACAACAAATAGTTTTCTACTTTGAGAGACATGCAGTAATGTAGTGCTGATGTCATCTAATATAACAGAGCTGTCCTCCAGTCACTGGTCTTAAAGACACGGTTGAATTTACTAAAAATAAGTTTCTTTAACCGACAGGGTTGTTTACACGCACGTCATCTGTGATGTTTTGCACACATTCAATTTGAATTTTGGATAGATCAATAGAAGTGTAGCAATACGTTTTTGAGGATGCAGAACACCACATAGGCTATTGATATATGCTTGGACACTCATCTGCATTATCAATTCAATTTTATTTATATAGCACTTTTCACAATGTGGATTGTTCCAAAGCAGCTTGCCCTGTGGCTAGGATAAATAATGATAAATAAATGGAGAAAAAAAAAAACTTGGAAGAAACCAGTCTCAGCCGGGAGGGCCAGGTCTCCTTTGACGTGTCACAGCACTCAGTGGGCCTTGTGGCAGACCGGAACTTTGCCCCGCCATTTATCAATCAAACGTAGAAACGAGCGCAGATCAATGCGCAGAAATCGTGTTACGACATGGTTTACGTGTGATTCATCAAACATTCGTATGCTGCCGATACAGTTAACAGCGATTGTGTACTGAACCGAATTCCAGCTGAAGTTTGTATTTTTTATAGGATATTTCTGTTTTGTAAATATTTTATTTTATTATAGTGTTTCTCTATTATGAATTTACATTGAAAGTATTGTTGTTGCTTAACATTATTTTGGTTGTATAATGCATTTAAATTTAAACAAATTGAAAAACCTCAGATTACATTAATGTGTTCATATTAAAACGAATGTAGATATAAATTACTGACACAATTATAGAATAATGTTTATATTTAAATGTTTTATACAGCTTTCTTCATTTAGGTGAAGAAAAAATGGTCTGTGGCTGAGGAGACAGATGCATGTTTCTGAGCAGGATAAAGGTTTAAAATCTGCTAATCTTGCATTTCAGGGTGCTTAAATTAAGCATGCAGCTTTATATTTTGCGTCATTTATTTTTCCTCTTTCAGATCTGTCAGAGGCAGGACCTGCGGTCTTCAGCCCCACAAACCGGCCTGGAACCTGACACACAAAGCCAGGTAACCTCGAGCTGTGACCCAGTGCCTCTACCCTATCGAACACTGCACAAATAAAAAAAAACATTAAATCTTGCTGTTTTCATTAGAATGCATATTTGTCGAACAAAGAAGCTATCATCCTGCTAATAGATAAACTAACCCATTGCATATAAATATATTGATAAGGCTGTATTTGTTCTTGGTTGGGGATGGAATTGCCTAAGCTTGAGCTGGGATGGTCAGATGGTCACTTTGCTATTGGGTGGTGATGCCTGAGATGGAGCTGGAATGGCTCTTGCAGGAGAATGGCACGGGATCTTCAGCTGGATCTGACGTAATCTCTATTTAGGGATGGGCATATGACATTCATCTGGTCCTGGCGTTATCTCTCCATACTTCGGGATGGACCCACTGAGGAGGGCAGGAGAGAATAATTAGCGAAGCTGTACAATAATTCATTAATTTATTTTAGCATATTATGCATTAAGTGAATGCTTGGCTGAAAAGATGTGTCTTTAATCCAGATTTAAATTGGGAGAGTGTGTCTGACCGGCGAATGGTATAGGTATTTCCAGAGTTTAGGTGATCAGATCAGATACTGTCCTGTGAATGAGTGATGGCATACATGTTTCTGTCTATGTGCCCAGTTTGAATGCTTTCCAGGTGACAGCCTGAGATGTCGTGTTTGATTGATTGTGCTGTAAAACGTGCTCCAGCTGAAATTACTCAAATCATCTGGAGAAGAGGGATGGAAAGAGTGGAATCTCAATCATCCATCCTTGGGAGTTGACACGGAGGGGGCATGAGAGAATGAGAAGGAAAAGTAGGCCATTTTTTGGTCAGTGAAAGAGAGAGGGATAGATGGGGGATAGTGAGAGAAGATGGGATGACATTCTTGCACACTCTGAACAGCTGAGTTCTCCACGCCTCATTCCACTGAGCTAAGTTTCAAGATGTCAAAAATGAGCATCAAATAAAATACGATTTGGAACGAGCATATGAGACTTGTGGGAGCACATGGACAGAGGAATTAATGAGTCTGGAGGGATTGAGACCTGTGTGAAGAGCCCAGCTTTCACATGCAGACAAGTGACAGGGGCTGATGAACTGCACCTGTCTGGAAGAGGTCGATCTTTATTAAATAACCTATAAAGGGGTGTGACTGATATGATGATGATGAGTTTTTAATAGTTTGAAAAATATGTATCGTTTATGTGTGAATACTGTATATTTCAAATACACCATTAAAACTGAGATATTATACTTGTATGTGTGAATATCTGTAATTTTTTTAAAGATTAATTTCTTACAGGTTTTTATTATAATGGTTAAACAATAATTATTTGAAAAAAAATGAATGAAAGAAATCTGCACCCTGTCATAGGCTATATTGTTTCTGGGGAGTCTTTAATGAATGGCACATTTCCATCAGGCAGAACATTTATGACAGTTGTCAGACTAAAATGTGTGTTATTCAATTAAGATTCATAAACTGTTCATAATTATTTAATATTATAATTTAAAATGGGGTAGATTTTGGGATTGGAGCCAGCCATTTGCCAGTGAGGACAAGCATATTTATCGTTTTTGTCACCGGGTGGAAAAACCCAGAGATTCAAAAATCCCTCATTGGTCCCAACTCTGGCTGTGCTTGATTGCTGGCCATAACGAGCGGCAGCTGAAGTGAATTAAGCTGCGCTTCATTGAAGCACGCGCTCAGGACAAGGGTGCATATAAGAGTGGTGTATCTGGGCGAGCAGGGTGTGGTGTATCTGGGCTGGTGTGTGGCTTGACGGCGGCTTAACAGGAGGGAGCTGAAGGTTGGATGTCTGATCGGTGGTCTATTGGGAAGAGATTACACAGCAGAGGAGAAGATCGCTGATGTGTTCACGTCAATCTTCTGAAGTCGTCATCCTTGGAGTCATTCACCCTACAGCGAGAGGAGAAACGGGTCGACTAATCACTGTGGAGATGAAGTGAGTTTGCAGTGTCTGAGAGAGGGAAATGTACACGCGTGAGGATTTCGAAGAGTGATTTATGCACGAGTGTGGTGAGGTCTAACGACTGTGTTTCTTCCGAAACTGAGATGAATGACAATTGACGTCTGCATATGAAGTTCCCTTTACATTGATCTGTCTAAAAGCTGTGTCCAGGTTTTCCTTTGTGCCCGGTGTGGCGACAGACTCCAGCCGAGCCCGAACACCGTCATTGTCTGTCCCTCGGAGAAGAGGTGAAGTTGCTGTCTTCCCGCCGACTGTTCTACGAACACACACACCAGCCGAGCCCGAACACCGTCGTTGTCTGTCCCTCGGTGAAGAGGAGAAGTTGCTGTCCTCCCCTGGATTGTGCTGTGAACTGACACACCAGCCGAGCCCGAACACCGTCGTTGTCTGTCCCTCGGGGAAGAGGAGAAGTTGCTGTCCTCCCCCGGACTGTTCTGTGGACCTACTCACCAGCCGAGTCTGAGCATTGTCGGCTGCCTTTTTCACGAACATATCCGAGGAGGCGAAGAAAGCCACTGTCTCACCCACGAACATTCGCATCACTGCTTTTATTGTTTTAAATTAATAAAATACTTACCCTTTTAAATTCACCTCTTGTTGTCCGCCTCTTGGTGTCCTCTGGTGTCTGCTCCTCCGGAGTGTGGTTATTGACCCTCGGCCCTAACATCGGTGACATCACTTTTGGCGTAGTTTGCAGGGTTACCACTCGGAGTTGAGCGGCCGGAGGACCCAGGATGGCGGACGAGGACTTGCCAGCCGCCCGGCAGCCGATGGCATCTATGTTCATGGGAGTTCCGTGGGCTCAAAAGTATGGTGGATCTGGCTCTGAGTTGAGTTTTACGGACTGGAGGGCGCAATTGGAGTACTTGGCCGGACTGCAAGGGCTCAGTGAAGCCCAGAAGATACAGTTTGTCTTGAATTCACTTGAGGGGGAGGCGAAGAGAGAAGTCCGAGCAGCACCTGAAGCCGTCCGAGCCACCACACGGGCCATATTCGAATTTCTGTCTGGGCAATACGGTGATTCGACTCCGGTGGCAGTGTTACGAACACAGTTTTTCAACTGTAAGCAGGGACCTGGGCAGACACTGCGAGCGTTCGCTCTGCGACTACGGGAACTGTTCTCCAGGCTGAAGAATCGAGAACATCATGGATTGGGAGAGGAAGAGACATTGTTAAGAGACCAGTTCCTGTTGGGGTTACGAGAAGGTCCAATACGACAGAGTCTGAGGTTACAGCTTCGAAGGGACGCCACCCTGACATTCGAAGATGTACGTAAGGAGGCCCTAGCCTTGGAACAGGATCACCATCAGGCTGTAGAGACACCGGTGTGTATGGCTGCAAGCGGAATGAGTGCCCCAACACCGCCCGAACCGACCGACTGGAAGCGGACCCTGCGTGCGGAGTTAATGAAAGACGTCCGAGAAGAAATGGCCGAACTCTCAAAATCCATTCTTGGAGAACTCCGCCGTGGACGGCCAGAGCCCCTGCCCCTACCTCGAGAACATTCGTATTCTGACGGAGGGAGAGATCCGGGAAGACGCACCAGCCGTCCGTTCAGTTCCAGGTTCCAGTGGGATGAGCAGGGGCGCCCGATCTGCAACACCTGCGGAGAGCCCGGACACTACAGCCGCCAATGCGGTTCCCGACGTAGCTCGCAAGGGGGTTTTTAGAACGACCGGCCACTGTGGGTCAAGTGGTCGGGACCCCCCGGATAGACCCTTGTGTGGACTCGGCTCCACGAGACGGCCTAGTGGGACGCTGTCCCCTCCTGGAGATCAAGATCAATGGCGTTACTGTTCGGTGCCTGGTAGACACAGGGTCCCAGGTCACTATGTTGTCTGAGAGTTTGTCCAAAGATCTGTTTGATGCTCATCACTTACCCGAAGCTGAAGTCCCTTGGCTCACCCTGCGTGGGGCAAATGGCCTGCGCATCCCCTACATCGGATACCAGGTCACCTACTTCGAAATTCATGCCACCACAATCCCGAAGAAGGGGGTAGTGATCGTGCGAGACTCCTGTCTGGGAGAACATCGAGCCCTGTTAGGGATGAATGTCATCATGGACTGTTGGGAGGAACTGTTCCAGGCTGGACCTCTTCGTTACACCTCCACCGCCGAGAAGGAGGAGTGGGAGCGTGTTGTGACTGACTGTCGGCGAGTGCAGGTGGCGATTTCCCAACGCGACCGGGAGGACGTGGGTCGGGTGGCCTGTCGTTATGCTGTCTCTGTCCCTGCCCGGAGCGAAGCTGTGGTCTGGGTTCGGCTGCCAGAACGGACCTATGGCCCTGAAGATTGCCTCCTGGTTGAACCCCACTGGGAGTGCCAGACTGTTGAAGTCGCTCGGGGGTTAACAGTAGCCCGTCGGGGCCGAGTCGCAGTTAAAGTAAGAAACCCGAATACTTACCCCGTCCATCTGTACCGTCACCAACGACTGACCCGTATCACGCCTGTAGACCCCCACCAGGTGAGGGAGGGGCAGGAGGTCCGCTTCTGCCAAGTGAGCGCCACAGTGGTCGAGGTTGGCCTGGCGGAGAAGGAGTCTCGTCCTGGTTCCACTGTACAGGGCATGCCGGGCCACCTTCAGAGCGAGTCCCTGGAAGGAGAGGGCCAAACGGAAGAACAAACCCGCAAACTCCAGAGTCTACTGACCAAGTGGCAACACGTCTTCTCCACCCACGACGAAGACTATGGGTGCACCGACATAGTCAAGCACGCCATTCCTACTGGAGACGCCCCACCCAGTCGGGAACGATACCGCCCAGTCCCTCCGACTTTGTATACGGAAGTACGAGCCCTACTGAAAGGAATGTTGGGACGAGGAGTTATCCGGGAGAGCAGCAGCCCATGGGCCGCCCCAATTGTCCTGGTCCGCAAGAAGACAGGCTCTTGGAGGTTTTGTGTAGACTATCGGAAACTGAACTTGGTCACCAAGAAGGATGCCTTTCCCTTACCCCGGATCGAGGATTCCCTTACGGGACTGACCGACGCCAGCTGGTACTCTACCCTGGACTTAGCGAGTGGCTACTGGCAGGTGAGGATGGAGGAACAGGACCGTGAGAAGACTGCTTTTACTACCCCCTTCGGCCTATTTGAATGGGATCGTATGCCCTTCGGCCTCTGTAACGCTCCTGCAACCTTCCAGAGGCTCATGCAGCGATGCCTGGGAGGGCAGCTGATGGACTCCGCCCTGGTTTACTTAGATGATGTGATCGTCTACTCCCCTGACTTCAATTGTCACTTGTCACACTTGGAGCAAGTCTTCCGGGCAATGGAACGGTATGGACTGAAGCTCCAGCCCGGGAAATGCCAGCTCCTCAGAAGAGAGGTTCAGTTCCTGGGGCACCGGGTGAGCGCTGCAGGAGTGGCTGTTGATCCGGAGAAGGTGTCTGCAGTGCAGGGCTGGGTCCCTCCGAAGACCGTAAGACAGGTACGGTCCTTTCTGGGATTCGTCGGCTACTACAGACGCTTCATAAAGGACTTCTCAAAAATTGCAAAACCCCTGAATCAGCTGCTGGCCGGTACCGGTGCCTCGCGGAGCCGAAGTTCCCCTACCATCACCTGGAGTCAGGAGTGCGGGACCGCCTTCCACCGACTCAAGCAGGAGTTGTTGCAGGCCCCCATTCTGGCTTACGCCGATTTCACCCAGCCTTTCGTCCTCTACACTGACGCTAGCAATAGCGGGCTGGGAGCTGTACTGGCCCAACGACAAGACGGGACAGAAAGGGTCATCGCCTACGCCAGTCGGAGCCTCCACCCTGCTGAACGGAACGATGCCAATTACAGCATTTTCAAAATTGAGCTGCTGGCCCTGAAGTGGGCTTTGTGCGAGAAGTTTAAGGATTACCTGTGGGGAGCCGAAGTGCTGGTAGTAACCGACAACAGTCCGCTGGTGCACCTGCAGACCGCGAAACTGGGAGCGGTGGAGCAGCGGTGGGTGGCCCAGCTCGCCAACTTCAACTATCGGCTACAATATCGACCAGGCCGAGAGCACATAAATGCCGATGTCCTGTCCCGATTACCACCAGCTAGGGAAGGGGGAACTTCAGGGCCAGAACCAGAAGAAGGGCTGATGGTGGGAGTGGTGGAAGTACCTGGAGCACGAGCAGAAGGCATACCAGCAAATTGGGTATGGGACCCCCATCGATGGAGGGAACGGCAAGAGCAGGATGAAGGGCTGGCTACCCTGTGGACCTACCTGGAGAGGAACAAATTCCCTGGGGTGGAGGAACGACAGGGACATCCGGTGAGGGTAAAGAAGCTTCTGGGGCAGTGGAAGAGGCTGAAGTTGCGAGATGGTGTGATCTGTAGGTCTGTTCTGGACTCGAGGACCCATGAGATGGTGTCTCAGGTGGTGGTGCCTGAAGCCCAAATTCAGCCGTTGCTCCAGGCCTATCATGACCAGTTAGGACATCAGGGCCAAGAACGGACCGTATCACTACTGCGTCGGCACTTCTTTTGGAGTGGTATGGAAGAGTCGGTGGGGAGGTATGTACAAGGATGCCCCCGTTGCACGCTGTTCAAGTCCCGGCGAGACGTGAGGGCCCCTATGGTTCCGGTGCGACCCAGAGCCCCGTTACATATGGTGGCTATGGACTTCCTGACCTTAAGTCGCCCAGCAGACCGCTACCAGAACATCTTAGTAGTGACTGACTTGTTCACTAAGTACGCTTGGGCCATACCAACCTTGGACCAGACCGCCGCCACCACTGCCGGTGCCCTATGGAGACACGTCTTCCAGCCCTTTGGATGTCCCGAGACGCTCCATTCTGACCAAGGGCCGAACTTTGAGTCCCGTGTCATCCAGGAGCTATGTAGTCTGTACGGATGCCGGAAAACCCGCACCACGCATTATCACCCACAGGGGAACGGAGGGTGCGAACGCTTCAATCAGACGCTCTTGAGTCTACTGGGAACACTAGATGCAGATCACCAAGGTTACTGGGCGGACAGCCTGCCGGCCCTGGTGCAGGCCTATAATAACAGCATTCACAGTACAACGGGTTATGCCCCGACTTACCTGATGTTTGGGAGGCATTTGCGCCTGCCCACAGATCTGCTGTTGGGAGTAGTCCCGGCTGAAGCCCCCGCTACCACCACTGAATGGGTACACCGACACCATCGTCAACTCCACTCTGCCTACGACAAGGTAACCAAGCATCTGGAGACAGCAGCAAAGAAGAACAAGCGCTTGTACGACCGCACCGCTCGAGAGGCTCCTTTGCTACCCGGAGAACGGGTACTGGTACGGGATAACCGGCGCCAGGGGAAGGGTAAACTCAGTGACCGGTGGGAAACCACCCCCTACGTAGTGGAGCAACAGCAAAGGTCTGACCAACCCGTGTACACCATCCGTCCCGAGGGTAAGTCAGGCCCTGTGAGAGTCCTGCACCGAAACCTGCTGCGTCCTTGTCCAAATTACCCGCGACAAGAGACCGAGGCGCCGCCAGCACCTGTGGCCCCTGCACCACCTTGGGTGGGCTGGCCTATGATTCGAAGGGCCCCAACTCCCGAGCCCAGGGAGGGGGAGGCCGAGGCCCCAGCTCGACGCTCCCAACGGGAGACTAGAGGAGTACCCCCTGCAAGATACGGAGAATGGGAGTCGGGACCCCGTTCTCGGGACTAGAACAGATCCGGTGGGGCAGGGTGTCACCGGGTGGAAAAACCCAGAGATTCAAAAATCCCTCATTGGTCCCAACTCTGGCTGTACTTGATTGCTGGCCATAACGAGCGGCAGCTGAAGTGAATTAAGCTGCGCTTCATTGAAGCACGCGCTCAGGACAAGGGTGCATATAAGAGTGGTGTATCTGGGCGAGCAGGGTGTGGTGTATCTGGGCTGGTGTGTGGCTTGACGGCGGCTTAACAGGAGGGAGCTGAAGGTTGGATGTCTGATCGGTGGTCTATTGGGAAGAGATTACACAGCAGAGGAGAAGATCGCTGATGTGTTCACGTCAATCTTCTGAAGTCGTCATCCTTGGAGTCATTCACCCTACAGCGAGAGGAGAAACGGGTCGACTAATCACTGTGGAGATGAAGTGAGTTTGCAGTGTCTGAGAGAGTGAAATGTACACGCGTGAGGATTTCGAAGAGTGATTTATGCACGAGTGTGGTGAGGTCTAACGACTGTGTTTCTTCCGAAACTGAGATGAATGACAATTGACGTCTGCATATGAAGTTCCCTTTACATTGATCTGTCTAAAAGCTGTGTCCAGGTTTTCCTTTGTGCCCGGTGTGGCGACAGACTCCAGCCGAGCCCGAACACCGTCATTGTCTGTCCCTCGGAGAAGAGGTGAAGTTGCTGTCTTCCCGCCGACTGTTCTACGAACACACACACACCAGCCGAGCCCGAACACCGTCGTTGTCTGTCCCTCGGTGAAGAGGAGAAGTTGCTGTCCTCCCCTGGATTGTGCTGTGAACTGACACACCAGCCGAGCCCGAACACCGTCGTTGTCTGTCCCTCGGGGAAGAGGAGAAGTTGCTGTCCTCCCCCGGACTGTTCTGTGGACCTACTCACCAGCCGAGTCTGAGCATTGTCGGCTGCCTTTTTCACGAACATATCCGAGGAGGCGAAGAAAGCCACTGTCTCACCCACGAACATTCGCATCACTGCTTTTATTGTTTTAAATTAATAAAATACTTACCATTTTAAATTCACCTCTTGTTGTCCGCCTCTTGGTGTCCTCTGGTGTCTGCTCCTCCGGAGTGTGGTTATTGACCCTCGGCCCTAACATCGGTGACATTTTCATCTTGCATACATTTGAAGAATGGATGTAATAAAATGTGCCTGATAAACTCACAACACTCAATACTCTTTGTTTTAAAAACTTATGATGTAAATAACCGTAAATAGACGGTTGGAATAATGCTACAGTCATCTAATGAAAAGAGATCAAGCCAGCAACCATTGCCAAAAGGACTCCTATCCAGTTCTGCTTTGTTAATTACTGGCTTTGCCCACAGCATGTGAAATGTCAGGAAATATAATGGTCAAAGCACTAATTGCCCCATTTTTATAGTAATCAGTTGGAAAGTTGGATGTGGAAGGTGGCACCAGCTCACATAGGACCTAACTTTTTAAATAGTTCAGCAGCACAGTCCTTCTGTCCCAAAAGGCAACTTAAGCCCACATAGATATGCTGACTAGCTGTATGAGCTAATGAGCTATTATTGTTTGAAATGCTTTTATTTTTTGGTCTTTGGCAGAACCTCACTGCACCACCAGTGTGTTTCTCCCACAGGTGGATGTCCATTTGCACGGTGTGTTCAGTATATAAAAGGGACTTTATTTTCATAGCTGCGTGTGTTGGTCATTTTGGCCCAGTTAACTACATGGTTACGATATGTTCCACTTGGCACTCTAAAACTTGACACAGGGTAGTCTCAAGTCTCCACTCCAAGCAAGATAGAATGAAACTTCTGAAAGCAAAGAGAAAATATGCTTTAAAAGATTTGTCTGATGACGAGAAACAAATGGGTGAGCAAGTTCCTGAATTCATTAATGAATTGACTGATCTTGTGTCCCGTTTCAGGGGAGGAAGGGTATAAGCATATGGAACAAAAACGAGAAGGACCATTTGGTCATTCTTAAGAGGAGTTCAGGGACTTCTGATTGTGAAACAGGTATGAGAGACAACTTCTGCCAGGAAAACTTTTTACCAGTTTATTTAAACCAGTTCTGAGTTGTGCCATGCTCAGATTTGCTTGATAGGGCTAGGTGTTATAATCCCACTATTTCAGCACAGTTGAATTGCCCAATAGGACATTTCCCACGCCTGATGCATGACAGGGGGAAGCAATAAAAAATATGGAGGTCTGGGGTTTCACTGGGTTCGTCGGGTAGGCATCCTCTGTGTTTGGGGGATAAATGATTATAGCATACTTACCTTTCCTTGCTATTATCAATTACATTTTACATTTATGCATTTGGCAGACACTTTTATCCAAAGCGACTTACATTGCGTTATCCTATACATTTATACTAAGGCATATGCAATCCCCTGGGATCGAACCCACAACCTTGTGTTGTCAACGCAACGCTCTTACCAATGAGCTACAGGAAAGCTGTATCAGAGAGACATCTCATGAGTTGTGTGTCCCACTTTCATCACACCCCTAATCCTGTGTGAAAGATGCCTTTTGGTGAGGCACTGCTGATAATGCCCATTGTGTGGTTGCCATCAATGCGACACATTGTCAGTTTGGCACCTCAGCCTCATTGGGTGTTTCTCCCCTTTATCACAAGACACCCTCTGCCAAGGGAGGCTCACCGCAGGTTGATCCGACCTGGGTGTTTGTCGCATTGTTGCAAGGTCATCTGGCAGCCCATGCTGTGTCCATCCACCCAATCACAGCCATTGGCTTCTCTTTCCGCAACACTGGCCAGTTCTTTGAGATTGATGAAAAATTAATGCTATTAATAAAGTTCTTCCAAGCTCTGCAAGAGAACTGTATGTTCAAGCCTTTATGTTTGGCAAATGCAACAAGGGAAGTATGCATGCATGAAAGGAATACAGAGAGTGAACGAGAGAAGATGAATGATTCAAGCAGGATTACTTACAATGTAGGACATGGTCAACCTAACTGCTTTCCGGTGGTGGCCTGTCTTCTCGTTTGTCAAAGTCATGTTGTGCTTTTCAGGTCATTTATGTTCAAACCCAAGAATGCAGACCTAATGAAAATCTTAACCAAGAATGCCCCCCACAGCTATTTCAAGGCCAGTATTTTTAGGGTTCCATTAGCCTAAGTGTTTCATTCATCCAGAAAAAACTACTTTCAAGATGCTTATTTGAAGGTCCAACGTGTCATTTTTGAGAGGATATATTGACAGAAATGCAATATAGTATACATAACTATGTCTTAAGAGGTGTATAAAGACCTTACATAATGATGGGTTATGTTTAAGGTCCCCGTGTATGGAATTCGTGATGTTGTTTCTACAGTGGCCCTAAACAGACAAACTGTTCTACAGAGGGCGTGTCATAAATACGTTATCTAATTCAGCAAAGCAGCAACTGACAACATCATAGCAATTTGCAACCTCACCGCTCAATTGCTCGAAATATTCTACACTGGACCTTTAAAAGCAGTTATAATACAGTCAACCTAACTTTTAGTATGAGGATCTCAATGAGGGCAACAATATTAAACATTGAACTTTACTATAGTTATTTATTAAACTGGGAATCACAGAAGTTTAAAAAGTGAAAAGAACGCAAAGTAATGAATGAACATCAGTATTCGCTAAAAGTCGTTTTATACCCTGAAGTGTTCAAAATGGAATCAGTACAATTAGTTGATGAGCAAGTATAAAAAGTCAGTGTTCGTAAAATGTCTTCTTACTTTACCCCGATTTGTAATGATAAGCTTGCAATAATGCTTCAATTTCAGCTGTTAGTTTGAATTTTGCAAGAAATATCATCATTTGACATCAAGCATACATAAGGAAAATAACTCCACAAGAAATCAGCAATTTTATATGTCAAACAGAGATGGTGATAGAGGCAAAGGTTATGAATTGAAATAAAACATGGTAATGAGACGTATTTAGAGCAATACGCTTAACGAACATATGTTTCATTTATGCTTTTTTATCACATGGCTGTGAAGCTGCAGACGTAATAAAATGGGGTAAAAGTACAAAAATGTATAGCTAGGCACTAAACAAGCTACAGTGTTTTGAAACCAATTGAGTTACTGTTACACCCACTGAAAAAATGTTGGTTACTCCACAACAACACATGCATCAAATGCCAGAAAAAGCTTTGCTGTATGCACATCATTTATTATGTTGACATGTTAGAAACACATTTTCCACTAAAAATCCTCGAAACATGAAAACCCTCTCCCTTCCCACATTCATCAAGGTACAGGCTCATGAATTGTACCATCTGTGTGATTAATGAGGAGCACCTTTTGACCTTTGTGTTGTTGTTCAATAGGAAGTCTTGCTGTTCTGCAGTGTTCAATGGACCTAAAAAGAATTCTGTCCTCAGTCTACTAAAAATTAAATATTTGATTCATTCATCACTTGATACACAGCTAAACATATTTTCACAAGCCCAGGAACAGAACTCCCCCATAGAGCGGATAGTTCTTAGTCTGTTGTCTTTCAATGTAATGGACCTCTTATTTACAGTATAAATGCATTAAAGATTCACCTCTCTGCCCAAATGTATTTCTGCTTTGGTAAACATCATGTGATTCACCTGTGGTAAACATCCTGGCTAGCTCCTTTGAAATGATGCATCTTCTGTGAAATCATGCTTTGAAAGCTTTATCCAGTGCACATGCACAGTAACACGGATAAATCGGACACTTGCTTAGTGTGAAACTTAAGCTTTTCTGATTTCTCCCCATAGAAACAAGAACAGCATTAATTATAATGTTTATGACTGAAAAAGAACATTCCTCAGGAAACAATCCACAGAGTTTTCGATGAAGCCATTACAGAACAGAGACTGGGCTACACATGGTAATATCAAAAACAGTGTTTGTCAAGTTGTTCAATAAATTTCAGATCAGTGTGTGAAATCTAACAATATCATAGCAATAATATTTGCCATATTTAATTTCATAAAGCATCAGAGTCCATTTAAAGTATGTAGTCAACTAAGCACAAGAATACTTAGAAAAAGATAAGGCATAAAGGCACAGACAAAAAGGAACAGGCTGTAATCGTTTATTCCACCATACAGTGGAAGTCAATTGTGGCCAATGTTGTTTGGTTACCAACATTCTTCAAAATATCTTATTTAGTGTTCTGCAGAAGAAAGAAAGTCATACATGTTTGAATTGGCATGACAGTGAGCAAATGATGAAATAATTTTCATTTTTGAGTGAACTATTCTGTCAGGAAAGAACTAACTTGAGACTTGAGTCTACTTTAATTTCTATAAACTACCCAAAAAATTGTTATACCCAATATAAATGAAATTAATAGAGAACAACAAAAGCTACATGTCTGATTATATTGTCCTCCGTCTTTAGAGGTGAAGCGTCCACAATGCCCATTCACAGAAATCAAATGCTGTGCCCTTTATTAGCAACGAATGTGCCTACACTGTAAGCAATGTTGTCTTCTTCCATGATGGATGCTTCCACCAGCATGCCAATTTTCTGCAAGGTCATGATTTTTAAAAAACATCTTGCCATCAAAGGACAGGATTGCCATTAGATCAACATCTTCTTTTCAAAACTTTTCTCCCTGCAAAGAGCTCGGAAATTCAGCCCCTAAATCTTGAAACAGGCATTCCAGAGGGTGAAGGTAATAGCTGGGGGGAAAATCCAAAGGGATAATTCACCATAGAGTCTCAGTGGGTTTAATGTTTCCCATTAATCTGCACACACACACACACACAAATAGGAGAGCAAACCAGGTCTTCATCGTGGAAGACGTCACCTGTTTTCATGTGCAGTGAATACCTTGGTCTGTAGATCTGCCACATCTTCCCGTTTAACATGCTACTTATGCCATAAATGGCAAGAAATTTTATAAGGAAAATGTTGTGCGTACTGAAGGCTGACATATTGAAGTCTTCAACTTGATAAGCTGCTGCATAAAATAACCCAAGATGTGTTTATTGTGTTATTTTGGTCTCTGCAAAGATGTATGTACATTTCTGATGTATTTAAAACATTTCTCTAACCAGAAATCCAATTTTTATAAATTGGGTATATCATATCTGGTCTTGCCTAAATAAGACTGGTATCTCATGATTGATATTTTTATTATTTAAACAAATTATTAAGCAATGGAAAATATAATTTTGCAAAAAGTTCTCACTTCTGTGCTTTAAAGCACCAGTTGTAGAGGTTGTTGTTTACTGTACTTTTTAATACAGTAGTCAACCTATACTCAAATATAGCATGAGGGGTGTTTGTTGTCATGTTGCATCACTTAAGAAAGAAATATTTTTTCAGCTGTTTTGTTTTGTAGATTTGATACTGAGTCAGGAGAAAACAGAAAACAGACTGCCATAGCCACTATCAAATATGGGCGCATTACCTTATTAGACCACAATAGAAGATTGCAATTGGAAGATCTGAAATTAAATGAAATACAGAGCAATCATCTTTTATTTTGTTGTAAATTGTATAACAAGTAACCGACTTAAAGGTCTCCATAGGATTTGGGACCTATTAGTAAATAATCTACATCTGAGATGAGTATGTCATTTTGTGTGGCTAAATAGCCCAAATGTGTCAAGCATTTTTGAAAAAAAAAAAGTCAAAAAGTAATACATAGAGAAACTTTAAAGAGTAAATGTATACAATCACAGATGCAGCTTATAGCCCAGAAAATACTTCTTCTTTTTTTGCCACACTTACAAAATTGGTTCAGTTTTAAAAAATGGTAAGGAGACATTTTTTACCAGATTTAACCCCTTAAACATGACTTTTGTTGGTGCAGTATGTAAGCTATTACTTTTAACTTGAGGCAGTCAATTTAAAATGTTACCCCATGAAGAACAATTTTTAGGTAACCTAAGAGAACCTTTTTACAGTGCATGTTCATAACCAGTTGGGTCATGTACACGTGCAAGAGATGTTTGTAATAAAACAATTGAACAATATTTACAAAATCACACTAGTTGGCATCATACTTGGTATTGTCCTCAGTGGTTGGCAGCTACTTTGGGCTTCTTTGAGGTAATGTTTGTACATCCTTCAGCGCTACAGCTAGTTGTTTATTTACAATAATGAGTTGAACTAAACTTTGGAAAAACATTTCTTTAGTCCTCCCCTGTGTTTTCAGTTTTTTCAAAATTGACTTTGTTGTTCACAATCGGTATGTATGATGTTTCAATGTATTATGTATAAAATGACAAAGTGAGACGCATGTGTGGACTACCACATGCTATTAAATTATGTATAGCGTGTGCCACATCTCAAGGTGCTGAGAAAAGAGCACATCCAGACATTTATAGATGACAAATCTGCAAACGGTCGACCTCAATCAACATGAGGAACTTCACAAGACTAGCCTTTCAGCCATAGTCCGTCTAATTGAAGGTTTCTTTCAAAACAACAAGAAAGAACTTTCAAGACGACAATAAAGCAGACCAAACAAAAATACATCATACACAAAGCGGATATCCATCATGAATAATGAAAGAGTATGCCTGTACCCTTTGTATAAACTGGAATGCTGTCCCATGACTTGGAACAGAGACGAGGCCTGCAGTGATGAGGAGGGGGTCTGACACAAATCAAGATGAAGAAACTCTTGATATCATTCCCCACCCAGGGGTCTGTTTGAGATGGCCACTTACATGGTATTAACACAGCTTATGTTATTGTAAAATATGTTTTATTTGGAGAAAGTGAGTGAATTCCCTGGCCTTCGTCCAAGTGGTAACATAAATCTGCAGATATGCAATAGTGAGTTTCTGGAGAACCGGAGAAGAACTGAAACTGAGGGGTTACGATTGTTTTTGCTTTTGTCAATGGGTAGTTAATGCAGGAGAAAGTGAGAAGGTTCAACTAGCTGCCTTATACAGCTAGAATCATTTATTTTTGTGTCGTTTAGATTTGTGCTGATACCTAATCTACTATTTTCCTAAATAACTCTCCAACGGGTGTTAATGTCTCAAAAGGCCAAAGGGCAAATCTGTGTTTGTCATGTCAGAAACACTCCATAAACTGTGAAAGAAAACTTACCGGATCATGAGAGCATGCCTCCATCCCTCCCAGTGGTACCCAGCTGTATTCTACCATTTTGTTTGAAAGATGTGTTGCTGAGCTTTTACTCAACCTCAGAGGCGTGGGTTAATTGTCATGGTTTCCTGGCACAGGGGCATACGTCTGATAATGTGAAGCTCTGGCGTCCCAGGGTGAGAAATAAAAACCTTGCATGGCATTGAGCTCAGATTTCTCCAATGTTGCAAAGCATCTCAAACAGCAGGTGAAAGAGATTTTGTCATTCTGTGGAATGTTCCTTTGATGGGCCTGGGTTTCCTATGTCTTTCCTCTGTGGTGTTAAGATCACATTGTCCATCACCGCTGCGACTTTATGAGCTCCAGACTGGGGAAGAGAACACGGGAAACAGATGCACAATGGACTGAGCTCCGGTTATGTCATATTGTACAATTCGGAGCAGCTTTGTTTTTGCAACTTTTCCTTCTTGGGTGATGTACATGTTATTAAGGTGCATCCATCCATACTAAAACTCGGCAAGTGGTTAAAAAGACAGTGAAGTTTAAAAAGGTTATGATTATTTTTTACCCCAAATGATTTTTAATAAATTGTCTCTATTGAAAATGATCAACACCTCCCTGCTCAACGGCACTTTTCCATCCACATTCAAACAGGCCCAGATCATGCCCCTACTTAAGAAACCCACATTGGACCCCTCTACTGCCAACAGTTGCAGACCTGTCTCTCTCTTCCCATTTATTGCAAACATACTTGAAAGGGCAGTTTTCAACCATGTGCTTTCCTTCCAATCCAGAGCAGAAAGCTTCTGGATGACAAGCATTCTGGCTTCAAAACAAACCACTCCACTGAGACTGCACTGCTATCGATCACAGAAGCACTGCGGGTAGCCAAGGCCTTATCTAAATCCTCGGTCCTGATTCTGACAGACCTTTCTACAGCGTTTGACAAGGTAAATCACCAGATACTGCTAGCAACCCTGTCATCTCTAGAAATCTCAAACATTCCTCTCCACTGGTTCAAATCATACCTCTCCGGCAGATCCTTCAGGGTCTCATGGAGGGGCTCGCTGTCTACTGCTCACCACATTATCACTGGGGTCCCTCAGGGATCGGTGCTTGGGTCACTGCTTTTTTCCATCTACATGACATCCTTTGGACCCATCATACGGACACACAGGTTCTCGTATCACTAATATGCTGACGACACCCAGATCTACATCTCGTTTCACTCAGAGGATACCACTGTAGTAGCTCACATTACAGCCTGCCTAGAAGACAACTCAGCTTGCATGTAAGAGCATCACCTCCAGCTGATCCCTGCAAAGACAGAACTACTCATCTTTCCGGCACACCCCACGATGCAACACAATCTCACCATCCAACTTGTCAATACCACAAACACTCCTTCCAAAACAGCCAGAAACCCCGGAGTCATATACGATGAACCGATGTCCTTCAATGATCACATTGCAAGGACAACGCGGTCATGCCGATATGCCTTATTCAACATTAGAAAAGCTAGACCCTATCTCATTGAACATGCGGCACAACTCCTTGTCCAGGCCCTGGTAATCTCAAGGTTGGACTACTGCAATTCTCTTCTTGCTGGTCTTCCTTCAAAGGCTATCAAACCACTCCAGCTCGTTCAGAACTCAGCAGCACGCCTCATCTTCCAACAGCCCAAAAGGGCTCATGTGATTCCCCCTTTCATCACTCTCCACTGGCTACTGGTTAAAGTCACTAATGCTTGCCTATAGGTCTATCACTGGATCTGCACCGGCATACTTTCACACCCTCCTACATGCCTACACTCCGTCAAGAACCCTCCGTTCAGCAAACTAGCAGCGTTTTGCATTGCCTTCTCAAAACGGCAGCAAATCGTTTTCCCACTCATTCTGCTTCACAACTCCTCCCTAGTGGAACATTCTTCCTAACTCAGTCCGGTCAACCACATCTCTCACGACATTAAAAAAACTACTTAAAACCCATCTCTTCTGTGAATACTTGACAGACAAATATAAAAAACTATTCTCTCAACAGGTAATGGTCTAGCTTTTGTTTAAACTAGTAACTTTGTATTAGCACCTATTGTCGTATTTCTCCCTGAACTCTCTGTAAGTCGCTTTGGATAAAAGCGTCCGCTAAATATTAATGTAAGTAACTTGAAGACGTATTGAAAGTAACTTGAAGATAGATTACAAGTAACTTGAAGTCAAATTCAAAGTAACTTGAAGTCAAATTAAAGGTTAAATTAAATAACATACAAAAAGAAAAGGAAATGTTTGTTTTGATTTAAATACAGTACATAGCTTTTATATATTACTGTACATGACAACAGCTCGTGTGTTGATGTGTCTTGAAAATGTAACACCCTTTTACAAAGATGTGTATGATTGACTTTTACCACTGTAAAACTGTTTACCTCACTTGGCGAGAGAGTAAGCTTTTAATGTTTTAATGGAGCCACACACCATAGTACAATGTGTCTAGCAATGCCCTCAGTGTAAACCAGACATTCATCATGTAAAATACTGTTTAAATCTTTAAAATCTTGCAAAAACTAAGACAACTACACAGGATCTGGTTTGAAGCGCCACTATATAAGTAATCCTGTTCTTACCCTCGTTGGATTTAAAAGCAAGCTCGCGTCAATAGTATGATTGAACACAGGGTCAGTTGTATCCCATGTTGAGGGGGGTTGTGGTTGGATTTTGAGAGGTCCATTGAGAACTTCTGGAAAGTGATACTGCACACCTTTTCCAAGCCTTGCTGTAGTTTAACTCTATGTACTGTACTTGTGAGTCTAAAGGGATAGATTTACCGCTGTTCTGTCAAGGGATATTACAGTCAAACATTGCTGAAGGTAAAACACATTACAGTCATGGGCTCAGATGACTTCATATGTGGTTCGCATTTAATTTGTCTTTACAGAATGTACACTGTACAGACTGTGATGGAATAAATAAGAGACTATACCATTATGGTTTTCTTCATGTTCCTACTAATGTGTTAGTTCAGTTTTGCTATTAAAATAATTGTTTCTTCCAAGCACATTGCGACTACCATATCATATTCGTTTTCACACTTTGTGGGAGGTTTATCCAAGCCAACATCAAATCTGAAATACATCCTCTGGACACAGATGCAGGAAGGCGACAAGTCATGTCCAAATCTAAGGTTTGCATCACACTACATCTGAAATGCCTTCATTTGAGAAGTTTTTGAAAACACCATTGAGGTTTAAGCCTTAAGCACACCTCTAAAATGTAGGCAATTTAGTAATGGTAATCAGTAATGGCCGTACGCAGGATTTTGGAAATATTGAGGTCCAAAAACTCAATTTGTCCCAAACAAAAAAAAACTTGTTAAACGTTTGGAGTGCAAATTACATAACAATTGTTAAAACCATCTCTGACTTTTCCAGTTCATCAGTAATGATCAATTGATATGGTCAATTGATTTTTTTATACAAATACTACCAGATTGAAATACAATATGTCTTTCATAAAGGAGGATGATGCATTTGGGTTTAAAAGTGTATAAAGGCAAGAGAGTGATAACAGAATTTCCATTTTTGAGCGAACTGTCCCTTTAACTTTTTTGTGTAGCTACAGAAGTTCCAGAACGAGAATTTGTTTAAAAGTGATGTATTTGAATTTTTGCAAATACGATTTGCAAATTGTTTTAATAGGCTAACCACAACCTATAAACACTTCTGAGTCAAAGCCACGGAGTTTAGCATGAACTAGTGAAGGTCTGGTAATGTTTTTGTTGCGTCAAACTGACATCTAAAACGTAAATGATATGTTTTATCTCCGTTTTGTAGTTTGGTTTACTGGATTTTACAATCGGTAGTCTCATGTTTGATATTTAAATGTTTACGCGCGTCAATCACTGAAAAGAGGGAGAAAGCAACACAGTCAGCATTTTGCACACGTTTATTATGTCGTAATAATAGGCAGTTATTCTTACTTTCTTCTTGACTGACTCTCAAAAGATTCGTTCCGCGATTCATACGTCTAATCGAGGGGTGTTAATGTCGGTCCTGGAGGGCCACAGTCCTGCAGAGTTTAGCTCAAACTTGGTTTAACACACCTGTTTTCAAGTTTCTAGTCTGATTTGTGAGACCTAGATTAGCTGTTAAGGTGTGTTTGATTAGGGTTGAAGCTAAACTTTGCAGGACACAGGCCCTCCAGGACTGACTTTGGACTCCCCTGGTCTAATCCCTTATCCGCTAGCCTAGTGTCATGTGATTGGTCAGATGGTGAAGTCTGTTGTGATTGGTCAAACGCGTTCATCATGTCTCTCAAATGGAATGCCTACCATCATTACGGGATTACGGTTTACAGGTGGTTGGATATTACATACAGTGTATAGATGGAGTTGGGGGGGATTTTACCTTACCATTTTGAGCCCGAGTCTGACAAAGAAAGATCCAAAAACGATAGTAGATAATAGATTGATGATAATAGATTGAACACTTAAATTAGCCGAGTTCAGCATGATCAACAAACTGTAATACCCCAGAAATAACAGTACATGTTAACGTTAGCGTTATATGCATTAGGTAAACACAGACGTAAGGTAAACACATATTTCTTGAAGTTAAGACAAAAATAAATATTCATACTTACAGGTTCTGATTCGGTGTAGCTAACAGGTCCAAATAAAATTGGTATTGCTCCCTCTTTCAAGGATAGTCGTTTTAACATTTCCTGCAGAGAAAGCGGCAAGATTATTGAACCAATCTTTTGTGAAATGACGTGCACACAGTAAAACCCTGGGTATATATTCCTTTGGTGTCATTTGAAAAATGTATTGTAACCATTGTTTTCTCAGAAGTTCTTCCTTTGGTAGTTTAAATAAGACGGACTTAGTTTCGCAACATAGAACACAGGTTCTAGACATGATGCACATGCATCACGAACAAGGGACCGTGTTTGGGGAGTAGAGTGAAGTTTTCGCGCCAGTCCCAGCAAAATGTAGGCGGGGACTATTTCTAGTGTCGTAGATACGCGGCGGTGAGAGACTCGGACTAGGTCACGTCTCGTTTGCGTTATTCAGAGTCGACTCCCTTTTTTACGAGGCAATAACTTTGTTATTCATTCACCTTCGGACTTACAATTTGGCAGACTCCTAACGTTCAAACATGGCAACATAACAGACTGCATGAAATGTTATTTTCATGATCTAATCTTACTTACTCTTTAAACAGTTAGCTACTTAGCTTTTTCACACTAAAACTGAACTCGAGCTTGACTTCTGTAAATAGCAACTCATGCCTTCTTTCATTTGATTGGACAGTAATACCCGCCTTTCTTCATTTGATTGGCCAACTCTATCAGATTGACACTTTAAAGCGCTGTTGAACAGCTGAGGTAAATCAGATATGAGATCAGTTATCTATGTGTTTTCTACTAAATTGCATTTATTTCACGCCAAATTACAGAGATCTGGACCACGGGGACCTTAATGGTGGGTATGGCCATGATGGTGATAGCTAGCAGCAATTTGTATTGCGACTGACGTCAGCATTTATATCAAGTCATTTGTGCTTTAACACTATCAGTTTTACAATCTGACCAGTTGAGTGTCTTCTGCTTGGTAATTATCCCTGTCATCAGTCATAGGTTTGACAGTTTACTTTACTCAAAAGCAAGTATGAAAAAATGTGGGCAAATGGGAACAAAGTAAGAAAAATGTTTGGATGCAGTTACCTTTTTCATTGCCTACTCCAGCCTGGCCAGGAGTACAGTCAGTTACAAAAAGGAAAAGTCCAGACTTTGGTTTGAGGATTAACCAAGTTTTCTGAGACTATAAATTGAGGTTAATTTAATGCCCTGAGGTTTGGAATAAGTAATAATTTTTAGACTTCACAGATATGGTTTTTGAAATCACAAATCAAGTCATATCCTTGTAGTGCCAGACAATACAGATAAATTGCAGGGTTTTAACAGTGAACACATGGAACATTGTTAATGTTTTGGGTATAAAATCATGCTTTTATTTCACCCATACAAAGTCAAGTATCAGCTTTAAGGACAGAGGATTTACAACATGAAAATCAATTTGCTGTGCCACTTCAGGCACCCAGCAGAACCGGAGTGGTCTGTGAGGACTGTAATAGGAGGTCTGTTACGGTGTTAATGTGTTTTATATGTTGTATATTTGTTGGAGTGATTATATTGTTGATTTTACAAGTGGCCCTCAACGCTCTAACTTTAGGTTGTTGAAATGCCTTCAAGTTACCCTGAATTTAACCCTCTTTAATTAATTATTGTAGTCTAGAACATTGGTATGGGATGATGAAGCAGATGGATATTCTTTCTTTCGTGCTTTTTTGCTTTCTTTTTTGTTATATTACATTGCATAAGAGTTTGAATATATAAAGAAGACATCTGGAGGTTGCGCCACCAACGTTTCATTGTATATGTACTGTACCATACAGTATCTGCACATCGCAAATACAGTTCTTATACTCTTATAAAATGAAAATTCTTTCGTCTTTATAAATGTAATTGTTCTGCTAACATAAAGGACGATATTTGGAAGAAATATAGTAGTCAAACAGATCTCACCCCCATTGACTCCCATATTATTTATTTTCCCTACTTTGTCAGTAAATGGGGGATGAAATCTGTTAGGTTATTGGCATCCTTCCAAATATCTTCCTTTGTATTTAGCAGAACAAAGACATTAAAAAAGGTTTGGAGCAATATGAGGGTGAGTAAATGGTGACAGAATTTTAAATTTTTGGGTGACCTATCCCTTTAATGCTGTTTTGTGCAAACAGGGAAAACATCTTTTAATTTCATATGTTTCACTAAAGTTCCACTGGAGGAGGTACTTTGGAAAATCGGTAAGAAGCTCAATAATTTGAATTGAGAGTTGAATTTGAGTTGAGAGAGAGACAGGGCACACATTAAGTGGCTAAACTGGAAATAGAGGAGATCTGACTAAATGTTGAATCCGTTTAGGAGAATCGCACACATCCGCCTTCGCATTTAGTGATCATATCTAAAGTACATCACAGACCTTTTAAAGAATATTTTCCATTGTAGCGCTTGTGCGTTTTGTTGAGAGGATTATTAAATGATTGGCATTTTTGAAACTCTAATTTATGTGAATCAAACTATTCCTGTAGTTGGAGAAACTCTAAAACATCCAGTTGCCCGATCTGAGTCTGGTCCCATGAGACCTTGCCATTCCTGAGCTACAACCCTGCAAAATAATTTTTGGGATCCATAGCTGAGATTCTTACTAGGCAGTCCAATCATTGTGCTTTCATTGCAGTGCTTCACTTTAGTGTCTCTTAATTTATCCTTAAGATTTGGAAAAAATTTCATCTGAGACAAATTTGATGAGAGACATAAAAAAGCTGTCACGGAGAACTCCAAAAAGTCTAGCTTTAAAAAAGCAACCTCTTCGCAGTAAACTATTTTTCCCCGGGTTCAGTCTTTGTACTGTATATTTAAATCTCTCTTGTTTGCCCTGTTCTATGTCAAACATCGCTGTAAGTTTTTTTTTTGTCCGTGTTTTTGTTATGTCCAATTTATGTCAAGTTCACAGTCAATGTTTTGAGATTCTTGTTTTGTTACTTTTTATCTTGATAAAATCTTTAAATTGCCTGGAGAGGGAACACTCAATATATCAATCTAGATGTTTGCTCTAGGAGTTGCATCAAGAGTTTCAATCCTGCCAGTGTAAATGCCAGCTTGTTCCGGTGGTCCTGGTTATTGGAGTCAGCTATTGATGATTCCAGTGAATGCTTTCCAAACTGCATGCAATCATGGAAAATGCATCACAACCTCTGTTCAGACAAAAGAGCCTCTTCAGCAGCCGAATACGTTTGATACAGTGCTTGAAAAGAAATACAGACCAACTTTTGTTTCAGCAGTAAGCAGTCATCAGGCTCAGCTATGCATCCCCCACCCGGCTAAACAAAATCTGACTAACAAAGTAGCTGTGGAAGCAATATGGAATCTTTAGGCCTGAAACTATTTTTTTAATGTCATAAACATAAACTAATGGAAACAAATCTTGCACTTAATAACAAGCATGGATTATGAAACGCCATTAATTATTACTTTAATATTCGTTCATGTTGAATTAATTTAGTCATTCACCCGTAAAGATTCCCTTACAGACATGTGGTTACCAATCTTTTAAAGTATCAGCCCAGGAATTAATATGGTCAGGCACATAAGGTTATTTTACAATCATTTCGTAAGACATTTCTTCAAGCGCTTTCAGACATCCATCACTGAAATACTGGGGATTTAATACTTTACTGTTCTTCCTTATGAGCAGAAGATCTTTTGATGTATTTCCATCAGATTGGACAGTCTTGCCATGTAGAATTAAATTTGGCATGTGTTGAAGGCTGTAAACATAGAACCTGTTTGTGATTATACCACCCATTGGAGATCACACAGCAGGCTATCGTAAACAACATGCATGCTCCTCAGGGGGCAAGGGCTTGTAACTATAGCGTTTTACTCCAATGCATTGCCCAAAACTTAAGTCATTTTAGAAAATTAAATGTTATATCGGAATTACGTGATGCTTTTTCCAACATGTTTGATTGTGTTGTAACAAAGACATTTGCTTGTTTAACTGTAAGGGAGAACCAAAACAAACATGGGCCTTTTCAATTATACTGCTGAGTTTAATCACAACTGACCAGTAATGTTCCAAAATTGCAAGCGTATGATTTTATTTATTTCTAAGTTTCTTTTAGGCATCAAGATCAAGATGTGGATAGGCATCAAGATCACCAGCTGAACCTTGTTCTACTACTCCGTAGTTGTACCATCCATATGGTCCCTTAAAAGGTAAACCAACCTTATGATCACTCCTGGTTTCATATCGGTCTATATGGAACTATTTGAACTTACTTAGTAAAAGAGGTATGTATGTAATTATATGTATATGTAAATGGATATGACTGTTGAAAGGTCTCATATTCTTGTGTTTACAGTTCTGTGTCTCCACATGTGCAAAGGTTTGTGGTTCCCCATTCAAATGAGTTTTACTGCACAATTGTTTATATTGTATGTACTGTATATGGACTCAGATTAAAGGACCTAAAGAGTGATCCCATCATTTGATTTGCCAGATGCATGTTGTTGAGTGAAGACATCTGATGGATTTAAAGATGATGTTGTTTCTCTTCATTTTTAAAAACGAAGCTATCTTTATTATTATTTTAACCTTTTGTTCCCCCTATAAACAGAGTAAGTCTTAGCATGTATAATATCACAATAATTGCAGGGAATGTGAATGAGGTTTGTCATGTGACACCGTGCATGTCATGGTAGTGGTAGGGTCTCTTAGTAACATCATTGTTTTCGCCGTTGTTGTGATGAATCCTATTGTAATACATTTAGTGGGCAAGTCTGGACACAATGGTGCCTTCAGAGATTTTTTCCGCCAGATATGGCATTCAATTATTTCTCTGTTATTTATAAAGATGGCTCCCAGTGAAGAACCTCATGATGTTTACCAAGTCAATTTAATTTCATGGTGTGGGTTTTATAACATGTGAGTATATTTGCCTAATAGTAGAACTGATAATGTCAAAATTTCTCTGGCATGAATTTACTCCCCTGAGGTTTGTGTGAGAGACTAAATCGGGAGATGAGAACAACATGCTTTTTGAAAAGGTTTGCAGCGTCTCACAGTTTTACTCTTCCTCTCTCTTGCTCTCTAAAACTCGCACACACAATCTCTCCATATCTAACCTTAGTAGTTGTTCCCAGGCCCCTGCTGTTTTTTTTAAGCTGCTGACTTCCACAAATTATTTTAAAATGTCTGCCATAAAAGATATCTCGAGAAATCTGAACTTGAAAAAAAACAGCCTCATCTTGTCTGTCATGTTAGATAACATTTGCCATCTTTTAATGACTAGTCTATTTTCTTTATCCAAGTTATTTATTGTTTGCAGATTTGTGTTGCAATAACCATATTTACGATGTTTGCTATGTGTTTAGTCTTGCTTCATATTTACGATGTTTACTATGTGTTTAGTCTTACTGAAGCAATGTACTGACAGTCAAAATCTCCAATGTAATACTTAAATCCTGACGCTATGGTATAGAGTATACTGTACCATACTTTACCATTAAAGCTGTGAATCTTAATTTTGAAAACAGTATTTACATTTTTTATAGGTTGGTCTCTTTTAAATGCTGCCAATTGTTCATCTAGTTTATAATTGAAAGAATATTCTGCCAATAACATTCAACACATTTCCATGTAGGAAAAGTTGGAAGTTCCATAAACTACTGAATATTGGAATTTGAATGAAAAGCAGTTGTAAGGGTTTTGATCAAAATGAAAAATGGCTTGGAGTGATATTTGTTATAAACGATTGATTTATTTTTTTGTCATATTCATATGTATGTGTTTTGAAGTACTCCACGATCATAATAAAAAAGCCGCAAATATTTGGGAAAAATCATGAATTACTTTTTCCCCAATACTCTCTAAGCATTTTGTCAACAACTTCAAAGGTTATGTCAATTTCAAATCCTAAAATTAAACAGTAACTTTCAAACTCAATCAAATTAAATCATGTGGCATTATTTCAGACTATCAGATTTCCAGACATGGAGAGTTAAAACATTTACCACTATGTTAACACAAAAAACAAATAAATTGGTCACTGACAAAAAAAGTAGGGTGATTTCAGGTTGGCTGTGGACTTTTTGAGATTTTTCATATTTTACTCTTTGAAATAAATTTCTAAAAGTGTCACAATCAACGTGAGTTTAACCACTTGTTGCCATAATACAAGGCTACTCTTATGTTACTGTCAACAGAGAACAAATTTGTTTTTTTGCACACAGAATGTGTAATTGGGGCATTTACCAGCAGGGGCTAACTGACCCAGCAAAACTCTGACCCCTTGTCTGGCTCGCCTGTGCTGAAGTGACACAGTATAGCCCAGTTTCCAAACAGGACCTGAGGTTTCAGCAAGGCGTTATCCTCGAACACTTGTGGTTTTCCTGTTTTGATCACAGTTTTGTTGGCAACCATAGAAAACCTAAGAGAGGGCCACAAAGAAAGAGGTTATTGTGACAGACTAATTAAGGGAATATGAATAAGCCCTCAAAGCATTGCTGATGTGAGTTTAATAGTGATGAGATCACTAACACACCCTTTCCACAGACATGCTGGTGGTAACAAATTCATTCAAAAGTGCATTTTCATCAGAGAAAAGGGGGTTGCGGATGTAAAACAGCTCTCTATATTCACCTGCTGATTCAAAATGCATATAAATTTGTTACTCAAATCAATAATAAAAAATAATACCACAAATGCAATAAAACCAACGAATCTGTTTTAATCCAATTTTAAACCAAATCTTGATGAGTTTAGGTTTAGGATCTGCATATTAAAAAATATTTTTTATTTTACATATGCGTGATGTCATCACGCATTTATTGTTTAGCGTCAGTTCACCAGTGGAGGCAAATGAGGACGAGGTTGGGAGACGGGTGAGTCTTGCATTAAAGCCAAAATAACATGCATTAGGTGATATTTGGATGATTGGGTGTTTTTTTAAGTCTTTAACACAAATGTTTAAATGCTAGATTGATTGTGATTTCTTGTCTATCGTTTACGAATATTAAAAGTTTTCTTTCACGTTGCTTTAGCGCCATTTTTAAAAACGTAACAATTTCTGTTCAGCGTCGTAAGTAATCACTTATGCAACGATTAATAGCATATTTTTGTGAAAAGCTTGTTTAGGATTTGTAATATTTTTTTATTGAAGTAAGTGACAGAGGCTTAAAATAAATAATTTCTTCCATTACACCATGACGTCAATTGTGTTGTTTATGCTACAGTAGCTTCATCATAAATTACTATTACCACAGAACAGTAAAGTACATTGCAGAAACTTGTTCCAAACGGGAGTGGAAAGGTCGCCTGAACAACAGGTGCTCTTCCTTAACAGTATATTTGATAATTTTTTTGTTGATTACTGTGTCAGTTTGAATGTCCAATCTTTGTCAACTGGTTTCAACAAGACTGTAATATTACAGGAAGTCTGTATGATTATATTTTTGAGTGAATACAGTTAAACATTTAATATGAACTTTACAAATCTCATGTATTCTGCTAATAATTAGTCAAATTTTTTTTTAGATGACATGAAATGCTAGTTTTCATGAGAAAACTCTTATAAGCAGTATAAATAAAAGCACATAAAAGCTTTTAAAAGTGAAAATATGTTTATTAACGTATGCATGGAGTGGCAAGCATTTGATTCTTTAATCTAATGAAAGAGGAATAGGTAACCATTTCTTCAGACCTCTAGTTAAATTGTGTTTTAATTATTTTAATGCATCTGCATGTTTATGGATGGCAGGTGTTTGCTATTGAAGTGCTCTATATCTGTGCCCGTTTAATTTATAAGTTGCTCTAGGGTCATTGAAGTCATTAATCCCCTGTTATTAGTGCTTTTATAGGATTTTTGAAAAATCCAGTTTAAAAAAGCATCAGCAAGAAGGGATAATCACATCTCGCGTAAGCAGATATGATTCCTATAAGAATATATGAAAGTATGGCAATATCCTGTAGCTATTGTTTATTAAATAGACACAACAAAAATAAAATAGTTTATTAAAATTCCTAATCCTTATCATTATCACATCATTAGTTTTGTAATAGTTTGTTGAACTTGTTCTATGTGTCTTTCACTTTATTTTACAATCTGTAAACAAACATCACAGGGTAGTTTTCCTGCCTGTTCTAAGTTATTGTTGTAGACATGCACAATGCCAAATAATAAGGAAAGATTAAAAACAATTGCAACAATGTTCTGAGAAAATAGCAATAGCTGCAGGCTCTGTCAAAAACATGGCAAGCAATCTTATGATTCCTAGACTAGTCATATGAATGTACTATCTAAAGGTAGGAAAGGATTGGAATTTCATGCTGCCTCAGGTGAGACACGTTCCTTCTCCAGGCTTTTGACTATATTTTATAAGTTGACATTGTATAAGTTTGCCAAACATGTCATTTGTTGATGGAGGATTTAACATCAACAGTCTCTCCCTGAAACTGGCTAAAAAAACAATAAAGATTTGTTTTGAATCACTTTAATCCACTTTTGGACTCAATTTGTTGTGAAATCGCAGCCGATCACAATAAACAAAGCTAGGTTGTGTTTTGGTGTCTCTATAGCATGGCACGAAAACAATACCCTCTGGCATCGCAAACCTTGAACAGCTTTTGTTAAAATCAAGTTTCCTCACTTCTCCATGGATACCCGCATTTCGAATTCTTGAGCGCAAGTCAACACTTCTGCCACTTCTTCAAGGTTACTAACAATTTTCAGAAGGCAGAAGGCATTGTGTTGTCATCTATTGCCCTCCAGGTCAATTGGGAAACTTCTTAGAAGAGACACTGAAGGCTGAAGATGGCACTCAACTGGTAATGCTAGGCGACTTTAACATCCACCTAGACAAACCACAAGCAGCTGACTTCCTAGCTCTCCTCTCATGTTTGACCTTCATAGGGCCAACACCCCTCCCACCCACAGAGGATAACAACAGCTAGATCTTGTTCTGACTAGTAACTGCACCGCTCGTAATATTCTAGTTACTCCCCTGCGTATCTCTGACCATTTCTTAATAATGTTCACGGTAAAACTCACTGTAATCTCACCTCCCACCCCTTACCCTGTTTCTTTCCATCATGATCTTTGTTCCCTCTCTCCAACCTGCTTTTCGTCCATGGTGTCCTCCTCCCTACCCACCACAACCCTTTAATTATCTTTCAACATTGAGGAAGCTACTAATAGTCTCTCTACAACCTTAACATCCAGTCTTGACAGTGTCTGTCTTATTACCTATAGGCCTGCAAGTGCTGCATTCTCTTGCCCCTGGCTTTCTGAGACGCTTCGCGATCATCGGATCAAAATAAGGGCTACAGAGTGGAAGCGGTCCAATTATTAACATCTGCTTTACACCTTCGCTAATGATAAATCTGCAGCCAAAACCATTTACTTTCAAAACAAAATCCAAATTATATCTAACCCGCATCAACTTTTCTCAACCTTTTCCTCTCTTCTCTGTCCCCCTCAACCTCCCGCCAATACCTTGCTGTCTGCCGATGAGTTGGCCAACTTCTACACCTATAAAGTGTAGACCATCAGCAGGCAATTCTCTGCTCAACGCATCCCTGATCTCTCTCTTACCCCTTGCTATCCTCAACTCCCTTCTTTCCCTCCCCTCTCGGAGACTGATGTCTCCAAAATTCTCATTTCCACCTGACCGAATACCTGTCCCCTCGACCCGATCCCTTCCCACCTCCTACAGGCTACCTCTCTGTGTCTACTGCCACTACTCCCACACATTATAAACCTACATCACCACTGGTACTGTCCCCACCTCATTTATAAAAGCCCACATAACACCTTTACTCAAGAAAACGATACTCGATCACTGGATCAGTTCTTGCTCCTCTCCTCTTTTCTATATATACGGATCACTTCAGTGGGTCCAATAATTGGCAAATTGGTTCTCATACCATTTCTATGCAGATGATACAGAGAATTATTTCTCATTTCAGCCAGCCAATTCTGCCCAGGTCGCTGCCTGGCATCTTGACATCTCTTCTTGGATGAAAGAAGAGACAACAACTCTACAACTAATCCTCACCAAGACTCCTGGTTATACCGGCCCACCCATCAATTGAACACAGACTTACCATTCAGCTTGGATCCTTAACTATAACTCCTACTAAGTCTGTGAGGAACCTCGGGGTAATGTTCAATGAGCAACTGAAATTCACCTCCCACATGGCAACAACGTCTCAAACTTGCAGGTATGTGCTCTACAACATCAGAAAAATCAGGCCGTCCCTTTCGGAGCATGCCTCTCAGCTGTTAGTCCAAGCTCTGGTCATATCAATACTGGACTAGGGTTGGGCGACGTCTACCAAATTGGCATCAAGTTTAAATAGCTAACACTGTCCTTCAGAACGATAACGAAAATTTTTCCACTTTACCTTAACTCACTGTTCCAGGTCTATCTGCCTTCCCGTCATCTTCGGTCTGAAAATGAGTGACACTTGGTTGTTCTGTCACTGTGAGGCACCAAATTGCTTGCAATAACCTTTACTCATTCGGTTCCCCTGTGGTGAAATAAACTGCCAGCATCCTTCAAAAAGGATCCAGAATCCTTCAAAAACCGCTCAAAACATACCTTTCCGCATTTATTTGACTGGCTAATAACTGTCGGTCTTGTGTCAATTTTTTTTTATTGTTGTTCATTCTCTCCTTTGCTTACTCCAGCTTTTATCCTCCTAGTACTGTTGTATTGCCTTGTAAACTAACGGTACTGTTAAGTGTGTTGACAAAATGTTTATATGCTCTCCTACTTGTAAGTCACTTTGGATAAAAGCGTCTACCAAATGAATAAATGTAAATGTAATGTAATGTTTTTATAGCTTTTGCTGGTGATATTATATACCTCTTCCAGGGCTGTGTAAGCATTTTGAGAGTTTGGTGAAAACAATGTCAAGAAAGCTGCCCAGCTTAAGGTTTTATTAGGCTGGCATCAGTAATGTGGTTAAGGTTTCTTGTAAACCGTTGAAAACAAATATTTTTTATGAGAGAATGATTCTTTATGCAGTACGTTGGAAGCTTTATAAGTCACTCATAGAGGGTGGATAATATCCGAAGAGAGCACACGTCACACCTCTACTCATTAAGCTACATTGGCTCCCTATAGTCGCTCGCATCAAATTCAAGACTCTGCTCATGGCCTACAAGACCACCACTGGTTTGGCACCACCTTATCTTCATGCACTAATGCAGACATATGTACCCGCCAGATCCCTACGCTCTGCAAACGAACGGCGTCTTGTGGTGCCATCCCATAAAGGTAGAAAATCTCTCTCTCGCACCTTCTCCGGATCTGTTCCACCTATGTGGAATGATCTGCCTGCTGCTACAAGATCTGCAGATTCTGTAGCCATCTTTAAGAAACGCCTGAAAACCCATCTCTTCCGCCAACATCTTACTGTTCTGTTCTGACTCAAGTTTCTTCTCTACTCTTTTCTTCTCTACTCTTTTCTTCTCTACTCTTTTCTTCTCTACTCGTTTCTTCTCTACAAAAATGTATGAATGTTTCTGTATACTGTGTTAGGCTATATGAAAACAGTCTTCTTTTTGATTGCACTTGTGCTCTTGTTGTACTTATGCTGTCCTAATTGCTTCCATTACCTACCCCACTTGTAAGTCGCTTTGGATAAAAGCGTCTGCTAAATGACTAAATGTAATGTAAATGTAAATGTAATATTTTTGTATAGTTTTCGTACAGTAAAGGCTTGAAAAATAGTATTTAGTAGGGCTGGGCCGATGCATGATGCCATCGTCCATCGCCAATGGCTGACAGGTATCAAGATGGAGAGTGATTTCGACAAAAGTTTCACTTTCGTCACGTGACTCTCGCTGCTCCATGCTGCAAATCACTTCGTGAACAGATATGAACAAGTCTAAGGGGCATTTAAGCTTGCGCTGTACAGACTGGCCTGACTTGGAGCTCGTGCTATATAAAGGGGCTGCACAATTTGCGCAGGCCCGACTTTCTAACTAAGACGCCTGTCTGCGAATCCCACGTTGTATAAAGCAGATGAATGTCTGACTTTTTACATGTTTGTCTGTTTAGATGTATTTTGAGTAAAACCTAAAAATTATGTAAAAGCTCATCAGTCATACACCTGCTGTGCCTCTGCAGTGTGTCACATAATCAGTGCCGCGCTGCCATCGCAATGTTAAAGTAATAGGCTACCTTCTTAACGGTCACTTTGGAAAAGCTAGTCAAATACTGTAACCAGTCACTGTAACTAGTGAAACACTGTAACTAGTCACTGTCTGTAATTAGTCAAACACTGAAACGGGTGTCCGGTGTAGCCAAGCTTCAGGAATATGGTTGCATAACCAAAAGGCAGAACAAATGAAGAGCACTCTGACTCTGGAGACTTTTGCAAAAGAGGTACTTGTTGGTCTTTAATGGTGGTGCTGTTACTTTTTTTTTATTCCCTGTTAATTATTGAGAGGTTCTTTGGTCTTATAAGATAAATAAAAACATGCACTGAAAGGTTATGTATATGGTTGATTATTTGTAGGTAAGTGTACTTTTTTCATAGATTAAAAAAAGTTTTTAAAATGCAGACTGGCAATTTTAAAGCGCATTAAAACATACATCTTACAACTCTATTGGTCTCAACTATTTAAAAAAAATAGTTAAAGGAAAAACCTTTTTAGTCAGAAGAATTATTTTCACTTTAATCCATGTGTTTTTTAAATTAATTTAATGGTGTCTGGGGTTAAAAAGTGCATAAACAGCTTTGCAAGGTTTTGTTATTTTAATCATTCTTTAAAGAAGCAAGTTTTTGAAGATGTGGTATTGCATCAACCTATGCACCTATGCATTTTTCCTGCATGCAGACCGTAGTTATGATGTCGTCTTGCTTACATGCTGTGTGCGTGTAAAGACATGGAGCACATAAGTCAATTAATTAGCCTCATGTTACCTTTTTCTCAAGAATTAAAAAAATATATATCTATATATCTTTATGTAGCTGTATCAGCTCTTCCATGTTACCACATTTATATAGTCATCCAGGCATAAACAGATTTGGTCAATTAGGGGTAAATACTGTTAGGATGACTCCATCCCAGTAGGAGACTTACTGGCCAAACATATTTGATTAAGAGCACATGAAGCCACGGCAAAGAAAACATGACAGAAAAAAATAAAGCTTTGTAAATGTAGTTAAAAAAATACTCTCTATCTTCCTCTAAACAGGTATTGTTCTTGCTTTTGTATTAGCACCTTTTGTTGTATTGCTCCTGTATGACATATCACTTTATGCTCCCTGAACTCTCTGTAAGTCGCTTTGGACAAAAGTGTCTGCTAAATGACTAAATGTAATGTAAATTTGGAAACGGTTCTCTACGCATTGCGTTTAGCAAAACACTATGGGAAAACTCCTGTTTTATCCAACGTCTGAGAAAATAGTCCTGTGCGAATCTGCATCTTCGTGATTTGGCAGGCTCATATCATTTTTCAAGTTTTTTTCACCGTTTGTGAATAATGGAGACTGTTTTGAAGTGTTTTAACATTCATTTGGTTGCCGGGTCATTTCCATGCATTACCAAAGCTGTTGTTTTGACAGGGAGTCTCCTGTTTATTTATTTTTCATGGAAACGGTTGTAACATTGTTAGCGTTTGAGACCTGTGATAGCGAACCGGACAGAAGATCTCAACGATCGCAGGTCTCAAATGCTTACAGGTACAGTCATATATCATTAATAAAAACTATTAGGCTATACAAACTTTACGCAAAGCCTTGCCTTCACGTCGGGGAAATAAGTCTGTAAATTTGAGTAAGGCTTCACTTATCCCGTGCGACAGCGTGACATGATCACAGACAATCTCTGCAATTATTACTAATGACCAGGTCCAGAGGTAATATAATAGTTTGTCAGCTCATATGACAAAATTAGAAATGTGATACTTCAAAATACATATGTAGGCCTATATGGGCAAGTGGGTTGTATTTGTATTCATTTTTTAACACCCCAACTCTCATTGCACAGGAGGTGTTACTTGTATAGCTCTAGTGCCTTTTGTCAACTGCACTGAGCATCAAAAATACCTTTTTTATTTACCTTGTCTGTTGTCTTGATTACATGCCCTTAGTTGTTTTGACTCTGTATTCTGGCAGACTGCCTGTCTGCATTGGATAACCATACATACTGCACAGAGTAAACAAATGTAAAGCTACTGCCCAGCCATCTGGTTTCAACACCAGTAAAAAAAACTGTGAAAATATGACAGGCTGAGCACAGGAAAAGATTAAGTATTTTACCCTGCTCCCAGCACTAGGACCCCATGATTATCTTTCACATCAAGGTTTGTAAAAGATCATAAAGCACATACTGTAAAAGCATCATTGACCCCATAGGTTTTTCAACTGCCAGAAGGTGTTTGAGGTGAAAAAACTCACCTGGCATAAAAAGACCACCTGACAGGACTAAAGTCTAGGTTCAAACAAGGGCACAATTACTTTACTACTATAAAATTAATGAAATGTATTGATACTTGTAGATAACATAGTTGAGTTGGATAGGTGTAAACTCATGACTGAGACAACCAGAGGTGAAGTATTGTGCCTTCCAAACTTTCTAAAATTGTATCAGACTCATCTTTTAGTCCTTGTTTCTTCTGAAAGAAAGAAATTCAATGCTTTATTCTTTATTCGGTTTTCTGCTCCAGAATAATCATGTTATTTTACATGTGAGATAGGCACCCGACTCCAATGGAAATGATGAGTGTTGACATTGTCAATGGAAAAGAAATGTGTAGAAATGGCCGCTGCCAGCATTGATAGGACGAATCGACGAGGGGCACCTCCACGCTTGATTGCCTGCAATTGTGACATAAGCAGGATCATGTTGTGGTATAACTTCTGTACTGTATCACCACTGGATTATCAATAGTAGTTAATATAAGGTCAGTTGCGTTGACCATACATGAGGAAGGACTACTACACCAGCGTCAGAGAGAATCTAAGATGGGTAGCAACCTGTTGTTGTTTCCCAGTGTGCTCCATAGTGAACGAGTGAAGGATATTTTGGGGTAACCAAGACACTCCCTATGGGGACAGTTCAACCTGGTACACTCAGTGTCTCTGCATGTTCATCTGCTTCTGTTGTCTGCCTTTACATGCTGCTCTTGTGCTTAAGGAGCTTGTGACATCTGCAGAGTGAGTGTTGCGATTGCTTATACAAAAAAAGCTATGAGAGCCACACATGAGTTACTTTTGCTAACTAAATGTAACTTGCGACACAGTTTGTTGCTACTGTAACTGTGTCTCCCAAATTTCTCTTTGTTGTTATGTTGGAAAGCGTGTGTGTTACAGTTATTCTGTATTGTGTAAATTAACAACTTGGTAAAACATATTTAATATTGCTGTTTTTTACAAAGCTCATCGCTCTGAAAAGCGAGGTGTGCTATGATTGGCCAGTTAACCAGTGCGTAGTGATTGGTCGAGTACTACAAGAGTGTGAGGGAAATTTAACGCCTCTTACCATATTCGGAACATCATGTTCCCAAGCAATTGTACTGATAGGTGATAAAATGTCATCGGTATTCCATATATCAATTCTGGCCCGAATCTGATGCAGAAAATGTAGATGATCAAGCCAATACATTAACTTTGCCAGCGCGACTTAAGCAGGATGTGAAGTATTGGTAACTGTTTTACCTTTTATATACAACGTTATAAAGACTATAAAAAACAACCATATATATCATACAGAATTTGTTTGAGATAGAAACAAGCTCGCATTACAGCAGGAGATGGTAACATAATAAATTACTCGAGCGCTTGGCCCTTCTGGATCAACAGTGTTACGCCTCTGGGTTCGCATTCGTTTTTAGATAGAGTGCATCTCTTGTTCCGACACTTTAACTGTAGCAATTTTACGTGTCTAACACATGCAACTTATAACACACCCCTTATGTAGTATTATACCATATACTACAACTTATAATATGACCCCTTTAAAGTCACACTGTTATAAATTGTATTAGTTATGTACCAATTTATCACATTTCTAATGGATTTATTTTCTTAATTGAATCAATTAATTTTCATAATTAATTAATCGCAATTTTTAAATAGACAATTAATCGTCAACCAAATTGAATTATCGTGAAAGCCCTACATCCGAGGTTTTGGAAAAACAATGATGATGTGTATCACCTTAGTTAAATGGAAAAACTGTTCTCTCAGGGAGAGAGGCAGAAATTTATAAGATCAGTGTGTCTGTTTCTGGATGTACTGTGCTTTTGGAAATATGTTGAATAACACATTACTGGATGTGCTCATTTGACACTTTTATTGTGATAAACAATGAACCAAACCACTGGAGATAGTGAAGTTCAGTGCTTTTGCTCTCTACTTTTATGTCTCTTTTGTGTTCTGTCTCTCACTCTGTAAACACTCAGCACTGAAGCTTAGAGTAAATACATTAATGAGCATGCATGACACATTTTTACTACGCATTTAATAAACCTTGACTTTGCTGACTTGGCAGTGTGTAAGGACCTCTTCAGTGGAACAAAACAGGCCTTTGAGTGCAGATCATGTGTTTGTATGCATGTTTCCTAGTGTATGCATTCTTGTTTGGCCTACTTTTCCCCATATCTTTGTGATCCCAGAGCGTTCATCCCTGTGGTTTTGGCATTTGGTTACATCTGGCTACATCAAGCTGTGTACATGACTGTGATATGAACCACATGTTGATTTAAACACACATACTGGAATCAGGGAGGTTAAGTTAAAATGCTTGGACAACAAAACGGATAAGAGCTCTGATTGTGATGTGATGATACAAATGACCCTCTGCTCAATTGGAAACCATTTTTACCCATGTTGTTTCTGTGGAATAAGACATGAAGAAGACACTGTTCTGCATTGGACTGGTCCTGGTCTCCAGTTGAAAAAAGCTCAAATGAATGATGGCTCTCATTAGACAGAATGTAGTCTGCAAGTGATCGTACACTGATGTTTCATCATTTCACAAAGTCCATATTTATTCTACTAAATATCAATTTTACATGCAAGAACATTACATTATGTTTCAATGTTTTAGACACAGTATTCTTATATAATAGCTGTTCATTTATGTATGCCAACAGACATACAATACTCTATATTTACATTTATGCATTTTTGCAGACGCTTTTATCCGAAGCGACTTGCCTTGCGTTGTACTATACTCTAAAAGGCAATGTTCCACAGAAAATGTGAGATTTCCAAATATGTTATCTCGAAATTGAGATGTTTACATCATCGGAAAGCTGATCACATATTAGTGCAAGAAACATTTGAAAGTTTGTGGTTAATTTGTTGTGTTCTTGGATAATGTCCATATAACATCTATGTGTTTTTTGAGAGATTGCTGTGATATAGTTGTGGTGGTCACTATATAGATAATGGAAATCAATCAGCCTGACTGAGCTTAGATCAGTTCTACTCTGCTTGATTTGGACAATGCTATTGCAAGGCATCTGTTTAGCACTTACACTGCTTTGATTTTTATTACCCATGCACTCAAAGCAATCCCCACCCTATATGTTGAAATGTTCATGTAGACGAATGTTGTTTTCATAGCATCACTTTGATTCTGTTTGTAATCAAATAAAGTGCTTTATTTTAAGTCTTTTATCTATTTAAAAGTAATCTGTCATCACTTAGATCACTGACTGATTTAGTAAAATATTTCTCACTGTCAAGTTTGATAATTACTACATTTCACATTTGTGTTTTTGTTTATTCAGAAATACAAATGTCAAGAGGACAATTCTTGGATTATGAATGAGGGATAAATTGTAGAGGGATGAGATGCGGTCCCCTCCGTGCTCCTTTCTCCATAGATGGTTTTGGCTGGACTAGAAAGTGAGTTGCTCTCCCAAGGTCAGACCAATGAGATCACAGTTTTGAAAGCAAATTATACTCATCTGCACAAATAAGACAATGTGGTACTGCTCGTCAGTTAATCCCCAAAGAGGGTTCGCTATGAACGTTGCTTTACTTAATTTTTAATTTTCTAATGCAGGCAATGTAATATATATATATATATTTCATAGTTTTTGTAAGAGTTAATTCCATCTGCTCTATGTCTGGTTTTATTAAAAGGGAATAATGCTTGCCTGGGCTGATTGTTAAAGGCTTTGTAAAGTTATTAAGTGTCTGGTGTCCAGAATCAAATGTCCCAATTAAGAGAGTGAGTAATGGCTTCACTCTGATATTCATTTGTCATTCTGACAATGTACATACAGTCACTAGTTTTGGCCTATACGTTCTATAAACAATAAACTTAAATACAATTTAAAAGTTATGTTTGAATAATTGCTATACACTGCTATAACTTTCTTTCGTTGTAATAAATATGCTTTACAGAAGTTATGTCGGTCTTCTGAACCACCACGTTTTACAACAAGATTTTTCAACCTTTCCGGCTACCGGGAGCTCTAGCTCCCAAACTAGGGGTCACATTCACTCGCGGTCATTCGAATGCGTCGTTCGAATGCCCCATCGGAAACCTTTCCAACGAATTCCGGCTCGTCTTCTTCACGGGAGATATGCTGTTTTTTCCATCAGAAAAAAATATATTCTTCCCGAATATTAAGTCATCATCGTTCCACCCGGGACTTTCAATCATTAACATCTCCGGACGAAACCGGGCTCGTCAGAAAGGTCTCCTCCTGGCTGCCTTTTATGTTCCATTTGACATCCAACAACAGCACACATTTGTTGTTTCTTAGACAATTTTGTCGCTCGCTAGTGGCTACATCTGCTCTTGCCTGAAAATGGCTGACAAGCGTGTCTCTGGCGGCAAAGTCTGTGAGCGGTCATGGGCGTAAACAATGTGACATCAGATTGATAGGGGATCGCCAACAGCCTGTTCTGTGTTACTGTTGTGGTTTAAAGGAGATTACAAATGGAAGAATAGATGGATTTTCAAAATTAGAGGGTGTTTCTGAACACACGCTGGCGACTCAATTTCTGGTAAATAGACACTTAAAAGTGCATTTTCTGAGATAGCGACCCTTTAAGTAAGTATCTATAGTCATTTGGTATTTACGTCCGTATCAGGTAAGGTGACATTTGAACTATTTTCTCAATACTTGCATGTTTACGCATTTAGGACATTTGAAAAGAAGCATTGTTTCCTACAGTAGGCTTTGTGAAATAATCTGATTATACGTGTCAGCAAAACACAACTATACGTTACATTTTCTTTGATGTGTAGCAGACAAACTTGTGTACGAATGAAATTGCATTCTCTGCTTTTTGTGTAATCAAAACCATCTTGTTCAGTTCAACTTTGGTGGGCTGTACATGAATCCTGGTACCCAAGGTGTGTTTGCCAAAAACAATTTTAGTCATACAGTAAATGGCCATTTAGATACACAGTGGCCACCCAGAGACACATAGGCACAAAGGCATATCTCTGCTCCAAATCTGTTCTCCTTAAGAAGCAAGAAAACGGTATTCCGGGACCATCCAATCCACAAAAAAAATGTTTTTTGCTGGACACAACCATAGTAGCATTTTTTTCAGATGACCATGTAGGCTACTTACTAACTCATCGTAGTTGTTTGGCGTTTTATCAAGAATTTGATTGTATATTTGGTGAAACATTACAACATTGTAGTAAACAAGAAATCTTTTTTAGTAACAAGTCTGCACACAAGCACATTTCAGTTAAATTGCTGAATAGTTGTACTGCTGAATAGTTGTTCACAGATATATTAAAAGCAGTCAGAGTAAAACCTTGAGGTTCTGATATGTAGTTCTACATCAGTGAATAGAAAGGAGCTTTTCAAACTTAACTTATGTGCTTTGGTAGGCAGTTTGCCGGGTTTAATTTTACTTCTGCCCTATGAATCCTCAAGACTCGAAGTGCCTTTACATTACATTAAGGAATTAACCCATTTTAAAATGTCAAAATCGACATCCTTAAAACTGAGTTCATTTATATGAATACAAATCTAATAGTAAAAATTCAGCTTTCAGTCTTTAAGGTCTTACACCATATATTTTATCCAAAACATTCAACTTTGATTAATAATCTTTAATAAATAGTTTAAAACTATTTATGAATTGACTTGCAACATTACAAACTTTTAAAAACATGAACAACAGAAAGTCTTAATAAAGATCCATTCATCCTTAACTGTTAGTGTCATGATTCTGCCTCATCAAATCATGTCTTTCTTGACAGAGCCTCATGTTAGTGTAGTGTAGACATTGCATTGTTTTTTTGACATGTCATGCACTCTCTCAGGTCTCGTCCTCCCCCCCTCGTTTTCTCATTATTGCTTTTTAATTATTTCATACCAGTTCCCCTCTTGATTTGATTCCTTATTTAATGCCCCTGTGTTTTCTGTCTTGGGCTGGTTCATTTTTATTTGTGCCGGTGAGTTCCTGGCTGTGTCCCAATTCTGTGGCTGCGCGTTTTGAAGGCTACATTTTAAGACCGATTGCATCACAGCAGCACGACTGAAGGCTGGTAAGGCTGTCCCGATTGAAAGGTTGCTTCAAAAGCATCCCCAAAATGCGATCTTATTTCCGCAGGTTTTAAGGATAGAGCGATTGTATTCTTCACAGCCTCTGCTGTCCCGTGATTCATTGCGTACCTGTAATTCTGTGAAAATGTTAAATAATCTGTCAAAACTTTAGTTAAATAAAAGTATGTAATTCACAAAAATGGTTAGTGTGTTGCAAATCACACAATTAGAAAATCCTCAGCGAGGCTATAGACTGTCTCATTTCAGTTTGTTTCTTGGACTTATGAGGCTGCATGCTTTGAAAACCAAGTCCTCATTTTTAAGTCTGCGACCTTAAAGATTGCAGCCCCTGAATTAGGACACAGCTCCTGTGTCTTGTTTAGTTCAGTTCAGCTCAGTCCAGTTAATTGTAATTTAATTCAAGTGTTGTCTTGTCTAGTGTAGTTAGTCTGTGTTCCTGTTTATCTGTCATGTTTTACCCTTGTTCTGTTATTTTACCCCGATTGGTTTTTTTTTTTTTTCGCTTTGTTCTTAGTTGACAATGGCCTCTTCTACTTCATTTTGTTATTGTATTATGAGGATTTTATCTGGCTAGGAAAACTGATCTGTTGATTTTTTTCCCCAAGAACACTTAGTGATAACTTGTAGATCTATTGGCTACAAGTTCGATCCCACAATCCATTAAACATGAAACAAGATTTGTTTTTTGTCATAAAAAGAACAGAGAAATGACAGTGATAAAGGATTTGTCATACAGAATTTACTTTTTGACCTTTTGCACTGCTTTATTTAATTCTTAATTATTTGCATGGCTTGAACAACAATGCTGTTAATCATAGACAAGTCAAATAAAATCAGTTACATGGACATCTCATTTTGTCAAAACATTGCTTAACTCATCACAGTATGCCTGTGCAGAGTCGGCAAGCGCCAAAAAATTCAGGGAAGGCGTCTTGGCCAACAACGGACATTCAGAGTTGCAAATTGAAGGGACTTTTTCTTGTTCAATTCCCAGTTTCCAGAAAGTGTTTTTTTTGTCCATAAGGTATATGATTTGTGGTTTAACAGTTGCTGTAAATGTATTTGGGTACAAGATTTCAAAACCTCAGCTGAGGACTTATGGTCTATGTGCACTCAATAAGTAATCATCATATTGAGAAAAAGAAAAAAAAGAAAAGCAACCGATTGTATAGAGACCAGATTGAACGCTTGGTTCATGGTTCATGTTGTGCATGCCATGTAAAGAATCACAACTGAGTTTAATTGTAGATAACTTTTTTCACCTTTCATTATTTTTCCCTGGTGTGCTTGTGGGTCAGAGAAAAAATCCAAATCTGATTATGGATATAGGGAGATGTTCTAAATCTCATGCCACGTTTGGTCACGGTCATATCTAAAAAGATCAGTTTTGGCTTATATTATATTCATAATTGGTGCACGATGCCAAAATATCACAAATATTCTTTTTATCTTGCAGGCACAAATGATCTGCACGTACTCATGAGTTATAGAGAGAGGAATGTTTAAAGAATGCATGCTGTCCAGAATCCTTAATAAGTCACAGTAGTAGGGCTACAAGCATGGTATTAACTACTAAAATACAAAATGCATGATGCTTTCGTCATCTCTTGTCTGACATTGTCCCATGTGTTAAAAAATTCCAGGGTTCAACTCTTTGTCACATTCTTCCACATAATTTTCGCTCCACATTTAGGTCACCGGCATTGTTGAGAAAAACAGCTGCCGTGAAGGATGCTTAGCAACTGCAATAACTTGAAGATGGGAGGTGGGCGGGTGGATGGAATAGATGTGTCAAGATTTGCTGGCGTGGACAATGCACATTTATGCACCAGTTAAACTCCGAGACCTTACAGGCTTGATAAACCTCATTATAATGCACAATTAACCAGTCTCAGGAACTGCAGCCTCTTAATTTCGTCGTTTTAGGTTTCATGCTAGATTAGTTAGTCATCAGAGCATTAGGCACTAGGAAAAAAACTATCTACAGGTTAAAAGTGATAATTACTACCTAGAGATTTTCATATCTTTAATTATATATCCCATTAAATGATAGAGCCTGATACACTGCTCCATGTTTCCTGGCCCATGCTTTCTGATAAATAACACTGCATTGTTGCGTTCTGAGCCTTTTATAGTCTGGAAAAGTGTCTCCATTGACTTTATATTGCGGGAAGCTGCCGCCATGTCATTTCTGACTTATAACAAAAAACAGAACAACGTTTCAAAAACTGCTGTGTTCAGTTAACAAGCTTTTTGATAGATGTTAGCTATATTTGCTAATATTAGCACAACATAACGCTACTGCATAGCTTTCTGCTTTATCCACATTCTAGCAAGATTTGGCAAACTACTACAGCTTCTCCTGCCAGGTTTCTCCTCCATTGCAAGCTTTCCCGAATGTCCTCACCCTGATGTTACTTTCCCCGATGTATTTCGTAACTTCAAAGCTAGATGCCGCTATGTTTCATACACTGGACCTTTATGGGTGAAAAAGCACTAATGGGAGTGTAGATTTATGCAGGTGATTTACTGACAAGGTACAAAAAAAACAGGTGCAATATCTAATTTCCATAATGACCAACACAATGGAGCAAGAGCCGTAGGCCTACAAAATAGCATGGGTTTAATAATGTTGCAAAAATCAGTACATTGATGAGGACAGATGTTAGTAAATCACGTTGTGTGATTTATTTAAATACTATTTAATTCCTCTCATGAAGTCTGACAGGGATATAAGGTCGGTCAGCCACAAAAACAACAGTGTCCACGCCTTTTCAGCACAAATTTTTCACAGTGTGTCTTTAGCATGGGCTTAAATCCCGGGGGGGACGGAGGGGAACGTGTTCCCCAAATCATTAAAACTCGCACTGTCTATTGTGATGAATATATTTATGTATAACTAAACTTATTTGTGTAATTAGAAAAAAATACAAACGCAAAAAATGTGTACCCTCTCCCCTGCCTCATAGTGGTTTGGTCATTTCCCCGTTCATCTCACCTACACTTAGTACGTTACACATAACTAAGGTATTCGGCTCAGTCCATCAGTGGCTGTTGAACTCCAGTAAGAAGGCAACTTTGTTCACTTTAAATGAAGTGATTCTCTTTAATGTAGTTGATTCTGATTCATTAATAAATTAGTTGTTGCAAAAAATGCTGATTACCGATATATTTTTCCATGAATCTGCTATGTTAGCGATTAAAACGTTACTTACCTAGTAAACGTTAGCTTGTTACAGAAGGACGTCACACGCTGCAACTAACACGCCGACGCCGCTTCCCATGCATTGTTTTATTTGTGGCGATCTGGCATGATGTGAACATTAACGGCCACAATTAGCCACCGATCCCGCCGTTCAGGTCCCGTATCGAACACTACCGCGAACATGCCGGTGACAATTTAGTGTCTTTGCCACTATATTTAGCAAATTACAGACCTATTTTGTCCACAAAAGGTACACAGCTTTCATTCAGTTGGAAAAGGTTGTTTTCTCCGCATCTATTTTGTGCAGTATGTGCATGCCTGATAAGCTAAACATCCAGTTGACTGAAACTCAGGCGATTCATCAACGAGTACAACACAGAATTTATCTGTCACTGTTATTGACTGTTTGGGTACACGAACATGAACATAGCACATCGATTAACGTAGTTTGTTGGCGGAGGCAGTGCATTTCATGGGAAACTAACCACCACTCTTTAATGTAGATGTGTGTGACCTTGTCAGTATAAAATATGTTTAAGTGTTTAAAATGTGACTCATGTTAACATGTAGTATCATGGGTATTGTGTTTTTAAACTAATTTCCTGTCTTGACAACAGATACAAAGAAAAGAGATGTAAAAGGAAACAGCTTTATTAGGTGTTCATTTGGATAACAGTATGTGAGAGTTCAATACAGTTACAATATGACTGCAAGTCTGGATGATAAACCTAAGAACCATAACGCATATTGTTGCTTTGTGTCGTAGTAAGTACAATTTGGACTGTATTATTTGTGTCCCCTTCAAAAATTGCTCTTGAGAAATTTTACGTCTATTGTCCCCCCCTACTGTTAAATTAGATTAACGCCCATGGTCTTTAGTAAATCCAGAAAGTAGTTTTTTTATCACCAAAAGAGGGGTATGCATTAGCGCAAGCTGGCCTCAAGTTTAAATGGCCTTCTGAATTAATTGTTTTACGAAACGTTTAAGTCTTGCAAAAAGTGTACCTTTCCCAAAATGTCCTGTTTTAGGAAAAGTTGAAGTGTTGCATTAAAAAATATTAAAGTCATGTTGTCTGAAGTATGTAGAGGTGTTGCAACTCTTTGGGCAATCCATAAACAAGCTGCTTCCCAATGAATTTAGTGGACTGTCGACAATCCCAACCTTTGCAAAACATTGTTTATCTTCAATGTAGATCACATGGAAACTGTGTATTTTTAAAGGTTACGTAACATTTTAAGGGAGGGGTCTTTTAAAGGGGCATGCTGGTGGTGGTTCGTTAATTGTTTTGATGTCAAATTAATCATGTACCAGACCATTACCACAGAGGGGCGTGTTTTAAAAATTAATGAACTTTTTTCTAAACAGTACGAGTTTTCTATCAAAGTCTTATTTGCCGTGATCTATATATGAAATTTGTTCCCTGAAAATGTATTCCCTTGAATACTTAAAAGTTTCTCTATTCAAGACATATTTATCTTGTATGTTCTGAACAGAGGAACATTGCATACTAATGATCTGATTAAGATGACGCATCAACGAACCATTTTATTGTCTAAATGATGTGTTTTCCACAAAGCTTAAGAAAGTCTTTATACACTCTAAAAATGGCTGGGTTATTTTTTAACCCATACCGCTGGGTTGAGTCCGTGGGTTGTTTAGTTGGGTTATTTTTCCACATTTTAAACACCTTTTGGGTAGTTTTAGTTATCAAGGTGTTGGGTTAAACCCGCTGGGTTAATGTGCTGGGTTGTTTCTGCTCACCGCTGGGTTATTTGAAGAGTCTCGCGCGCTCACCGCCCTGAAGACGTTGAGTGTACTTCGCAACTTTCATTTTTATAAAGAACAAAGGGTTAAAGTCACTGGCTGGAGCAATTTAAAGCTAAGTTTTTTACGTTTTAAGTGAATATTTATTGAAATAAGCATAATTTGTAACGTTTTGCAAGGCAACAGTGTCTTAACTAACATTAGTGATGTAATTTAGACGACAACTGTTACCTCAGATCACCATTATTTGACCTCGCAGAGTCCTGTGAAGATGCGCGAAAATGCGAATTAATACAATTTTAGTGAACCCCATCACCATTAAGCTAAGTTTAGGAACTTTAGTGAGAATTTAACAAAATTTGAGTCAAACCGGCGAGTGCCCCGCGAGCGCGGTCAAGCAGTCCCGGTTCAGGAACCCCTCTCTCTGTGTCCACTCTGGATATTAAGAGGGCAGTTAATTATGTTGCTCCCTCTGTTTTAAACCAAACGTTTCAAGGTTTGTGCATGTATTAAAGAAAGACGAGTGTGGTAGCCTGTATTTAATGAGTTGATTTGCTGCACGTGTGGTTTCTTAGTGTATTAAGTGGTGTAATTCATAATGTATTATACATAATTTATATGTCTTTAGTTATTTTTATTAATTGACATTTCTTGCTACATATTGTGTAGTATGTTTATTAGTCATTTATAATGTTATTTATAATGCCTGTTAATGTTTGACATGAAATATTTTTATTTATTATAATTAAACTGTTTTCTTTTAAATATGCAAATCTAAAAAAATTGCTGTTACTGGGTGTAAAAGTTAACATTTTCATTAACAATTATTTTTAAAGTCAAATAATTTTTTTTTTTTTTTAAATAAATGTCAATTGTCTTGATTGACAATGAAGAACAGAATAAATTATGAATAACCCAGCAAGAATAACCCAGAAATAAACACATGAATAGTTAAAATGACTACATTTTGGGTAGCATGCTGGGTTATCATGTGTACACCAGAGTGCTGGGTTACTTTAACCCTGTTAAAGTAACCCTAAGCATGTGTTCTGTCCAATATTTACCCAGCGCTGGGTTGCCAATTGGGTTGTTTTTAATCCAGCCATTTTTAGAGTGTATAGAGACTGGATTGTCAACAATTCAGATAGAGTAGGCTTCTGAACAGTGAATAGTTAAATTGGTTACAATTGACTCATCAGAGCAAAATTTTGGGGTTCTGTGTTTTGTCATGTGACATGTAATTGAAATCCACCTGACATTTCAACTAAACTAATCTCTTTCAGTGGGGTCGCCCAGGTCACAGTGAGTGTTGCTTAAAGCTGGCAGTGCTATCAATATTTAGCTTTGAGGAAAGATGTCATGCATAATAGAGTAACCTCTAAGATGTCAAAACTTCCTCTGGGTTGGTTGAATTACAGACATTTTCATTGTTTTTTCTAATTCTGCAAGTTGTTGCATATTGGCTTGTCCGTAGGCCAGAATGAAAATATACAGGGATTTCTGACAGCTGGCGAGAAAGTCACTCATTCCATGTTCGTCTTAAAAAATAGGTTATGATTTATTATTTCCTAGCTGGAAATCTGCAAGCCAAATGTTTAAGTAACACTATCTATACCTAAATGTTAAGTTAAATCTTTATGTATAGATATAATGCCCACAGCTGTACCCATTACATTTAACATTCTGGTCATGTTACATGTGGCTAATAAATTGCTGCAGTATTTCTATGTTCTGCACACATATTAATGTTGATTCAAACAAACCTTCTGCTTTACTTAAGTCCCTAAGTTTCTGTTTTAATAGCTTTGATTAGTAAGGGGATGCTGAAGGAGCGCTTGAGAAGATCCAGATGCTACTCCCTCCCAAGACTCTCACACAGCTTTAATGGGATGACATGTGCTGGATAGACATGAGGAGTGATAGAGGGAGGGGATGAGAAAGAGAGAGTATGACTGACTTGACATAAAACTAAATGTGGTGAAAAACAACATAAAGACAATAGGGGAAATCAAGCAAAACCAAGACATGCTATAAAATAACAAACAAAGGAAAGACTGCAGTTATAAATCAAAGCAACATGATATGAAAATGATTCATTTGTCCTCATTAGACAGTCAATTTGAATTTGTTGTTCAGTAAATCTAAAATGTCTCATTTAAGCAATAAATCAAGGCAGCTGTCTTTGAACAAAAGTCACTAAGATCTAATTTTGTGCTGCAAAGCATTCTGGGAGCTTTCAAAGCCTCATCCACCAATAACAAATAATCTATGAATAATTTTTTCAGAAAACATTGGTAAGATGCTTATGAAGAATTTAAATGAAATATTGTTTTGTGCAATTTTATGTTAAAATAAAAATGTTGTGATATATGCAGCTCATAAATCATGTATGTAAAATGTAAATAATCTTTTTGTGCACAGTATCTGAAAAAGGTAAACCCATAGGCATCGGATGGGCACATGGGTATTATCAGAAAAGCCTATTTTAAATTTGATGGATACCATGTTGGACATTGAAAACCTGCAGATTGGTTTTGAGCAATGGTGTTATGGTTGTTTCGATCCGGCTCAGATGTTGCACCAATGAAGCACAGAGTTAAGTAGTTTACATCAATGTACTTGTCAGTGAATAGGTATCTAGATTTTTGTCAAATCCATAACATGTCAGCATGCATTAAAACTGCAATGATCTGCTATGTAGTTTAGGGTCAAAGGTTGCGGATATGTGTGTTGTGGATCCCCTGCGGACTCTTCAAACAAAAGTTGACAAGTTTCAAGTAACAGCCAGTCCCATGTGAAAAAAATGGTCCCTTTGAGGGTCTGCTCTGGCCAGGCCAAAGAACAATCTGGAAGTGATTCAGAAGATGACTTCATCAGAAAGGTTGGAGTTGAAGTGGTGAAGTGGTGCGAAAGTAAGAGAGACAGAGAGTGGAGGTTTATGAGCCTATGTTTGTAAAGAACAGAATGATCAAGAACTGCCAGAAGGTCACATGACATGGAGGGAAAAAGGGGGTTGGGGAACCAAATGTGCTTTCTTGTAACACCATGTGCCTTTTGGCAGCTATTGTGGTCCTGTGTGTTACTAGTGCACGGACGGTGTGCTCATGTGTGGCTAAGGGCTCTTTGGAACACCCACATACACTCACTGACAAATTTTAAACTGCTAAAAGTGCTGAGCCGAACTTGCTCCAATAGATAATAAAATGAGGAAAATATTACCATTGTTTTTTTCTGTCTAGATTAGATAATAAATCTCAGTTTCTCAATTATAAATGAATAAAAATCACAGTTCAAAACAGCACAACTGACCTAAGCAATAAGCACTGGTCTATGTCAAAAGTTCTTGCAAAATATTTGAGGTTCAAGTCATAAATTTGTTATAAAAGTAGTCATAAAAAGTAATTTCAAAGTTTAAAAGCCCATGCAAGTGATGTCATTTTCTGGTTTTGGATTCATCCTTTTGTGTGTTTTGTTCCTATGCTTTTTTGCGAAGCAAATATTTTTGTGATGTTTTCAGTTTTTTTGCTTAGTTTGAGTAATTGAAACTCTAAAGCATCCAATTAAAGCTTATTATAAGAATCTTTATGTTATTCCAATTAAATTAACAAAATGTTTTCTACGTTTTGTTCAGACATTAACCTGACCACCTGCCTGACCAAGTCTGCCCCACATTACTTTTTTTCAATTTTAACTTAAGTAGGGTTGCCAACCGTCCTGTATTTTGAGCCTGCCTGATTTGTCCTGTAAGTGTCTTCCCATGTCCTGTTTGTTCTACTTATCTAACCAGTGATTAAAACAGTGATCACATCACTTGAGAATGATATTACCGACATCTTTCTTCTCATCAAAGCCCCCTGACGCGCATCAGTTTACGTAAAGTAGCATAAATGCGGCTTTGTTTCTGAATGAGCAAAGATTGTTTCTGTCACTCACGCGCAGACCACTGCCTCGCACACACTCGTACGCAAGCATACACACACACAGAGACTTTTTTGACAGAAAAGCGCATAGCGTCATGAATGTAGCTCGTCTGTACATATGCACATTGTTTGTTTCCCAGCGGACACATAGCCTAAAATATTATTCACTTCTGAAAACAAAAACAGAAAATATGTAAATGAGAATGGCATGATTTGTGCATTTAGTGTTAAAATTTTCAACACTGGTTGGAGCCGATGGTCGATTGGTTCGTGCTGCGACATATGGTGCCAGTGTTTCCCGGGCGACCAGAGTTCGAATCCCGTCTCGTGGTCCTTTCCCCAACCCCACCCACCCACTCTCTCTCATCCACTTCACTTCCTGTCCTCTCTAGAATAACTGTCTGTCCAATAAAGGCACAAACGCCAAAAATTAATAAAAAAATAACATTAATTAAACACTGTAAAGCACTGTTTGTAACCGTTCAGAGAGTAAACGCAACTACTATGCGATGAGGCCATGCATATGCTAATTAGCACTGGTGCACAGGTCAAATTGTGTCCCTTATTTTGTATTTTCCCGTATTGACAAAGTTGGCAACCCTAAACTTAAGCCTGCTTGACTTCAAACCTGATGTATTATGCTTATGAATATTACGATGAGTTAAGGGAGTAGGCTGACTAGACCAGGAAATCCTCTATAGGGGTTCAGCCCCACTGTCTTCTGTGCTCAAAGTCGAGTTCTAAAGCAGTTCCTTGTGCGTGTGGCTTTTGAAGAGGGTTGATGTGTCACAGGCTGGGCTGTTTTGAGCCTGCCATTGCATCATTCACCGTTATTCCCTTTTGTTGAAGTCTCTCTCGGCGACACTTGATACCGTTTCAAAGCTTGTGCTCTGCCATTAAAAGTTCAGACCTGGACGTGTGTGGTTAGCGTGTGTGTACGCATTGTGTGTTTGTCTTTGGGTCTTGCATAGCCGTTTCCAGCTGGTCAGACTTTGGAATACGTCATTGCTCTGTCTCTCTGGATCACCACATGTAGTTTTAGACTGCCAATGGCAAAACAATGAAACCATACTTGCTTTATAGTTTACCTCGGCTGGTCTCTCAACCATCAGATTGCAGTCATTTTGGGGAAATGGCACCTATGGAGTGCTTGTTTTAAATGGGTAGTTTTAGAAAGCATACATAAGCCATAAAAGGATGTACCAAAGTAGCTACTCATGTACTAAGTGTGTAATAGACTGTTTGAAGTCCCTTTAAATTCTAAATGATTGTCCATGTCAGACATGATCGACATCTTTGAGGTATGATGTCTTTCGCTTGGGTGAATGATATGAGTTTTGAACAAGCCTGTTTTTCCACAAAGAACCAAAAGAACACGGTTCCTAAAGTTCTGTTCATATCATTGTGATAGTCGTGTAAAAATGTTTTGCCTCTTTAGTTTGGATTGCTTTCAACTACATGATTTTCTATTTATTTTCCACAAATACAGTAGATGCTGCAGCAAGTCTAAGATGACAGCACATGGTTATTGATATAGCTAATGACAATTTTGATGTTTCCCAGATAAGATGCATGCTCAACCACCTGTCAAAAATATCTATGTTTTCAAATCTGCATATTATTAAACAATCAAAAAAAAACTCTTTAGGGACAATTTTGACATATATGTACAGTACTGTAACGAGCAAGGCAGGATGAGAGCCGCGAGGGACCGACGCTAGTGATAATGAGTGTCAGCTGCGCTTTGCACTGGTCTCGCATCTCTCATGGAGGAGATCGGAAGTATAAAAGGGCGAGCGACAGGAGGTTACGACGAGAGAGGACCAGGCCTTGATTTTATCTTAGTTTTTGCTATGTTGGTGTCACTGGCAGTCGACCGTGAGGGAGCTGCCGACATTTTAATTTCATTTTGTGGTTTGTTCATTTAATTGTGCCAAAATGGAACAAAGGAGGGACATGCTGTCCACCGAGCATCTGGGACTACCGCATGGCACAGCGAGGGAAAGTGTGTCGGGGAACCGGAACCGAAAAAAATCCTCGCTCCCCTCTCTCTTCTCCGTGGCTCCTTGTGCTTCATTTTCTTGTCTTGTCTGTCCATACCCCCAGGTGCTGCTGCAGCCGAGACTGGCCCCCAGGGGAGAGTAGAGCACAGTCTCGTGGGTACCCCCCGGCCTGTGAGGGGCGAGGGGGGTTTGTACGAGCAAGGTGGGACGAAAGCCGTGCGGGAACGATGCGAGGCCGGTGACTTGATCCGTGATCCTCACGGAGGAGATCTAAAGCATTAAAGGACGATCGACAGGAGTGTACGACGAGAGAGGACCAGGCCTGGATTTTATGTTATGTTTTATTATGTTTGTGTCACCGGCAGTCGACTGTCAGGGAGCTGCCAGCATTTTACTCTTGTTTTTCGGTATGTTTATTTAATTAAAAGTTTTTAAATGTTCGCCCCCGTTTCTGCCTACTTCTTCCAATTCCTTACTTGGAACATTGTTAAAATTAGAAAAACACCCATTCTCCGAATCTGTGCAGGGTCCTGGAAGGTCTAAACCCTGAATAGATGACCAGTCTATTAAAGGATGCTAATAACTTAATTTATTTTTTCACAGAAAAGTCTGATCAAGCTTTATGATTCTAATATTTTCCTCTCAATCTTTTGTTTTCACAGAGCTTTCTTGGATGGGTTATATCAGTTTCTTATTTTTCTGATTATAGAACTCTTATGGCCATAAATTTAATCAGTCCTGGAGCCGTGGCCAATCTGGAGTCCGGGGCACCTGGCAGAAGTTTTTGCACTGTTTTATTAATGCGTCACGTTCCTTGATCATGTGTGTTCTTTTTTTAGGGGCCGTTGGCTTTATATCTCGCTCTTGGGTTGTTTGGCACTACACAGACAGAATAACAGGAAGCAGATTTGGACAGACAGAAATTTTTATGATCACCAAATTTAAAGCTTTGACCAAAATGGAAATTAATTTGAAATGACAATCTTCCCAGACCAAGTACCAATGCTTGTGGAAGTTTACAAGTGAGAAAGACAACTTAGGGCCCATGAAAAAGAAACTTACTTTGACATTGAGTTATTCGCATTTATCTCTAAATATCCCATGCTTATCTTTTGGCGGATAGGTCAGGCTGAAAGTTACTTTGACACACTTAAGTGTAACTTTAGTGTATTTTGCTGTTTGGAAAGAAAGAATCTGGTTTTGCTATAAGATGCTCCCAGCCAAAATCTTTATTCCAGTAAAAGCCAGTTTGGCTGTCTATAAAACAGGCATGGGTGGGGTTCTGTTTCATATGTCACATTACGAGAGAAGCATTTTAAACCTTTACATCACCATTTTCAAGAACCACAGCATCTCACTTTGCTTGTATGGTCCAATTTTAAGAATTTGGAGGTTTATTTTATTGAGGATTATTACTGCAGACATTAAACATGTTTGTAAATATCTTTTTCCTCTAAAAATTCCCTCCATTTTCTCAACCTCAGAATGTCAATCAGTCAAAACTGTTTAGTCTTAGGATGGAAGAGGCCAAAACCATCTGATTTGATACGTTGACTTGATATACAACACAGAATATAGTAAGTCATCTCAAAATTATGGTATATTTGATCCTTAAATTGTGTGAATAAGTACCAATGATTAGTTTAGTACTATTATATTGCTCTGCTCGGAAAGGATGAGAGAGAAACATAACGGTATTGTAGGCTGGAGCAACAATACTTGTCAACAAATCTTGGATTCTCTCCTAGTGGCCACATCAGCAAAATATCTTATTCGACAGTCTCAAAGTCATTTTGCAGCCACACATGTCAGTGCTAACAAGAACTCCATGATAAGTCTTGTGCTGTTCTCTGGTTCTCTGCATTTTTTATGAACTAAATACAGACTACGAATGTGAGTCGCTTTAAATAAAAGCATCTGCTAAATGCGTAAATGTATTAATTGTACACTTATCATAATATTGTAAACTATTCAGCATCCAGTCAAAATGTTTCTTTAAAGGGACAATTCACCTGAAAATTAAAATTCTGTCATCATTTACTCACCTGCGAGTCCAAATCTGTATCAACTTCGATGAACACAGATAAAGCTGTTCGAAAGAATGCTTATAACCAAATAGATCTTGCACCCCTTTGACAACCATAGGAGGAAAAAAAATACAATGGTAGTCCCAAAAGTGCCCCAAAACGTTTTGCTGTCCTACATTCTTCTAAATGTCTTCTTTAATGTTGAACAGAACAAAACAAATATAAAGTAATTTTTCCTACAATGGGAGTCAATAGGGGGCAAGATCTGTTTGGTTTTGAGCATTCTATATTTAGAATAAATGTTATGCTCAAACTGCATATGAATGAGGGGGAAAAGATCGCATTACGCTGTCAGTATTCTGTCTTAACCCCACCGTCATCGTTATAAAAAAAAGGAAAAAATACGTAGACATCATGATATGCATATATTGCGAATGTGTGAGAGAAAAGCGATCCCTCCTAGGGTGAGTAAACCCTTGACTTGAACCGTATCCTTCAAAGCATGATGTTTTTTTATTTATAACTTGTACTACGTGGATCTAAATGAGCATGAATCAGGCAGATAAAACAATCTAAGTTATACACTCTACATAAAATAAGCTTATATAACGCTCTCCCTACGTGCTGCTCCCTCTGCGCCTATGCACTGTTTGCGGGTGCCATATGAAATTAGCGTAAGGGCTACTGTGGTTACAAACTCTCTCTCTCTCCCTCCATACACTTGTATTATGAGTGTGATTTGTTGACCAAGTACCACACAAAAACAAAATAAACAAAATTAATGATAAATTTCACTGGTACCATCATTTATTTAAAAAAATCCAATAAATATCATGTTAATACAGTGAAATATGCGTTGAAATATCGAATACTGATAATATCGAGACAGCCCTGGCCTGTGATGTCACACATTCACCAGTATCAGGATCGACTTTATCTGGAGCTTTATAAAAATAAAGAGGGTTATATTTGAGATATAGAAATGTAAGTACTTTACTGAAATGTGTCAAAGTCGTTCCAAATACTGCATGAAACTGCCTGTAGTATTTTAAATGTATTGTGTTTATGTACACAATTTTATATCTGTGCCATATATTTAGTATTTAATATGCATATGTGTGTGATGTCAAGGGGTTCAGGGTGTGGATGCAAGAGATTTGTTAGGGTGGGGTTTTAGCCCCTAAACTTTATTCCCAGTACCGTTGCGCTGACTCCGCATTAGACACCCACACACTAGGCCATGATTCATCCTGCTGGAGCAAAGCCAGTGTGTGTGAGGAGGCCTGCATGAGCATGCAGAGTTAGACCCAATATCCCCCTGCGAATAGAGTACATGTGCATTCAGACATTGACAACTGTTCAGGGTCAAGCTATAGGCTGCCTCCCTTAGTGCTATGATGTCAGACATGCAGATGATCCCTTTGTGAGTATGTGAGTATCAACCACAAATCAAAATACATCAGTGAATTACAGCAAATGCCTTCCACTAATAGTTGCACATGAATGTAAACATGCACGTAAACACAAGTGTAACTACCTGCAAAATGTTTCTTCTCATCCAATGTTTTATTTGTTTAAAATCGGCCATATCCTTTTTTTTCCAAAAACACCATAATCCAAAGTCTTTAAATATTACTTCACTTTCTCACATGGTTTCTTGCCCGGCGTTCTGCTTTATGGAACCTGACATTGTGCACCAGAGCATTTTTACATGTGGAACTAATCTACAGGTTATTAATGACTTTAGCAGGTGCAGCAAGGCAGTTCATGCTCCAGTCAGTTCGAGAAGAGATCAACGGAGAGGATTCTCTTTAGAAGCTCCATCACAGCCTCTCTTGAGTTGTCCAGGACTCCTTTGAGTGAAGTGATTTCCTTCCCTAGAACATATTAAATGTCTCTGATGAAAAATGCCTGATCAACTGCTAAATGCTAAAGGATGTGTATTCTCATGTTGCTTTAAAGCACTGATGGGTTTAAATCTGGATGCAAAGGAATAATCAGATCATTTATTCTCTGTATAAGTAGGCTTTTCACAGTCAACTGGGATTTTCCTAATGTGGTGTTTAATCATGTTTTGCATCTTCAGCACAAGTAGAAACATCTGTGTCAGTATTCTGGCCCTCTGCTTGAATTATTAGTTGTTAAATAAGTAGAACAGAGTCCCCATTTGACCCTGTACATGCACAGAACCACAGAAATATATATATATACGTATTGTTATGCATTATAGAGCTGTGCCAATTTATTTCTGTTTCATCCTATTGGTTGAGCTGCCATTACATGCCATACATTATACCTTTAATATAATCGAATATTTTCATATTTTTTGTGCTTTAAATGCTTTATGGAGCTCTGTCCTATTGTTAGTTTTCTGTCCTTAATTTTAATCTTACATTAAAATTCAGATTTCTTTTTCAGTGACTATTTAATTTGTATTATTTTACATACATACATACATATACATTTCAGTCCCAGAAAATTGCTAACATTCTTCCGAATATATTTCTTTGTGTTCATTGGAACAAAGAAATTTATACAGTTTTGAAACAAACATAGGGTGAGTAAATGATGACAGATTTTTCTTTATTATAATACATTTTCTTTATTCTTTATTTACCATGCTGTTAATGTCATTGTATTTGATGAATGTGAATTGTTGTCAATTATTGTGTGAATATGATCAGTCACACAATTATTTTTTATTTTTGTTTTTTTATTATTTTATTATTTTATTAACTGTTGTGTGATCACTATAGAAGGTTGTGACAGAACCAAATCATCTCAGCTGCGTAGCTGCACTTCTCCAGTTGCGTAATACGTTAATGCAGTGATTACTTCTATTTCTGGCACTATGGCATTTCTGCGCTGTCTTGGAGATATTAGCATGTCTCTAATAGGACCGGTCACAAACATGAACCCTGTATGCTATAATGTGTTGTGTCTTATTGACGCACTGTCATTCAATTTAATTTAATTAGATTTTATAGCGCTTTTGCATTGCATCAAAGCAGCTGTACAAAAAAAAACTAAAGTTGAAGAAACACAAGGAACAATACAAATAAAAAATAAGATAAACCTTAAAAGTAATATGGAAATTGTCAATTTTCTCTGCTGCTAAAGAAACTATTAAGTTTCTTAAAAGTCCTCCTTGCTACTCTTAACAACTTTGGACCTTAAGAGCTCTTTTAAGGGTAAACATGCTTAATGAATTACTTTTTTCTTGATTAGAATATGTTCTGTCATTTTTAGGCAATGCCCACATTTCTAATATTTTTTTAGATTTTTGTCGCTTGAAGCAGCTGTTTGTGCTAAGATTTTACATGAATACGGGCCCTGGTAAGCAAGACCTGGCTGGTGTGTTATATTCCAAGTTGGCATGCACATATTTAAACTTTTCGATTATTTAGTTCATGCATTTACGCTATTTTAGATTTGATGAAAAAAAAGCTTGTTAAATGTAAATGTAAATATAAGATAAGGACTTCAATGTCAGACAAAAATGCAACCACGACCATCTAAATTGCCTAAAAAAATAATTGTAATTCACTGAAACTTATGTTAATGTCTATCTTAAGGCTAGGAGATTGGCATGTTCAAACCTTGCTTCCCTATCTATTTCCTTAAGTAAATGAAATAGTATGGTGTGCGGATCCAAGTGTATTTGCCAAAAAACCCAAAGGGGATTTTTACTCTGAACAACATTGTGCTAGAACATCAAAATTTATTGCAGGAATGAAACTGTATTTTTCCTCCTATTAATTTAAAAGCTTGTGTAATTGTGTAGCTCTCTTGAACCCGTTCTTTGTCTCTATATATTTCCAGTTCAGAATGGAACAGCAGAGGTTTGGGCCTTATCAATTCTGGCAACAACTGTCTCGGGCTCTGGATACTAGAACTGGCTGTGCTTGTTAGTATGTTTTTCAGCATTCCTGTTTGAAAATTTTAAGAATCAAGTCCCTTCACTCATGCAAGTTATAATGCAATGCTTCTTTCTAGTCTTTATGTTCAGTATTCTAGGATGTGAATACATATTTTCTCAGTGCACAAACTCTTACCAGAGACCAGTTAATTCTCATTAAGCACAATCACGATATTTCATCAGTGATAACATCTGGTTTGACTGTTTCTAGGGTGGGCAGAGACTAAAAGACACTGGGGCTACGTCTTTATATGGCCAACTGTGCACCTGCATTAGTGCTTCTGGAAGAGAGACATCGAGACCCTGTTGCAGGAGTCTGATGTGAGATATAGAAGTGATGATGAGAGATATTTGCAAGTGCAGGTATTTCCGACCTGTTTGATTAAATACAAACAAATGAACTTAAACTATTTGCTTTAAATGACAGAGGACATGAAACTACAGAGAAGAGAAATCGGAGCAGGATCAGCAATGGATCTTGAGTATGCTTACCTCAAAACAAATCTCACTCACTCAGATGCCTAGTGGAAATAAGAATTCTGGGATATCACAAACCAAGATGCCGGTTAATGTAGGATATTTTACAAACCAGCACCGTGTTATGTGGGCTGGAGCTTCTGAGGAGCTGTTAAACTCAAAGCAAGGAAAATTCCGTAAATCAGAAAACAAGTTTCAGAGCCATAAACCACTAAATTACACAGCTAGAATGTTGTCAGCAGCCACTTATTTTGATTAGTCACAAACCTTTTGACAATTTGCCTGGGCTGAGCTAGTTTTAAGTCCTTTATATTCATAACTACATGTCTACTGTACAGTAGGTAGGACTTGGTCATGCAGCTGCCCAAAAGTGTTGCAAAAATGGCCAAATGTGAGGGACTGTGGCAGAAAGAGCAGAAAAAAATCTGTAAAATTTACAATGTTTCATAATTTGTTTACCATACAGGATGCCACGTCAGAGACATAAGCTAATAAGCTTAAAAGATCGGTATGCTATCTCATGCATTCTGACTTCTACTGTATAAAATTTGTTAAACTTGCTGGCTTCTCATGGTTAACATGCTCAACTTGTTGAAAAACGAGTTGGACGTATGATGTCGTATTTCTGTACTTGATACACTCCCCCAGCTCTCCAAGTTGTTTCGGAAAGTTTTTTTGAATTCTATATTCTATATAATTCTATTCCTTTTATTGGCAAGGCGAAGGCGGAAGAGCCCGCTTACCATCAAGGTTATCTGTGCTGCGTCAAGATGCGCTGCACCTTGTTACTCTTGCGACAGTGAAGTTTGTCTGTTTGTTCACGGCATTTCAGTGATGGATGTTATACAAACGGTGGATATAACACTGGATTTGGAGATCGCTTGAAACTGATAGATGGCGTCATCCCAGTGCTAAAAGATGCCGGATATGAGCTGCATGCGGTAGGTCAAACTAAGTTATAGAGTACGTATGTGTTTTGTTGGCAATTCTGTCCCACTCTCCCCACTAGTCCCACCTCTAGCAGCTTGTGTTTTTCCGGAAATAATCGTACAGCTGTATCTCTATTTTATCAATTTGATCAAACTAAAAAGGCAACTCTTCGGAGATAGGACCCATGCAATTCTACTGTATAGGCACTCAAGATTGCGATATGCGATCTTTAAATAATTCTGGAATTATCTAAGTACATAGTAAGTGCGTAACTTGATAAAGCAATTCATCAAATAGCAAGGTGAAGCCGAGATAAGTAAGATACAGTTAAACGTCATTTACTTATGTGGAAAAATTTCCATGCACAATTATAGCATTGATATACTGTAGCTTTATCTAGTCATGTTTGTTGGATGCAGTGAAACTTATTCTATCGGAATTATCACAATCACATTGAAACTCAAACTTCACTACATTACATTGCCCTACTGTCATTTTTTTTAAATCAAATATATCTGTTTTATATTCAACCAATGTGTTTTCCATAAGTCAAACATAATACACTGAGCGTATTACATTGAACCAAAGTATTTTTTCACATTAATTTAATCTTGAACTTATCTTGAAAAACAATACTTTGTTTTCAAAGATTTTCATTAGAGTACAATAAATGTTAAAAGAAATATTTTAAAGTATTTTTTACAAACATTGACCAAATTTAAGTAATGTATTTTCAATTAACATTAAAATTGCTCAGTCTCCAACCATTTTGGTACCAACCTATTGAAACATGAAGAATACATGAGGAGAACATACACATAGGTTGAATTCAAAACAAATGAGTCGTTCAAAAATGCAGATACATAGTAGTATAAACGTAATTATGATCCAGGACAGGCATTACAGACTAGTAAATAAAAGCTAACGCAGCACGCATTGCTTTTAATAACAGTTAATGTCACGTGAACTCTCCTATTTTGCAGATGTTTGAATTTTCTAGGAGTCAATAAAAGATTTATTATAAAAACATTGATACAGACCTTGTTTCTCAGATTAAATCCAACATTTTATCCTCATTCACTGAAAACCCCTCCGTCCATTCTGTTTCTGTGTGTCAGCATTAACCCTGTCACTGCCAGTAGGCGGGGTAAGAGCACAAACTTAAATTGTACTTATTAATCCAAATAAATTTCCCTTTGTTACATGTACAGCCTGCAAAATTTACATTTCCCCAGCATAACAGTTGAATGTAATTTAATTAACTGGCAAATGTGTAGTAATTGCATTGATATAGCTTTATTTAATCATGTTTGTTGGATGCAAACTCAAATTTTACTTATTCGTACCTATACTCCTACATGTACAACTTGAACAATTTACATTTCTGCAATGACATCTGTTTATGAATCTATATTTAATAGACATAATAGCAATTTATGGTCATCTAATGATAGCAATAGGGTGTAGGGCATAAACTCAAAGTTGACTTATTAATCCAAGTAATCTTTCCCTCATTAAATATCCAACCTGGACAACATTTTTTCAATGAAACAAATAGACATCTGTCCGTAAATATACAGTATATTACTTTTATTGACCTAAAATTAACCCTTTATATTTTTCCAAAGAATTGCCGTTTAAATTTTTTTGAGTGTATAACAAACTTTAAATTAGCTAGCAGGGCACTCAGGTTGACAAGAGTAATCATTTACCAATAGCAGTCAGTAATCAGAGGTTAAAAACAGAGAGATGAGTTTTTTTTAAGGACTGTGATTGGGCTCAGATATTTCAAATAAAACTGTTTCTCCAATATTTTCCCCAAATCCCCAAGGGGCTTCTTAGCTGTTCCACATTGTAAAATTAATGTTTGAATATTGCTGTTATTATTTTGTGAATTTATTCTGCTGCAAAGATTTTGGGCTTTGAACTTCACAGTGTTTCCCAGCCTTGAAGGGATTGTTCATCCAAAAATGAAATAATAAAGTAATTAATACAGGTGTGAAATTACATGAGGGTGATTAAATGATGACAGAATTTTCATTTTGGGGTGAACTAGGGGACAAAGTTGAGCACACGTTGCTATCCACAACTGAAAATTCTAAAAGTACAATTTCTGAATGCTGCATAGTGTTGAAGTTATATGGACTGTAGCTAATTAATTTGCAGTGGATGGCAATAATGAATAAACAAGTTCTGCTTTCTTTCATCACCATGCATGAAAAAATGTAATTATGTTCGTTGTGATTTGGTGGGCTGCTTTATTCCTATGTCGTTTAGCATTTTTGGGAGAGCTTTGCTTGAAGGTAAAGCTGTAAAATTAAGGGCTTTTAATGGTTGCAGTGAAGGGTGGGGTGGCTTGAAAGAGGTCACTTGGGTTTAAATCTGGTGTGCTTTGGATGGTGTGAGAAAAGGGTTCTTTAAGGTTAAACACAGCAGGGTGGGATCTTAATTTGATTTGTTCTCTCAGCTTTTGGTGGGGAGGGTTTTATTTTTATTATTATTTATCTTTTTTTGTTTCCAATACCAGTTTAAAGTGAGTTCTTTAATATACAGCTCAAATATGATGCACTTTAATAATCAAACGGTAAATGAATAAAGTTAACACTTGAACTGCATGCACTTTGCTTTTTTCATTTGGCATTTATGAAAAAATTCAGGAAATTCTTTTCTGCACCTCCAGTCCACGACTGCCAAAATCTTGTCAAGTCAATTAAAGTTTGGTCAGATCATCTGAAATGGGCCTGGACAGGACAACAGGTGCAGTGGTTTTGCGGATGATGCCCAACATTTCATAAAAAAATAACAGGAATAGAAGCCTGAATTTTTTTGAAACGCACTTGATGGATGGTGGTATGTATGTCACCTAAAATATAAACATTGATTAAAATAAACATAACGTGCATGTGTGAGTAAAATATGTCATAATTAGTAACAATTTCTGCTGATAGTTTCTAACAAATACAACACATATAAGATACTGCGAAAAAAGACCATATATAACACATCACCTGAGCTTAAATCTAAAATGTCTAAAAGGATACGAATGCTGATGTTAAGCCATGTTGTCAGTCATGCTACCTGACATTGTGACCACAACAACAAAGAAAAGATTACATTTGTGACTCCTGTTGAGTTCTCTGTAATAGATTGGAAATGTAGTTGTTCATTGTTTGGGGTGAATATTTGGTCTCCTCCAGCCTTTGATGAGTCAGTGTTATGGTTCAATAAGAAAGTCATTTATCGTTCCATTTGCCCATCTTAAGGAGACAAATGAATCTGTTTATTATTTGTTTATTTGAATCAGTTTAAAGTTTACCTCACCATAAGGTCTGATGTGAGGACGTGTTCCAACCCGATAGAACTGATAAAGATTTATTCACAGCACAGGGCCAACCTCTCATGTGATGAAGGATGAGTTAAGAAGTGATGCTGTTGGCGTTTGCTCTTTGGTTGATCTTGCAAAAGCCACACAGAGAACTCTCCCACAGAAGAAGTGGCCTGTTGCATGTAAAATGTCTGGAACAAATAAATTCTTGAGCCAAGAAACTCTGGGTAAATACTGAAGAGGCCCAGTGAGTTCATTGACTGAGACCTCCATGATCGCCTGTGTCAGCATCTCTGTACTTAATTAATGGTTGTGGATTGCCTGCCCTTCTGTTTTATGTTTCCATAGCACATCAAAATGGGGGTGAGGGGTGGGGTGGTTCATGACGGTTTGAGGTTTTCACAAGCCAAAAAGATGAAATATGAAATCTGTTCAGGATGTCTTTTTTCCACTTTCACAAACATTCATTTGTTTTAGTGTCAAATGGGTGTTGACGCATAAAAGCTCTAGATTGTTTTTGTTTGCTAATGGATTTGAGCCCTACCCCCTTCTGAAATGCTAAGCCTCCTGCAGTTAGACAATTTAAGTGGAATAATTCTCACCTGAACATAAGCTTTATTGTCTGTATACATTGCAATATCATCGCTGTCCTTTTGAAACCTCGGAAGTCCAAATTTGCTGTTTCCTGGATATGGAAACAACACTGTTCTTTTTACATTATTAAACACTGTGTTGTCATATCTGACAAGCACTTTTTAATACTTTTTATTATTAATGTGGTGATTCAATCAACCAGTCTTACAGGTGAGTAAATGGTACGTTCCACAGGTATAAAAGGAGATAGAACTGACGTCTAACTAGGCGCGTCATACGGGGCCTCGGAAGTGACATGATTTCCTCTTTACCTTTGTGGGACTTTAACTTATACAAGTCTAGAGCATTGGGTGGTGTGAGACATTATACGCAGGTGTGTTATTCATTTCACGCATGGGTTAATGAGAAGGTAATTTCTCTCTTAAGTCGAAAGTCTTTTATGTTTCAACAGGGACAGGGAGGGGGCCGGGAGGAAATGCAGCAGGCTTTAGTGCTGTTTGGGTGTTGTGATCTCTCGTTTGAGCAATATAAACTACTTTTACCTGCATGTGATAATGGATTCCTGAACCGGAGTGCTTCTGGACGGGTCGGATGCTTTCGTTTCTCTACACACTGATCTGTTCGACTACTCATCTGTTGTATACCGGATGATGTATTTGTTCCAGCTTTGTGTGTAACACTAATTCAGTTAATTGACCATCTAATTTCATTGAACAAGGACCCTCTTGATGATCGGAACAGTAGCTCATTTCCGCCCGATGGCGACACATTTAAAACTAGTAGTGTCAAACATCTTTTGACCTGAGGACTTAAAGCGGGATAATAAGTGTGGCAACAAAGTTATGCGTATAGCGATGAAGCCTGCCAATGTAGGCGGGGCTTATGGCTGCATAAGCAGACACATCACCACAGTGACCTCAGATCTCTTTTCAGTCAGCAACGACTCTACCTTCAATACTCGAGACTGACTGCTTCAGCCTCTAAAAGCATTTGCAGTGGATTCGACCTCCTGCTTACCGGCATAGTTTTGACAGTTAGCCATGTGCTTGGTGTCCCCTTCATTTACCCCGCCCCCGTGTTTCCTCATTAGGCTTTCCCCGTGCACTGGTGTTCCATCACTGTTTAACGCTGTCACCTGTAGCGATTTCCCTATTATTTAGCGCCCCAGGTTACCTATTACCATCCACTGAGATGAAGGAGGCTGACAAGGTTCCCTTCTGTGACGCTCCGATCTCTCCCACGGCCCTCTTCGGACCCGCGGTGGACACCTTGGCGTAACGTTGCACGGCTGCACAGAAATCTTCGCAGACCACACTTCCTGACGGAACGACCGTCTAACTGGCTGAAGCCGAAAGTGGAAACCTGCCAGTGATCCCGCTCGGAAAAAAACGATTTCCTCAACGCCAGGGACCCCAGCCCAATATCACGCTGAACCCTGCTCCTGAGACACAGGTAAGGAAGAGGAGGGAATTAGGGCCAAGTGAGCTCTTTTTGAGGTCCAAGGACCTTGTTCAATTCTGGGCCATCCCCAGGGTATCGGATTGGGTTCTGGGGATAACAGCACAAGGCTATACGCTCCAGTTTGCTTGCAGGCCACCACGGTTTATTGGGGTGCTTCCCACCCGAGTGCAGGACGTAGAGGCTCACGTCCTGCGTGCAGAGTAAATGAACTTACTGGGCAAAGAAGCCATAGAGACGGTTCCTCAAGCTCAGGCCGAGTCAGGCTTCTACAGCCGCTATTTCCTCATGCCCTTAAAGGATGGGGGTCTCCGCCCCATCCTCGATGTCAGACATCTGAACCGCACCTTCATGAAACAGCGTTTCAGAATAACTACTTTGAAACAAATCCTCTCGCAAATATGCCAAGTGGACTGATACTTCTCCCTGGATCTGAAAGACGCATACTTCCACATCCAGATAGCCCCCCGTCACAGACGATTCTTGAGATTTGCCTCAAGACTGCCACTTAGACTGCCTGGGGCTCATGATCAACTTCGCCATGAGCGCTCTGTCTCCCAGCCAACTAAATTAGTTCCTTGGAGCGGTCTTCGACTCTACCCGAATGACAGCCTGGCTTGCGTCACAGGGTGTGCCCCTGGGCAACACATGCAGATGAATGGTAGTCACAACAGGTACCTACAACACAGAATGGGATTCTGTGCTGTGGCTTGCCGGCTCTCGGAGATGCAGCTTGGCCCAATCGGCCACTCAATGCTTTTCCCCACGATCCGCCTCCTTCAGGCACTCAAAACTTCTCTTTGATTGCTTTGGTGACTGCACCAAAGTGGCACCGGTCACGAAACAGAGACTTTCTAAATGGGTAGTTGACGCTATCGAACTAGAATATTCTTCCTTGGCCCTTTAAAGCCCCACGGGAGTTAGAGCCCACTAGAGTTTTGTTCAGCGGCCTGCTGGGCCTTGCCATCTACATTTACTAGATTCTATAGTCTGGATGTCCCGACCTTACAAGCTCGGTTCCTCTCTGCTTTAGGGACTTACACTAGGCGGGTTTCATCACCATAGGTCCATTTAGCTTTGCTGCCATTGGTTTAAAGTTTTACTTTTCACCAACCAATGGCAGTGCAGTTTTCACTGCGTTATTGGAAAAAGCTTCAGTCATCGGAGAAAAAGGAGTTTTCCCCATAACGTCCTGCTACGCATTACTCATTCACGTATCTCAGGGAACCAAGATTACGCAATTAATCACATTATTGGATGGGCAGGACAAATTCCCCAATTCTGAAGTGGTTAAGTTTGTGTTTGCGTGAGGTTATATAGTATTTAATGGTGGATGTATCCCTTTTAACTGCTACATATTAAAGACTAGTTTTGAATTTTATTTTGAATTTTATATTGAATGTGATTTGAATGAATTGTATGAAATCTTCAATCGTTGTCTGATATCTGTCTCAGTCACTGCTTATCTGTGTGCTTTTGGTACCTGTGGGTCCCCATTTCCAGGGTGGCGTAGTCGCTCCGCTTGCCACAGTAAGATATTTCCAAATCCCGGTGACAAACACACAGGGTGTCTAAAAACTGTGATTGAAAATAATGTGTAAAAATAAAAAAAACTGTGTAAAATAAATATGAGTCATGGAATATAAATATATACAAGGTTTCAGAAGGAGACCAGCAATATTTTGTTTGTCATCTGTATCTCTTTTCCTAGTTTTTTCCATATTTGATATAATCGATCTCACTCTTTCATTGTCTACAGGTATATGTTATAATTTAAATATGTTATAATTCTGTTTTAAATCTTAAGACCTTGATCAATCATCTATTCTGTGTAAAGAAATTGTATCTTTGTTAGTGCATGTCCCCAGGCCATAGTTCATTAAGTCTAGCTGGTTGTTGCCATAACTGCTTAACTGAGACTTGAAATGAAAACTGCATGATTGTATTTAAAAGCTTTCCATCTGAGAGAAATTGAGAAAGCAGGAATCCCCCAACTGTGTCGGATTGTAATGAAGCTCGCTCCTGCAGAGAGCTCTGCTTGTAGCGATTTATAGCACAGAGGTATGACTTCATCATCTCTCTCTTATGAACACTTTCCTTAAGATGTCCTTCATGGTGAGCAGTGAAGCCAGAATCCGAGGTCTGGCAGGCCGATCGACATGGCCAGAACCCAACTGCTCTCAAACCAAGAAAGCCAAGGAATGAGCCGCAACCCAGAGCTCAAATGAACATAGAGAGAAGAAAAGAGTATTAGCTCAGTTTTCTTTCAGCAAGTCCGTAAACAAATGCAAATATTTTAACCACAGAAACACTGGGCACAGGGACAGGGATGTTATGGATATGTTTGGATGACTTAAGGATATTTCTATTTTGATGTGAAGTCACTTCTCTGGTGAAATGGTATGATTTAAAAGTTTTGGTCTAGTTTCTAGAGTTCTGCCAAATGTCGTTAGCGCTTGGCTTTAACTGGAGGAGCAGGTGAGATTCTCTTTGTGCAACATTCTCTTTGTGTACGATTGTTGTTATTCAACCAATTCTCTGATCCTTATGAACCTTGCTAATCATTTTGATGCCACATAGTATGTGTCCTGTTTATAATTATAATATTCATCTAATCAGAGATGGAGCAAGCCGGCAATAGTGTATAACCTCAATGTGTCACTCATAAAATTAGTTGGGGCCCAAATTTCAACTTTGTTGTACACTGTTAAATATTATAGTGTTAGTTAAATAAAAAACTGTTGTGTTAAAATAGCGGCTTTTGACAACAAACTGACACTTTTTGGTTTTATGATCATTTTTACACGTACTGTATGCATTATGATTGGTGTCCCAGGTATGTACTCTTCAACTGAATGAATTGAAGCATTGTGGCCTACTAAATCATATTTAACTTACAATTTGATGATCAAATTACTTGATAACAAAGTCTTTCACCTGTTGTTTTGAACTGCGTTTATCAGCTTTTCTCTTTTTTCCCCAGACTTGATAATGAAGCTCATCCACATGCTATTTTGAAGGACGTTTTCCACATTTCTTCGTCTTGTTTTGAAGTTTTATGGCAGTTGGCGAACCAACATCTGGTGCTTCTTCCACTAAGAATGCTTGCAGCTTACGAGATTGCTGGTGAACAACCGCCTAGATAGAAAAAAGATAGAAAAAAACAAAGCGCAGCCGTTTAGAAAGATATTATTATTGGTTAGTTTTACTGGCATTCAAAATGTATCTCTCCAATTGATTATCTGTACTGTCAGCAGCATGCTAATTGAAGTCTCCCGAAGTAAGCTGGTGTTCAACTTCTTGCAGGATCCACAGGCTGCGCTGAACTGCGACTGCTATGTGATCTTGAATTACTCTCGTTAGACTTGGAAATCTACAAGGTTATAGTTCGCTACTAGGGCACCTTTGACTACCATTTTAAATTTCGTCTCCCTATGGTAGTCAATGATGTCTTAAAAATTTCTATTTCTAACGTTTCCTCCAAATATCTGTTCAACAGAAGAAAAAAAATTATTCCGGCTTGGATCAACTGGGGGAAGAATTCATAACAAAACACCTTAAAACATTTTGAAACTTTAATTTTCTCCTGGGCCAAGTCATTTCTCCTGGAAAAGTCATTTTCATTTTGATCACATTGGCTTTACTGAATCTTAAACATTGCGGTTTTGTCTAACTCTCTTAGCCATTCAAATAAGCATTTACACTATAACTGTTTCTTACTAGCTCTCACACACAGAAAAGCACACACACATACACTTAAATTGTCTTTATTTGGTTTATTTGTTTTGAAATCTCTCACACTTTTTAATGTAGACCTTCAAAGAACAGGTAAACAAGACATATGGCTGATCTTCAAGTCAGTTTATTTTCATTTTTTCTATGCTTTTCCCAATACATGATAATACTAAATAAGCAGCTTTTCTGCACTAACCATCTGTGCAAGCCGATGGGTTCCGTGGCAAAAAAGTCCTCTGATTACAAGTTAAAATCAATCTTTAGTTGTATTGTGTTGTTTTATCTAGTTTCACATCCATCGACTCTTCTGATGTAGTCTTAGTATTCATCATCTCAGTGCAGCATGAATAATGTTGAATATAATTTCTACCCGAATTTACAAAATTATTTTTGTAAGAAATTATAAAGAAAGAATTAAAAATAAACATTTAGATGAAATTTAGATTAGATTAGATTAGATTCAACTTTATTGTCATTACACATATACAGGTACAGTGTAACGAAATGTAGTTAGGTCTAACCAGAAATGCAATTAGCAAGTGCAGGATATACAGTGTGAATAAATACAGAATACAATATTAGGGAAATAATATACAAATGTTCTATGACAATATGACAGTCGGTATATACTATGGACAATATATACAGAAGGATATATACTGGGAACATTAATGTATAGTGTAGTAGAGTAGGCGGGGCGAGACCGTGGTTCGAGGCCGGTAAGTAATTGTTAATTAGCGCCAGTGGTGCGCGCACCGGCCTCGCATCACGTAGGAGATTGGGAGCATATAAAGGAACAAGCGACCGGACCGTCGAGGAGAGAGGACCGGGCCCGAACTTGTGTTTGTATTGTTTTAATGTTGTTGTTCGCCGGCGGTCGTCCGTGAGGGGCCGCCGGCTGTTATTTTTGTGTTGGTTTGTTTGTTTGTTAGCCGGCGGTCGTCCGTGAGGGACCGCCGGCTGTTATATTATTTATTAAATGTCTTTTATTGTCTTCCGGTTCTCGCCTCCTTCCTTCCTTTTAATGAATCTCGTTACATACAGGTGGTTATGAACAGATAACAATTTAGACTATGCAATAGTGCAAGTGACTTAAGTGTGCATTAATTACAGACATTAGCTACTAAAGTTACAGTGCAGTAGATGAGTTAATGCGGTTATTTAAGGTACGGTGCAGTACATGAGTTAATGCAGTTATTGAAGTTATGGTGCAATAGATGAGTAGATGCCGTTAATAGAGTTACAGTGCAGTAGATGAGTTAGTGCAGTTATTGAAGTTACAGTGCAGTAGATGAGAAGATGCAGTTAACAGAGTTACTGAGTTACTAATACAGTTATTAAAGTTATTGTGCAATAGATGAGTAGATGCAGTTAATAGAGTTACTGAGTTACTAATACAGTTATTAAAGTTATTGTGCAATAGATGAGTAGATGCAGTTAATAGAGTTACTGAGTTACTAATACAGTAATTGAAGTTATGGTGCAATAGATGAGTAGATCCAGTTAATAGAGTTACAGTGCAGAAGATGAGTTAGTGCAGTTATTGAAGTTACAGTGCAGTAGATGAGGTAATGCAGTTATGAGAGTAGTCCATTAGTGCAAATGGGCATTCAGTATAATATTCCTTGTGTGCAAGTGAGCAGTATAGAGTGCAAATGAAGCTGTGTGTGTGTAAACAGTCTGGTAGAGCAGATACATGAAGAACTGGTGTGTACAATTCAGTCATGCATGGCAGCCCTACGATCACTCTCTCCCTCCCGCCTATCCTCTGCAGTCTCTGCTACTCTCCCACCCCCTAAACAGTTCTCTCTCCTTGATACTAACACCGCCACCCACAGCCTTTGCTCCACACTAACCTCCTGCTTAGACATCTTGTGCCCTCTGCCCATCTCGTGCATCTCCTTCTGCCCCCTGGTTATCTGATGTTCTCCGTGAGCATCGCGCCTCTCTCAGGTCCGCTGAGAGAAAGTGGCGCAAATCAAAAGAACCCACTGACCTCTCTCTCTACCAGTCTATTCTCTCTTCCTTTTCTGCGGATGTCTCCTCCGCGAAAACCCAATACTACCACACTAAAATCAACAACTCTCCTGACCCTCGTACTCTCTTTAAAACCTTTTCTGCCCTCCTTTGCCCGCCTACCCCCTCACCTCCTTCAGACTTAACAGCTGACGATTTTGCATCGTTCTTTGTAAAGAAAACGAACACCATCAGCAATCAATTCTCTGCCCCACCACCTCTTGACCACAGTCAATCCCCAGACACATGCTCGTTCCCCTCGTTCTCTCTCCTATCTGAAGAGGAAGTTTCCAAGGTAATTTCTTCTAACCACCCGACTACATGCCCCCTAGATCCCATCTCCTCCAGGCCATCTCTCCATCAGTTGTACCCTCTCTGACTCACATTATCAACTCCTCCCTCACCACTGGCACATTTCCTACTCTCTTCAAAGAGGCCCGTATTACCCCACTACTAAAGAAGCCTACTCTTAATCCTGCACTGTTAGAAAACTACAGACCGGTATCCCTACTCCCCTTCGCTGCTAAAACTCTAGAACGTGTTGTCTGTAACCAGCTCTCATCCTTCCTCATCCAGAACAACCTCCTGGACAGCAACCAGTCTGGGTTCAAGAGCGGTCATTCCACTGAGACTGCGCTGCTCTCTGTTATCGAAGCCCTGAGACTGGAAAGAGCTTCCTCTAACTCATCTGTTCTCATCCTACTGGATCTTTCTGCCGCCTTTGACACTGTTAACCATCACATCCTCCTGTCCACTCTCAAGGCTATGGGGGTCTCTGGAATGGTGCTACAATGGCTCAGGTCTTACCTCTCAGGTAGGTCATTTAGAGTATCTTGGAAGGGTGAGGTGTCTGAGTCCCAACATCTCGACACAGGTGTGCCTCAGGGCTCAGTGCTTGGTCCGTTGCTATTCTCTGTATACATGACATCCCTTGGCTCTGTCATTAGGAAACATGGCTTTTCCTATCACTGCTATGCGGATGATACACAACTCTACCTGTCTTTTCGCCCTGACGATCCGACTGTCTCAGCACGCATCTCAGCTTGCCTAGCCGACATCTCACTCTGGATGAACGGCCATCACCTGCAGTTGAACCTTTCAAAAACCGAACTGCTTGTAATCCCGGCTGATATAAAAACTTATCACAACCTTTCCATTCAACTGGGCTCATCAACCATCACACCTTCCAGAAAGGCAAGAAACCTGGGAGTGGTGATCGATGACCAGCTCAACTTCACAGATCAAGTTGCCAGCACCACCCGGTCCTGTAGATTCATCCTCTACAATATCAGGAAAATTAGACCCTTCCTATCAGAGCATGCTACGCAAGTCCTAGTACAGGCTCTAGTCCTGTCCAAACTGGACTACTGCAATGCACTACTGGGAGGACTTCCAGCTTGCACAACCAAACCTCTACAGATGATCCAGAATGCTGCGGCAAGAGTCATCTTTAATGAACCGAAGAGAGCACACGTTACTCCTCTACTCATTAAGCTACATTGGCTCCCTATAGTCGCTCGCATCAAATTCAAGACTCTGCTCCTGGCCTACAAGACCACCACTGGTTTGGCACCACCTTATCTTCACTCACTACTGCAGGCATATGTACCCGCCAGATCCCTACGCTCTGCAAACGAACGGCGTCTTGTGGTGCCATCCCATAAAGGTAGAAAATCTCTCTCGCGCACCTTCTCCGGATCTGTTCCACCTATATGGAATGATCTGCCTGCTGCTACAAGATCTGCAGATTCTGTAGCCATCTTTAAGAATCGCCTGAAAACCCATCTCTTCCGCCAACATCTTACTGTTCTGTTCTGACTCAAGTTTCTTCTCTACTCTCTTCTTCTCTACTCGTTTCTTCTCTACTCAAAAAAAAAAAAAATGAGTGAATGTTTCTGTATACTGTGTTAGGCTATATGAAACCTCTTCTTTTTGATTGCACTTATGCTCTTGTTGTACTTATGCTGTCCTTATTGCTTCCATTACCTACCCCACTTGTAAGTCGCTTTGGATAAAAGCGTCTGCTAAATGACTAAATGTAAATGTAAATGTAGTGCAATGTAAACAATGTACTAGCAGCATTAAAGATAAGTTATGAGGGTAGTGAAATCAGTGGGGGGCAGAGTTCAAAAATGAAACAGCTCTGGGAAAAAAGCTGTTTCCTAGTCTGCTGGTTCTTGTCCGGAGGGACCTGAAGCGCCTACCGGAAGGCAGGAGACTAAACAGTCAATGAGCGGGGTGAGAGGAGTCCTTGAGAATGCTGCATGCTCGAGACAGACAGTGATTCTTCTTGATGTCCTCAATGGAAGGAAGTGTAGTTCCTGTGATGCGCTGGGCTGTTTTAACCACCCGCTGCAGTGCCTTGCGCTCAGCAACAGAACAGTTCCCGTACCAGACTGTGACACAGTTGGTCAGGATGCTCTCTATCGAGCAGCGATAGAAGTTCACCAGGATAGTTGAAGACAGTTGGTTCTTCTTCAGTGTCCTCAGAAAGAAGAGACGCTGGTGAGCCTTCTTGACCAGGCATGAGGTGTTGGTGGTCCAGGACATGTTCTCCGAAATATGGGTCCCCAGGAACTTAAAACTGGAAACACATTCAACAGCCATCCCATTAATGTGGATGGGGTCGTGTGTGCCTCCGTTCGCCTTCCTGAAGTCCACGATGATCTCCTTTGTCTTGGAGGTGTTAAGGAGCAGGTTGTTGTTTGAGCACCATGTGGCCAGGTGCTGGACCTCCTCCCTGTAAGCAGTCTCATCGTTGTTGCTGATGAGACCAATCACTGTTGTATCGTCTGCAAACTTGATGAAGGAGTTCGATCCATTCACAGGCCTGCAGTCGAGTGTGAAAAGGGAGTAGAGAAATGGACTCAGTAAATTTAAATTCTAGGATTAAAACACAGACACATTGATTCATAGTTCAATAATTAATCGGCTGACTTAAGCTGTAAAGTATTGAAAAATGCAAGTGTGTAAGGTTGTTTACATTGCATATCATCTCCAAGGAGCTTGGAGAAAGAAAATAGTGTTCTACAAATCCCACTAGTGAGCGAGCCAAGGACAGCTGAGCTGTGTAGGTAGAAGAGGGAGAAAACCCTGGCAGCGCGGGCATTTGACCTAGTCATGGCGGCCCCAGAATTATGTTACAGAATCTCAGTCCGTGTCTGACCTGAGCCAGTAAACACATCTGCCAATGACCCCAAGTCTGTGCCAAAGGCAACAGCTGCTGTCATCCCCCTGAGTCCGCTCTCGTAAACTCTTCTTCCCCTCCTTCAAGTCTAAACTTTCATTTGTCATCTCTGAAACTAAACTCTTGCTCTGGAACAATACCTTGTTTTTAAACCAGACTTTGTGCCAACGCCAACTGAATACTCAAGCTCCCCCAATGCCCCCATCATGCAACCAGTTTCTGCCACCCCTCTTGAATTTCAGTCAGCTCCCATTTTTTTCCTGGTCCTGTCTTAATGGAATTCTGCCATTTCTTATCTCCCCATGGCTCTGTTAAAAATCTTCTGGAACGTATCTGTTTTAATTGTTAGCCAAAATTTGTAGAGGAAATAAGGGATGTTTTCAGTTTTTGTAGTGGAAATTTTGCTAAGGTAAATAAGACATGCGTTAGGTTTCTCTAAGTTACAATCTCAATTTTATCCACATATGCCATCTGAGATTTAAGTTAGTTATTAGGGGTCCCTATGCCAGGGTTTTGGACTTTTATTTTGAAGTGTTATCATGTCCCTTGTGCTGGTTTTCCTGTTTGGTGTAGTAATTGTCAGCACCTGTGTTTTGCCTAGCCTGATTAGCATGTGTATATATAGCCCAGTGTTTGTTCCAGTCCTTTGTCTAGTGTTAAATGTGTTAGATGGTTTTCATGGTGATTTCTGTTTTTGCTCTAAGGTTTTTGTTTTTTCACTCGCGGTTTTTCATCTTATCGTTGTGCCACTTGCTCTTGAATTTGTTGCATTGCAAAACTTTACTGACTGTCACTCTTTGTTTAATTTTTTTGCTAGATATATATATATCTATATCTATCTTTATATTAGCAATTTCTGAGGCTGCAGTATGATATCCTCAATCATCAGGGTGCAATACTTTTGTGGCCATCTTAATAACAATTAATCTGGCATTCTCTTTCCTATACTGAAAGTAACAGGCATTCAAGTCCAACTTTTAAATACCTGAAGAGAAAAACTGTTTGTCAAGATTACTTCTCAATCACACATTTCACATCAGGAATAACATTGCTATGAAATACAATGCATAAATGTAATAAAATGTGTAATTTTATTTAGTATTTTATATATATAATATAGTTCTGATGTCATTAGTGCAGAATTTAAGCTCTTAATGTCATTCAAATTAGTCAGTGGCCATGTTTTAAAAGAACATTTAAACAGACCAGCCGAGAGATTGGGTTGAAAATAAACAGGCATCAAGGGCAGTGAAGTATTAAAGCGTAACACAGAGGGTTTCTGCCAATCTCATATTAATCTTGAGGACCTATAGAGTAGTATTGCAAACTTTGTATCTTCGAAGAGTACTTAGTTTGATCACATTTATAAAAGATAGATACAGCTTTACGATTGTTTCCGAAATAAAAGGCGAGTCTGTGGGGGAGGGGTAGGCTGAACCATAGCACGTGCGCACCCATTGTCAACAAAACACAGACATCCGTTTCACTTACTGCATGTTCGGCATCTTTAAGCTCTGGAACGACTCTATATATCAGTTTCAAGCAATCTCCAAATCCAGCGTTATATCACAGTTTATATAATATTCATCACCCAAATGCAGTGAACAAACAAACACCTGAGCTTTGCGAACGAATGCTCTCTCTCTCTCCTGTACACAAGTGAAAGTGACGTCTGCGCATGCTCCTTCTGCTGCTTTCCTTGCTGCTGTGTGGCAGTGCTGCATGCTTTTCAATGGAGGATAGTCCAATAAGGGGCTGAGAAAAGTTCTTAACAAAACAGTTTTATTTGTTCGGAAAAAAAATTCCGAAACCTGTATGATCGCTCGGGGTTGTATCGAGCACAGAAATACTACGTAATACGGCCAACTCGTTTTCTGACAAGTTGACCATGTTAACTCTTTCACAGCCATTGGCGAGTTATCTTGTCATTAAAAAAAAACGGATCCCCGCCAAAGACGGGTTATTACGGCAATTAGTGTTTTGACTGTTTTACAGCAGTTGGCGCTGTTACACACCTTTGGGAAAAAGTACAGAATCCCAGCACCTAGAACATATATTTCCCATCGGTTTTTAATGATTGTTCTGAGTGGAATCTGGGTGGAATCTTTGACAAAAAACGTTAATTATCTCAGCTGTTTATTCAAAGTGATGCATTTTTGAAGAAACCTCCACACATCTAAGGAGTGATAAGAAAAGAACAAGTGAAGATTGAAGAACATATTGTTTGTTTTTATATTCTTTACAGAAAATGTACTGTGAGCCATTAAAGTTTGGTAAAAATGTTAAAAAACGCTGGCATAGGCTGGCAACTATTTTTTTTAAAAGGCTGGCAGGGAGAGAGTTAAGAATGAGAAGACAACACGTTAACATTGTAAAGACGTCAGAATGCACGAAACACCGTTGCACGGCCGCTTTCATTTCTGCTTAGGGAAAGTAGTCATGAGGTCACTGACAGTCTGACATCCAAGAGAGCCAATTACAGTAATTTATGTAAAAGCCATGTCATCTAAAAGCATTGCTCATCCTTGATCTCTTGCAGAGTTCTAATGGATTAGTCACGTCAGAGGACAAGGAAACCGTTACAATAACCTTCAAAATTCATGCAAATTGTCACTGACATGGATGTTCAGCAAAACTTTTCTGTCTATCTAATTGTTCAGTTATGTGGAAAAGTTTTTAGCACACATCTGAACAGTGATAATATGGACTTCTCAACATTGATAATGCTGCAAAGCTCAAAACATCTCATGTCGGATAATTGCTGTTGCCTACTAAATATTGTTTTACAGTAAATTTGGTATAAGCAATATTTTGTGTCTGTAAGGACCCATAGTAAAATGAAACGCCATACTCTTTATACTTGGTTGGATAAGCAATATGTCTCACCACTACATGGGACCTGTTTTACAAGCAAAATATGTTGAGACAAACTAACATTTTATTTTCATGGTATTTGTGAAATAAATGAAAACATCTACACAGTAAAAAATGCCTGTGCATCACCCTAAAACAAGTGCTTTTGCATTTCTTAGTAGTTTAGAAGAATTGGCTGAAGAAACAGTTTCTGCCTTATTTCACATACTAGAACTGTGTTACTAGATTGTGTTATTGTGGTACTGCTAATATTATTGGCTCCTGTAGGATAAGTTAAAATGCTTTTCCTAATTTGTAAGTCACTTTGGATAAAAAGTGTCAGATGAATGATTGCCTTTCTGTGTTGAGAAGTCTGATGGTAGGAAAGTTGTTTTCTTATCCGGTGGTTCTAGTGCAGAATCTCCTGAGTTTGTACATCTCTGCCAAATAACTTGGGTTGTGGTTTTTGTCTCGGCCACTGATAGGAAAACATATTTCCAATAAAAATGATTTACAGTATCTACCATTAGTTTTACAGAGAACCTCTCCCAAATGTTTCTCATTCTCCTCTCTCTCCAATATTAGATTCTGCAAGAATGAGTTCAAAGGTTTATGGGTCAGTGGCTTCAGACAGGATATTTGGATACTGTTGTTTTGGTAAGCCCATACCTGTATTTCCTTTTCTTGTCTGTCTATAAGGTCAGGAAGCAGATGGATGATTATTAGGGTGCCTAAAGTAACAGATATGTAGAATAAAACGGTATTCTCCAGCCTTACCATCCCTCTATAAAGTGTTCTTAGAGACAGTAAATGGTGAAGATGTACACATGTCCTTTTCATTTTGCCTAGTTAAACATACACAGTAACACGAATACTTAGTCAAGGCTATCAATGGGTTAAATGCATGTCTTGTACTATCTTGTATAATCTTACCAGAACAAGCTGGGAAACACTCCAATGCAAACACTGCGCTCCAGATAAAAAAAATCATTATTATTCCGTGTTTTTTTATAGCACATATTGGTCTTATTTAGGTCATTTAAAATCACTGTTTTGGCCACTGACATACTGTAACAATGCTTTCTGCTTTATGTAATAACCCTAGTCTGTCCCACTACCCACAATGCTCAGTGCTGACACGATTCTCAAAGTTATATACTCCTCAATGATTGAGGTCAGATTGCCATAAAAGGCCTGAAACAAAGAGCATGCAGCTGTTATATTCTTCTGCTTGAAATATTACCTCTTTTTTCCATTATTCTCTCCTATCCCTGTCTCGGGAGTTCAAAGATATTTCAGTGTTTTTATTCCTGCATGCAGACAGTCTTATTGTACTTATCCTGTTCCAATTGCTTCCATTGCCTACCCCACCTGTAAATCGCTTTGGATAAAAGCGTCTGCAAAATGACTAAATATAAATGGATAAGGCCATAGAACCAATTTGACACAATTATCAAAAATTAACTACGGAAAGGATGCAAACTGTACAACAAAATAATTCTAAATGTTTTATTAGGAATAAATACCTTAAAGCATTGACAAGAAAAAAATATATTTATGTATAACAAGACATAATAGGTATTTACATGACTTGTGCACAGCCAGATGGATGTATACATGGTATACAAGCCCATGCAGGACAATGAAATCTTTTGCTGTACAAAAGCGCAAAAGAAAAATATGCATTAAAGTAATACAGAAACCATCTTTTAGATGGATGATATGGTCACTCTGAAGAACCTCAATCACAAATGGAAAATGTTTTGTGTGTTTCAGGGACTGTCTACAAAGAAAAAAAAATCTCGCCACTAAAGCACAGGGCGGGACACCGTATAACCGTCTGCCACCAGCCACCAGTTCTTATAAATTCATTATAATAGCAAAAATAACTTAGTTAAAATGGCAACTGTACCAGACAGGGCATGATTATAGCAGCTGCACCTCTGGCTCAGTGGTAGAGAAGTGAAGGAGGAAATTTTGGTGAACAGCATTACAACAACAGCACAAGGGTGACTCCTCTTCTAAAATTGGACGAGAAGGGAATGTTTTTGGCAGTATAAAACGTGCCTGACAGCAAGACATATCCTGGCCAGAAAAACTGGGTCTGCTGAGCTAAATAACAGGGGGGACTTGGGGAGATGTATGGAAATGTGAAAAATCAAAGGCAAAGGCATACATGCTAACACAAATAATGATAAGACACAGACCTTGCATACACAAAACTATCTTCTTAATGTTTCATTTTAAGGGGCTAATATATCTCATAAGGCAAAAATATTTCTCTTCTCTGTACTTTGTAAACCTTTGAATGGCACCTCTGAGTTACTGCACATCATATTGCAGTGGTAAAGATGGATCGTAGGATTGCGTGAAAGGGCATGATGGAAAATAGCTATGCTTGTCTGAGACAACTTCCAATCACAATACTAGACCGATGACTTGATTTAACTGCGAGATGTAAAGCATGCTTCCTGCTTCCTCGCTCTACTTGTTGTGAGTTGCAAAAAATGCTAATATTTAGGTCTGTGTGTTGATCGGAGATTGCACTTAAACCTTATGTATGTGAAAGGAGAGAGCTGCTTGCATGTAGTTGATTTTGAAGTACAGCAAAATGTGAGAAAACCTATTTACACAATTTTAAAAATATTCACCTCTGTGGAGGTTCTGATTATAACTAATCGTTCCCCAGATAATTTTCCAAAGACGCCATTGCTGCTCTCTGTGCTTTGAAGAGTTGCAGCCATTTCCATGCAGTACATGGGCATTTTCCGAGCTAGTTTATTATATACCCTGTGGAATGTTTCTGTTAACACAGATGGAGGACATCAGTGTTTGGGTTGGGCTCACTGCGAGCATTCATTGAAGGTCACTTCAAACATCAATAGCTCACCCACAAAAATTACCTTTACACTTGTGTAAAATTCAATCAAAAGCAATGGGTTTGTGCAGCGTTGGATTGTTGTGAACAGCATAGAGAACATGTAAAACTGCAAAATCACATTATGCGTATATTTATGTTGTTTTGGCCAATTAAGTAGCACTTGTTCACTTAAATGCCATGCTTATAAATTTGGTCTCATCCGGATGATTTTGAAGACTTATTCAACAATTTGGCTACGGTTAGAGGTAGAAAACTCTTTGCAAACGTGTCCAAGGCAGTTGAACTGTCTCATGATTTTCGTTTGCAAGCGTTTGCTACAGTGTTATCTTTCTTTCGTTCAGAAAGCATAAACTATATAGCCTATTTAATTATCATTCCTCTGTTGAATATTTAATGTGACACAATTTAAGGTCCATTTATGGAGGTAAGGATTATTTACAAGGAGTTAGTGAACAGAAGTCCAGCTCCTGCGGCTTCTTCTTGCCTGAGCATTGCTCCCTGGGCAGCAGTTTTCCTGTACTTGTTGAACAAAGAAGCAAGCGCCGTTTGAAGCCCTTCCCACAGGTCTTGGAGCAGGGGGACCAGTCGCCCACCTCCCACATTGGGCAAGGATCTCCGCATACGCGAATGGTGCTGGGCTTTTGGTCAGGGTCACAGTCAAGCCCAGGTCCACCATCCCCTTTAAGACATTGCATCAGTCTCTTCTGGAGTCCGTTACCACAAGTAACAGAGCACACGTCCCACCCTCCAGCCACCCACTTTGCTGGTGATGCTATGCTTTCTTTGATGTAAAGTGGTGAGATGTTGTCCTTGAGTAGGTCTAACTCTTTTCCAAATTTATCGCTTTCTCCCTGTTCCCTAAGGACGCTGTTTTCAGCATTTGCCCTTTCCTCCTTCTTTTGCACCTTGTTTTCTTTGCTTTCCCGTGGCAGGAAGAAGGAGTATCGAATACGTGGAGGTGTCATCTGGCCCACCGACAACACCTCAATAACCAGGACCTCACCCAGAGGCTTAACCGCCTGAACAGTCTCAGAGGAACCAACGGTTCCACTGTACCGGAGCAAGCTGCCTTTTACCAGAATGTCTTTCTCCATGGCGGAAACCACGTAGTTTCCATTGAGCAGGTACTTGCTCTGGCTGTTCTTGACAGCAAGGTAGTTGTCATCACTCAGAATTCCCTTATAGCCACGCTGTCTGATGTCGATGTTAGCGGCTCCCACAGGAAGCATGACCACAAAGTTGTAGCCATGGCTGAGAAAAGAAAGGTCAAAAAAAGGATTCAGAATGATTCTTCTTTATTGTGTAAATAGGCCAGTATGTGACAAAAAATATTACTAATAAAAACTATTGATAACACTTATTTCTCACTAAAAGTATTTGTTATTAGCATGCCTATTATTGGCATATTGGCTGTTTATTAGTACTTATAAAGCACATATTCTGCATGACCATAATCTACATCCCTAAACCTAAACCTATCAACTAACTCATTAACTATTAATGAGCAACAAATTAAGAGTTTTTTGGGGGGAAAGTCATAGTTAATGGTTCATTAATAGGGAGAATTGACCCCTTTACGGAAGTCTGACCAAACTGTTTTATCATTACAAAAAGCAGCCTCGTAATTATATACAGTATAGATAGTTTTGCATGATTTTAAAATATGTCTTGGTTATATTGGACAGGTATGTGTTGTTGTACAGCATAGTTCTCCAACATGACTCACATGGGCTTAGTGAAAAGGCCTGACACCTTCTTGCAGTTCTTGTTATCTCCTCCACATATACCACACTTGTCAAACTTCTTGTTGGACCCCAGTTTGCCATCACAACCTGCCTTGATGCATTTGCCTTGCACACAGACAGATGAGGAGTCAGGAGAACAAGGTGTTCCATCCACAACCTATGAAAAGCACAGAAAAGCAACCTATAATTTAGCATTCATAAATGATGTAGAAAATTATTTTTCACCCGGACATATGAGGTGACAATATGTAGGATGTTGCACTAGTGTCCGGTAATGGTTGATGTGCAGCTATGCCATGAAAACCCATGAATACAGTATGTGAGCAATGACTTTTTGAATAGCTAACCTCTGTAGTGACCTTGTTGTGTGGTGACAACATGAAAAAAAAAAAATTTTTGACCAAAAACAAATATTGGATAATGTCTTAGGATTTAACAAATCATGTTTCTTATTTGTAATCTATTGTAAATATGGACCTTAAATGATGATACACATATACATGATCAATCATATACAGCATGTACTGTACATCCACAGAAGTCGCTTGGTTTCAGCACAGTTTTGCAATTCGGTCTGATTTTAACCTTATCAATATGTGTGCACTAACCCTAACCCAGCCAAAAGCGAAACATACTGTATGAGTCTAGTATGCCTGCTATTAAGATATTTCTGTTCCTTCATATGTTGACAGTTTGTTTTGTATGATGTGGACATTCAAATGAACAACAGCACTTTCTGGATTACTGGACCATCTCTGGTATTGTTTTGTTATTTTAACAACATGGCAGTCTTATAAACATATCTCTGATGTTTTCTGGTGCTATGATGTAACCATTGCATGCGTGAAGTTTTAGTCATGTTTTAAATTTTGGTAACCGAGACGGAGACTGAACACTTTATAGAATATAAAACAGTATGTGTAATACTGTATTTAGATTGAACTCCCAAAATGGAAGCGTAATGTTTTATCATCACATTTATATCACTGACCATTTGTTTTTAAAAATAGTTATGTAACTGTTTTGTGGAAGCTGCGTATTAACATTTTTATCACTCACCTTTGGGGAAAGGATGTAGAAGTAGCCTGTTCCATTTGCCCTGCAGATCAGCTTGCACATATCTTTTGCGGACACGCCAGAATATTTGGGCACCCACACCACAGATGGGGTGAGCCGGTTAGTGTTCAGACTGAAGCCATTATAATCTTCACACTGCTCCTCACGATAGCTCTTGCCTACAGAAAAAGTGAGGCAGATGATTATAAATGGTCACACGTGTAATACAAATCAGAACTATATTTCTAAAAATGCCTCACAGACGTTAAATTACCGTACCTGTTGTTAGTGTAAAACATATTAAATGGGATTTAATACCTGTGTCAGGGCATGGAGTGAGGTTGCAGGACCGATATTTAACTCTCACTCCCTGGCAGTACTTTCCACCATTAATTGGAACTGGGTTGACACACTCTCGTTTTGACAGCTGTACACCGCCTCCACAAGATCTGGAACAAGTTCCGAAAGATCCCCATTTACCCCATCTGCCATCCACCTAGGAGAAAGAAAAAGAGAGGTATTTCACTCCCTTGCCCTTCACAGTATACTCGAGAGAAGTACGTTTAATAGGATGGCATCCTTATGTAAAATCTTTATTGTGGTCACATGATATTTATCACATTGCAATGAGGACTCCTTTAAAGGGACCACTGTGTTAACAAATTGGTTGTCAAATTCCCTTTTCTGAAACGCAGTGCATGTGAAAGTATGACCCGCTAATATTTGGGGGTAACCAGTGCATGTGAAAGTATGACCCGCTAATATTTGGGGGTAACCAGTGCATGTGACCACTTAAACGCTAATGTGTTCATCTACAGTTCATGCATTACCTTAGTTTTAGGCATTTCTTGTTTCTCTATACAAATGCCCCGCATACAAAGCTGTCCGTCCCCACATCTGGTCCCGTCCGCCCATGGAAAGTGTCTTGTCTGGCACACCAGCTGCCCACGGGTCTTCCCCGTGCACCATAAGCGCTGACACGGTGCCTGCATGAAGGGGCACGGCTTCGAAGCAGCTCCAAACGCAAGCTCGCACTGCCGCTCTAGACTGTATGATGCGCCTGGGAGCACATCTGGCAGAGCTAAAGGTTTCTGAGGTTGATCCAGCAGACAGTCACCTGCAGAGATGACAGGTAATGATGGAACATTATGCTACACATGTATGAAACTTTAAAAGCACCAAAATTATTTGGAGACTAAAGCTACACTTACAGCTATTTATTAACTGAAAATTTCATTGCATTAGATAACATATTTTCAAACCAAATTGCATCTGCAAATAAATGATACAAGAGCTTTCGTCAAAATTAGCTTTACTTTTCTTATTCGTTATAGCAAAATCATTTATCCAAACAGTGTTTCTGATTTTATTGGATTTAAGAAGTTAAAACAGGTGAAGTTCATCACAATAATTATGTACACAATTTATACTTTCATAAAGTGTCCAAATACTTGTCTTTCCTTTTTATTTTTATTGTATATGTTTATTTTGTATCTTGATTTTGATGTTTCATAGAATGCCTGGATATTTTTTCAATTTCTAAATACATTCTTGTATATACTGTACACCCATAAAACAAATTAATTAACACAATAAATGTTCCGTTTGTTTCCTATTTATATTTTTTAACTATGCAAAAATGCATTACTTTATGTAAGTGCTCCAACTCTTCATTTGTCAAACTAAGCAGTGTTGACATTAAATGTTTGCTCTAGATTATGTATATCCACATATTGAAATGTATATATACTGTTCATATGTCTCACTCCACAAAATGCAAAACCCTCATTGTAAGACCTCACTGTAAAACTTCACAAAAACACATCAGTCCCTGTTACGTCAGCCCCAGTTACGTCAGTCATAGTACTGTTTCAACAAAGTTTTAGATCACCGAATTGTTGCAAGCTGCTAGCAGACCTTGGGATGCCTTTTTCTTTTAAAAGACACTTTCAGAAAGCAACAAAACCGACATCCTAAACCCAGGCCTACCCATCACTCTGAGGATACACACATCCTAGCTGTTCCCATGTGACTTCCTTTGACCTACCGTGTCCACTGTCCAAGAAGTCAGTGATAATGGCAGCACTGCATGGTGACCAGGGACTGGTGCGATTGATTCGGATCAAAGTGGGGGACATCATGTGATTGTCCTCCAGCTTGCCGAACACCTCCTCACATGCCTTAACATTATCATGGGGCATATTGAAGACATGTCCTGTAGAGGAGAAGAGGAGTTGAAAAGAAGAAATGTGATGCGTGTCAGCACTGAATGCTAATGTAAATGAACCATCTCTTGAAATTTAATGCAAATGTAAATTCGGATTTTAGCCTTTTATTTCACAATTCCAATAGCTTTGGTCAAATTTTCCTGTCAGCAGTCAGGCCACATTTATATTGAACAACTTTTGCAATCCGTCCAAAAGCTCCCCACATTTCCTCCCTGGCCTTGAGGGGAAACTTTACCAAAACCGCCCCTGGGGCTTCCCACATGGAATTAAGCCACTTCAGTTAAGCTTAGCTTTCCTCAACGGTTCTACAAAATCCTAAAGAAATGTCTGAGAAATTATTATGTTTAGGTGGTCATTTAAATGGAATATCCTTAATCTTTCAGACAATATTCTGGAGTTCTTCCAGTAGATTTTGTAAGCAGAAACTATTGGCTCTAGTCCCAGATATTAAGATGCATTGGTTTAGTTTAGGGGATTTTTCAAAATAAAATGATAACAGCTCTATCTTGAAAGCTTTATGTTGTATGCTATATTTATGTTAAAAATCTGTTTTTACCTCCAGAACCTGGCTGTATGCTCTGTACTGTACATATGTTTAAACTTACCAAGCTCATGGGCAGTAGTGAAGGCTGAAGGCAACCCATCGTCTTCAATCACAGAGCAGCTTCTCTTGGGGTCACACATGGTGCCTACGTCTGCCATACCCAGCGTGTCACAGGTTGATGCTCCACACAGGTCCTAAATCAGTGAAGAAAAAAAAACAAATTGTCATCACCCCAATTTGCCTTTTGTAGATTCCAGATGAGGCTGTTGTGTAATTTGACATGGGTACAAATTAAGGGTTTCCTTTATTTAGTTTAACCACTCTTAACCAAAGTGTGGTTAAGAGGACTTTTTCAAATAAATATCTTAAATAAACAATAGGCCCAAGTCTCAAACTTAGTGTTATCAGTCAAATGATTGAAGGTGATGTTTGAAAGGCTTCAATCACGGACACACAACGTAAACCTGCGTTTAAGGTGTTATATAAAAGCACACTATTTGCCTTTCCAAAAGAACCTCCAGGAACATAGATATTCACCCTGAAAATAAAAAAATAATTTTGAATGAAGCGGACATTTTTCAAATGCCCAAAATATCTCTAATTCCAGGCATTAAACGAGCTACTTATTGGTGTACCATGTGGCCTTTCAATTTGAAAGAATTTCCAGCTGAACTATATTTTGTCACCACACAGTTCAAAACAGATCTGCCCCAAATGTCTGTCGAGCTCTTCTGACTCAACATCATAATAGTAGGTTTGCTTGTCGACCATATCCCATGGTGCAACACCCTCGTCTAGCGAATCCCCAAAAAAGACCTCAAAACATCTTTCGGGTCATGACACATTTAAAGTGAATTTTTTTCCCACTTTTAGGAGAGAAAACGTTTATATAACAGTTAAACTTCTTTAAACACCGTCAGTGCGACAAATTGTTTACGAATCTCTGACTGCTGATGAAGGCTCAAACCATGTCAACTCTTTGAACTGTACAGCATGAATTATTGAAAATACTTTGTTGATAAGCACGGACCGTAACCATTTGACCTATAGTTGTCAAATCCTCATCTCTTGTTTTTATGTGAGACCAGCTGCTAAATCATTTTTTTTTCCCAAAAAAGATTGCTGTCAAAATGTGGATTCTTTAGTCATTTTTGGGGGATTTCTGTGATTCTGATCTATGAGAAAGATCATTGATGTAAAACTGAAACTTGACCAGAAATGGAACTTAAACACCAGTGTGACTGTGACAGAATGGCACTGTCCATCGTACTCTGCTCTGTCTCTCTCTAAATCATGCTGGATTTTGTCCACAAAGATTTTCCAATCGTTCCTTTGACAGTGCATAAATGAGTCACAAATCCAGCTGATCACCGAGACACTCAAGCATCATAACTGTGGTATTTAGGTTATCACTTTGGTCAAAGTACACATCACACAGGTATTGAGGGCAAATTCTTCAAACGGTGAAGTTACCCATATATATGCACACTGTATGTGCAATGCATAGTTGAATAAAGCTTTGTACTTTTGTTTGACACATTAACCAGCTCTAAGCGATTTCATAAATAATGAGCCCAGTGTCCTCTAAGTCATTGTTTTATGTCCATTGTTTCTCTTCAATCAACTTCTCTATGTTTGGCCAGAAATCTCTTCAAAAACTGTGGATAAAGATGAGTGCTGGGGGATTTACCCTTACTCTCCACAAGCAGTGTTGACCCAATTGGCATCCAACGTCGTAAACATACGACTTCCATTAAGCCTTTACAAAATCCAAATTGTTCCAAATGTGTACTCCTCTCTCTCATGTGCTCACTCACCCATTCTCTTTTTTCATTTGCTCTCACCTTACTTCACATTTTCTCTAGATACCGTTGTTTTACTGATGAATCAAAACTATCTACAAAGAATATCTGTACTGAATTATAGGTATTGCCACTCAGCTACTGTAGTTTTAGTAATCAACCATGAACGACAATACCTTTCAAAACTTTTTGTGATTTTACTGTCTGTTTTGTCTTTTTTGTGTTCTTACTACTAAGTTCGTGTAGCATGAAGTTCCCTTTCTGTCGGTCTCTCGACGTTGTGTCGAGAACGACAGATGGGGTTCGTTCCTGAGAACCAATCAACTCTGACTGCTATAGAAAAGGCCAATGAAATTTGGCGAATGAAATTTGCATGCCGGACTCCGCCCCCGGATATCCGGTATAAAAGGAAGCCGGCGTGCAGCATTCATTTACCTTTTGTTCTTCAGAGCCTTTCGACTCATGAGCAAAGCGAAAAAAGCAAGACTTCTCTCTGCTTCTGCCTCAACTGCCGGATCTACGACTGTCCCAGCGGATCATCCCTCCTGCAGCGATTCTCCCCTGGGTGTCTCGGCGGTTCCAGTAGGTGTCAGAGATATTTTCTACAACAGTCCTTTTCAGGACTCACTCTACAGCGTGGCATGTCCCGCTGTTCTCTTGGGTGCGGTACCCTCATCGAGGAGGGGGACGAACACGAGCGCTGTGTTAGGTGTCTGGGCGTCCAGCACGCCGAAGCAGCGTTCGTTGACACATCTTGCCCGCACTGCGGGCAGATTGTCATTCAAAAGTTGCGGTCACGGTTGGCTGTCTTCCTACGGGGACCAGCCAACATTTCGTCTGCTACCCGGGCTGTGACATCTATGGCTACGGCCCAGATCTCCGGTCCGGTTAGCGGCGTCAGTGATTTGGGGACTTCTGTGACCGTACACCCGCCAGCCAAGCGCTCACGGGCCGGTCGCACCCCAACACGCTCTTTTGGTCGTTCTCCATCCGGCGGTGGCACACCGTCCGGATCCTCCTCTGCGCGTTCGGAAACGGACCGCAGAGCCGATGAGATGTCGATCGCAGCATCGGGGGGAGAGATGCCGGTATCCGATGATGAATCCGAGCTTCCCCCCCCGGGGGGTAGAGCTCAGGAAGAAGTCGAGATGTCGGCCATGCTAGCCCGGGCTGCCGCGAGCATTGGGCTGCAGTGTACGTCATTGCCCCTCCCCCAACGCTCGCGGTTGGACACTTGGTTCCTGGGGTCGGAAAGCGGTTCCAAACCGCGCCCACCCCCGGTTCCATTTTTCCCGGAGGTGCATGAGGAGCTGTGTCGGACCTGGAGCGCCCCCCTCACGGCTCGCTCCACGCAGTCCAGCTCCGCCTCCCTCACCGCCCTCGATGGTGGGGCAGCCAGGGGCTATGTCGAAGTCCCCCAGGTGGAACGTGCCATCGCGGTGCACCTATGCCCGCAGACGGCTGCCACCTGGAGGACCCGACCTCGTCTCCCGTCCAAGGCCTGTAAGACTTCTGCTTCCCTGGTGGCGAAGGCTTACAGTGCTGCGGGCCAGGCTGCCTCATCTCTCCACGCCATGGCCATCCTGCAGGTCCATCAGGCTAAGGCGTTGAGAGAACTCCACGAGGGTAGGGCCGACCCGGGTGTCATGCAGGAACTCCGCGCCGCCACTGACCTCGCTCTAAGGGCGACTAAGGTGACGGCGCGGGCCCTGGGTCGGACGATGTCCACTCTGGTGGTCCAGGAGAGACACCTCTGGCTCAACCTTGCGGGTATGAGTGACGCCGACAAAGTACGCTTTCTCGACGCACCCATCTCGCAGGGTGGGCTGTTTGGTGACACCGTCGAGAACTTCGCGCAGCAGTTCTCGGCGGTGAAGGAGCAGACGGAGGCGATAAGCCATATTCTTCTGCGCCGTGAATCGACGGCCCCCCGGCCTTCGACTTCCCGCGCACCGTCTGCTCCCCAACAGCCCAGGGCCTCTTCGACTCCGATTCCGGCTAGAGTTCACCCCCAGGCTGCACCCCGGAAGAGGACCCCGAAGCCTAGGCCCCCTCCTCGTCGGCAACCCTCCAGGAAGCGGCCCTGACGAGACGACTCCGGGAGAGACAACATCTGGCCCGACCGTCACAGTTCCACCTCTGACCGGTCGGTATGGGACGCCGCCTGCCTCGTTCCCAAAGCCGGGCCCTTATCAGGGCCTGGCGCCCACTTGCTCACAAAGAGAGTTGTTTCCCCCGGACGTTCTACCCAGCCGTTCGCACACTCCCCCGGACTGTGCGCGGCGAACCGACCTCACACCCTGGCGAGGTGTGAGGCCGCACTCATTCGACAGCCGTCACCACTCTCGACCCGACAGTGCGTGCCGTTGTCCCGCCAGGCAGGCAAAAACGTGGAGCCAACCATCCCTCCGTGGAAGCCCCGGCGACACCCGGTTGGCTCCACCCGCCGTCGAACCACCCTCCGTGGGTATGGTGAAGCAGGCCGTCCCCTTGGTCCCCCTGTCACAGTCCCTGGGAGCTTGGCAGAAGTTGCCCACACTGTCTCGGTGGCTGATGCGGACGGTCCGTCTCGGCTACTCGATCCAGTTCGCCAGGGCCCCTCCCAGGTTTCGGGGCATCCTCTCCCCCTCTCTCCGAGGCAGAGACGCCTCCATGCTTCGGGTAGAGGTCTCCACCCTCCTGGCGAAACAGGCGATCGAGTCCGTCCCCCCAGCCGAGATGTTCAGCGGGTTTTACAGCCCCGTCTTCATCGTTCCAAAGAAGGACGGAGGGTTGCGCCCCATTCTGGACTTACGTACCTTGAACAGGCACCTCCACAAGCTGCCTTTCAAGATGCTAACCCAGAAGCGCATCCTGGCATCTATCAGGTGTCAGGATTGGTTCGTGGCAATCGACCTGAAGGACGCTTACTTTCATGTCTCGATTCTTCCTCGACACCGACCGTTCCTACGGTTTGCTTTCGAGGGTTGGGCATATCAGTACAGAGTCCTCCCCTTCGGTCTGTCCCTGTCTCCACGAGTCTTCACCAAGATCGTGGAGGCCGCCCTCTCTCCTCTCCGGGAGAGAGGTGTGAGAATACTCAACTATCTCGACGACTGGCTTATCTTGGCTCACTCGCGAGATCTGTTGTGTACCCAGAGGGACATGGTGCTCCGGCACCTAGATCGACTGGGTTTTCAGGTCAACCGGGAAAAGAGCAAACTCTCCCCTGTGCAGAGCATCCTCTTTCTCGGTATGGAACTCGACTCTGTCACCATGGTGGCTCAGCTGTCCGCAGCTCGCGCCCAGTCGGTGTTGGATTGCCTGGAACACTTCAAGCAATCGGCGGTCCCCCTGAAACTATTTCAGAGGCTCCTGGGCCACATGGCATCTTCCGCGGCAGTAACACCCCTCGGACTGATGCACATGAGACCGCTTCAACACTGGCTACACAGTCGAGTTCCGAGGACGGCGTGGCACACCGGCAGCAGGCGCATGGTGGTAACTCCTGTTTGCCGACGCACCCTAGCCCCATGGTCTTCCATGACCTTTCTCCGAGCGGGAGTCCCCCTCGGCTTAGCTACGAGGCACGTCGTGGTGACGACAGACGCCTCGCTGACGGGGTGGGGTGCAGTGTGCAACGGGCACGCAGTAGCGGGGCGCTGGACGGGCCCCCGGCTGCGCTGGCACATCAATTGCCTAGAGTTGTGGGCTGTGCTGCTTGCACTCAGAAGGCTCCGGCCTCTAGTACAAGGTCAGCACGTACTGGTTCGCCTGGACAGTACCTCAGCCGTAGCGTACATCAATCGCCAGGGTGGCGTGCGCTCACGGCAGCTATCGCAACTTGCCCGACGCCTCCTCCTGTGGAGTCAGCAGGTGATCCGTTCCCTGCGGGCCACCTACATCCCAGGCGTACTGAACGAGACAGCCGACGCGCTCTCTCGCCAGTACACACCCTGCGGAGAGTGGCGACTCCACCCTCGTGCAGTCCAGCTTATTTGGGTGCGGTTCGGACAGGCACAGATCGACCTCTTTGCCTCCCGCGACACCACCCATTGTCCGCTTTGGTACGCCCTGTCCGAGGCCCCCCTCGGCACGGATGCCCTGGCGCACAGCTGGCCACGAGACAAGCGGAAGTACGCCTTCCCCCCAGTGAGCCTCCTTGCACAGACCCTGTGCAAGGTCAGGGAAGAGGAGCAACAGGTGTTACTGGTTGCGCCGCACTGGCCCAACCGCACTTGGTTCTCGGAGCTGATGCTCTTGACAACAACTCCCCCCTGGCCCATTCCCCTGACAGAGGACCTGCTCTCTCAGGGGATGGGCACGTTTTGGCATCCCAGGCCAGACCTCTGGAACCTCCATGTCTGGTCTCTGGACGGGACGAGGACATCCTGAGTAGGTTACACCCCGCTGTGGCTGAAACCATCCTCCAGGCCAGGGCGCCATCGACTAGGCGGCTTTACGCCTACAAATGGCGCCTCTTCTCATCCTGGTGTCTCTCCCTAGGAGAAGACCCACAGAGATGCTCGGTCGGGACCGTGCTGTCCTTTCTACAACAGAGGTTGGAGACCAACATCTCCCCTTCCACACTGAAAGTGTATGTAGCCGCTATTGCCTCTCATCACGACTCAGTGGCCGGAAGGTCTCTAGGACAGCACGACCTGGTCACTAGGTTCCTAAGGGGCGCGAGACGACGCAACCCGCCTCGTCTCCGCTCCATACCCTCTTGGGACCTTAACGTGGTCCTGAGGGGCCTAGCGGAGCCCCCCTTTGAGCCCCTTGAAGCTTCCGATCTTCCTCACCTAACGAGTAAGACGGTTCTTCTTGTGGCGCTCGCATCCTTCAAGAGGATAGGGGATCTCCATGCATTCTCTGTGTCCCCGGACTGCCTTGATTTCGGCCCTGGTAACTCTCACGTTCGCCTGAGACCCAGGCCCGGATACGTGCCCAAAGTTCCCACTACTCCCTTTCGGGACCAAGTGGTGAACTTGCAGGCGCTCCCCACCGGGGAGGAAGACCCAACCCGGTCCGTGTTGTGTCCAGTACGCGCACTGCGCCTCTACTTGGACCGCACACAGAACTTCCGCAGTTCTGATCAGCTCTTTGTCTGTTTCGGAGGTCAGCAGAAGGGGAAGGCTGTCTCCAAACAGAGATTAGCGCACTGGATCGTAGATGCCGTTACGACGGCATACCGATCGCAGAATGTGCCATGTCCATTGTCGGTCACGGCTCACTCCACTCGGGGTCTAGCCACCTCATGGGCACTGGCCAGAGGCGCGTCTCTGGCAGACATCTGTAGAGCTGCGGGTTGGGCTACGCCCACCACCTTCGCAAGGTTTTACAATCTTCGCGTAAACCCGGTGTCAGCCCACGTCCTGCGTGGCGACATGTAGGACTGGCATCCGGGGGGGCGTATGCCTGCGAAAGCACCATCCCACCCTCCAAGAGGTTGGGTCAGTGTGCTATCTACCCTTTTCCTCTTACCCAACCTTGGCTAAGAGAATTGGTACCTCACCAACCTCCCTTCTTACCCACTCCTTGGTTAAGAACAGGCATTCCATCCATCACTAAGCACTTCCTCGGGGTTGGCTGAGCAGAGCAGCCTTCCCCCTTAGGCCGGGACATTCTTGACCTACCACTTAGTTCTAACCGGACCTGTGCTTCAGACGCAGTAACACCCCCTCCGTGGGCTGTTCCGTCTGCTATACCCTCATGACACTGGTTCCCACACTCGGTAACCCATGAGCTTCCCCAGGTGGACCTCCACCTCGCGGTTAACTATCCAGTCCGCACGTTCCATGCGTTCTCCTCCTAGGACGAGACCATACTTATCCACCAATTTCCTCCCCACGGGTAGGAGGTGGCCTCTGCAGCGCTTCTCTGCTTAAGAGTGCGCTTTCCCGGTGTAAACCGATCCGGACGGCCTCTCGCCTGTAGAGAGCTAAGGCCCCGTTCGTGAAAGTTACCGGTCAGGGCTGTTTCCATCTTTCTCGAAAGCTCTGGAACCCCCCGACCACCACACTGGAAGGTTACAAGTTTCGCGAAGCTTCGAGCTGACACGCCCAGGCTTGTTACCGTCGCTTCGCTGAGATTGTGACGCGATACAGCGTTTGTGGCGTTTTCCATAATAACCCCATCTGTCGTTCTCGACACAACGTCGAGAGACCGACAGAAAGGGAACGTCTTGGTTACGTCTGTAACCTCAGTTCCCTGATGGAGGGAACGAGACGTTGTGTCCCTTATGCCACAAACCTGTATCGTTTCTGTTGCAGTTTGAGAGGCTCTCAGGCTCTTCAGAACAACAGGTAAATGAATGCTGCACGCCGGCTTCCTTTTATACCGGATATCCGGGGGCGGAGTCCGGCATGCAAATTTCATTCGCCAAATTTCATTGGCCTTTTCTATAGCAGTCAGAGTTGATTGGTTCTCAGGAACGAACCCCATCTGTCGTTCTCGACACAACGTCTCGTTCCCTCCATCAGGGAACTGAGGTTACAGACGTAACCAAGACGTTTTTATGATCTTGATACTGATTTAAATTGAAATCAAAAAACGCTGCCATTTTGCCATTTTCTTTCTGTAAAAATCCACAGCTGACCGAACACCATAGCTAAGCATTTTGTCTAGAATTGTCCCACGTGACTAAGAGTGCACAAATAAAAAGCTTACAGGGACAGTAAGCAGGTCGGCTGTTGATCATTTTCAACCAACTTTGTCGCTGTAGGAGTAGGGCTTACATAACCCAAGTCTGTTGATTCACAGCAATGGTTTGAGACCCAACTAAGAAGAAATTTTAGAAAAACAGATGTGGGATTATGGTTACATGACAGAAATTCAGCAAGAACTAGCAGTCGTGAATTTGGTACTGTAAGTATATGATGAATTCATTTCCTCAAGTACAAGTCTCATCTCGAACAATGGCGGTACCCATTAATTTCCATCGGTTTTGTGTCTATACAATAGAAATGAGTGGGTTACGCCGTTGTTCATTACCAGTACCTTTAAAATATTTTCCTTTGTGTTTTGTGGTCTTACAAGATTTTCATTTTCAAAAGAGTCATGATGAATGATGACAAAATCTTGGTGAGCATGGATTGTGATTAACCGATTACAAGCCATGCCGATGTCTATTTGGATGCACTGCCAGCGTTAAAAAATTGTATCTGCTGGTATTATTATTCCACTGTGTTGCTTTACACATTTAGTTTGTTACCCTGTTATACAATGAATATTTCAGACTGCCTGGATGAGCCATTTCTCATATTAAAAATTATAGGTGCATTCTATTATAAGGCAGAACGTTTCTGAATTGCTTGACAACCATATTTTTTTAAGATTTATACATTGGTTTTTATATTTGTTAATTGTATTCAAAGGCTTTTTTTTACAAGAACACTGTTAATATCCATCAACCTAATCTAAAGCGGGTGTAACACACGGGGTTTCTGCCAATCTGATATTAACTTCGAGTACCTATAGAGTAGTATTGCATACTTCGTATCTTCGAAGAGTATTTAGTTTGATCACATTTATAAAAGATAGATTCAGCTTTACGATTGTTTCCGAAAACATACAGCAGCGTGCAGGGGGAGGCTGAACCAAAGCAAGTGCGCACCCATTGTCAACAAACACACAGAAATCAGTTTCACTCACCGCATGCGGTTCATGTCCGGCATCTTTTAATGCTGGGACAGCTACATATATCAGTTTCGAACGATCTCCAAATCCAGCTTTATCTCCACAGTTTATATAACATTCATCACCCAAATGCATTGAACAAACAAACACCTGAACTTCGCGAACGTATGCTCTCTCTCTCTCCTGCTTCCAAGTGATATCTGCGCATGCTCCTTCTCCTGCTCTCATGTGGCCGTGCCGCGTGCTTTTCAGCGAGAATTGTCCAATAAAGGACCAAGAAAAGTTGTTACGAAACAGTTTTATATGTTCGAAAAATACTTTCTGAAACCTGTACGATTGCTGGGGGAGTGTAACGAGCAAAGAAATAATGTGTAATACGGCCAACTCGTTCTTTGACAAGTTGACCATGTTTAGCATGAGAAGACAGCACGTTTAACATTGTGAAGAAGTCAGAATACATGACACATCGTTGCAGGGCCGCTTTAAATATTTAGTTCATTTCAGGGTTTGATTAAAAACTAATTGCAAAAGATAAACCTGTACCTGCTAGAACTGTTGATGTGGCATTTTGATACAAATTCATGCATTGTGACCTAATGCATAGCCCACCATGAATTTGAATCCTCTATTTCATTCCCATAATTCCTCTGGTATTGTTAAAAATGACACTAGTCCTTTAGATGGTGCTCTTTGATGGACTGCTGATTTGAGGATTTCAACAGGCTTGCTGTTACCAACTAACCAAATTATATAAGAACTCAGGAATCCGTTATCAATTAACAAGGCACTACATTGCACTGAAACATCAAGTATTAAGGTAAACAGAACTATTTACAATCTGGAATAAACAATGTCTCTGAAACGAGAGGGCAGTGTGCATTGCAGAAGTACATAAAAGGCGAACATAACAATTTAAAGTAGATGAACTTACATCATCTTGTTCAAGGCAGAACAAAGACAACATACCTTCAGGGGAGCTAGCATAGTTCCTCTAATTATTTGGAACAGATTCTCAAACTATCAGGATTTAACAATGTTATGGCACTAGCTGATTCAAAGGGTATAAAGATTTCCCCACAGGGCTTTAATTGTAATTGGCTCTTCCTTCTTAACAACTTCTTTACATAGCAGATTATATTCATGGATGGATTCACGCAGGGGCCTACCGGGCATTTGTCCAAGGCCCCAAATCAGCAGGGGGCCCTGATGAACTGTAGAAACCTTGCATATTTACTAGAAATATTTTTTTATATAATTATTGTTTCTTGCCAATTACGGTGTAATCTCAAACAGTTCATCCCACCGGCAGGAATGCCAGTTGTTGCTGTAATCGGCAAATAAAAATAAATAACATCGCTCGGTGGCGAGGGGCACCGAAGGGTGAGGGGAAATAATTATATCGTATAAAACCACAAATTTAAAACAACTGGATTATTCAAAATATGCAACATAAATGTAAAAAAACAAACCATAAAGTGGAGTTGTTAAAATGTAAATTATTAAAGAAAGCAAACTCGCTTTCTTAAATGGCTATACATGGAAACTGGTGAGAGAACTGAATTTAATGATGCTGAGGAAAGGTTTTCTTGTAGGACAAAATGGAAAGAACGTCTTATAATCTACAGTAATCTTTACTTTTTATGAGCTTGCTGTTTATGGTGTTTTTTAGGTTGTCACTTGTGTTTGTACTAGATGACTGAAACAGTACAGTGTGGATAGATTGTAACGTTATAGTAAATTAAACAAGTGTGAAAAGTTCAGTTTTTCTTGTAGTGACAGCCACATCGCATTAGCGAAGCTTTCATAAATAGAAGTATAAACCACTTTGCAAAATGTAAACACTCGTGCAGAAACATCTTACATGTACAATTCAATCTTAAATATATTTGTTTAGTCGGAGCCGATGGTAGTGTGGTTCATGCACCGACATATGGCGCCGGTGCGCCCGAGTTCGAATCCCGGCCTCGCGTTCCTTTCCCCAACCCTACCCTCTCTCTCTTATCCTTTTTGCTTCCTGTCCTCTCCAAAATCACTGTCTGTCCAATAAAGGACAAATGCCAAAAAAAAGTAAAAAAATATATATTTTCGTTTAGAATTTTGATTTAGTAATAAATGTTCTGTTGGATATATGTTCAAACGAGTGTGTAGTGTTAAAAAACTGAAACAGGAAATTCTTCTTGACCTACATTGGGTATGCGTTGCTTACGTTTTCCAAGTGGAAGCCGTGCTACAATCTTTTTAAACCTCTGTGCAACAATGGGCTATTTGCACTTAATATTTGTTTAAACTTGCATGACTGTATGATGCATGCCTTACTTACGATTATATTATAGAGATCATATGATAAATACCCACAATATCCATTGTGAATTTTTGTGCTCTTAATCATTTAACAGAAAATGACTCTGTGAGGTCACAGCAGAACTTCCAAATGGAAAGATATCTGGTTTCATTTGGAATTAAACATTCCATAGGCTTCAGCTTGGATCGGCGCTTTGCAGCAGGTGGGCCATGACACGAGGCGTTCTCTCTATTTTTCCCTTTTGTGTCAATTCACCACCTTCAGCTTTTCTCTCATTAAATACCAGTAATGGGAACAGAAGGGTGGGGATGAGTAGTTGGGGGAAAGAATCAGATCGCTCCCAGCTGGATGTGCAGTTAGGGAAGCTCTCTGAGAAACTTCCCGTTAGTGTATCTCCCAGCGCCCTGTAAATAATCCCCTTTAACTTTTGTATTCATTGGCTTTTCTGAAGGAAACGGATTAAGTGGGATGTGTATGTTATCACATGAATGTGGAAGAGGTTGATAGATAATTCTCCTGGTTTATTGTCCTAATTTCATAAATCTCTTGGGCTCTGACAACACCCTCAACACTATGATAAAAACCTTCCTATAACAATTTGGTAACACTTTCCTTGAAGCATGTATGTAAAATGCATTACAAAGAGTTATTAAAGGGTAAAATGTATTATAATTCTTCATAATGTGTGTTGTAATGCAATATGTAGTTGTAAAGAATTATAACCAATTTAAAATGTGTATTGTAACAATGCATTGCTAAGTGTTCTAATGTATTTACTGTAATAACAATTATTTAGAAGATTATTTATTATTTATAATGCGTTATACATACATGCTTCAAGGAAAGTGCTACCCATGATTTTAATGAGATCTATGTCCACACGCCTCTATTAAATCATCCAGGGCCCGAACAAATTTTTACCAAATTTACTATGTTTATTTTAAAATATGCGTTGGATAGAGACATTTCGATCGAGGTAAAAGACGTTTCCTTGTTTATTTAGATCAATTGATCATACTTTTAGTTTGATATAAATTATGTATCATGCTACAGTTTCTTATTTACTGGCCAGCTGGCGGTAACTGTGTTATTTACTCTCCAAAACCAATTTTGGCAAATGCCACTTGGATTTGAAGATAAATGTTTGGTAATGTTGCTCCCTGTGCACAATATCTTGCTTGTCATTTCATTCATCCTTTTTGTGATTTACACTGACTTGCATAATCTTCTCTAGTTTAAGACGTTTTATGTAGGTTAGCAGATGTACAACTATAACCCATCTCCACCTCCTCTTGACTCATTCAAGGCCATGGAGAAATTCCATAATCTCTTTCTCTGTGTTCAGGGAGTAATGAACATAATGATTGGAGAATGTAGGGAGTAACTGTGCTCTCTGGCTAAAATGCTTCATCAGTTCCCTTTAGAGACGAAACAATAAAACATGAACTCCCTGCACAATGATTCACAACAGCTGGCCTATGTCATTCAGACCACGCAGACATAACTGGTCTGCATGGTCAGCTCAGGTCATGTGTAACTGCAGCAGATTAGATACAAACATGCATCATCTGGCATGTTTGGAGCTGGCAATAGTTTTGGGGGTGGTTTCTGAGAAACAGATGATGGCTTAGGAATGAGTTTGAATGTGTAATGTAGGAGTTTATGTGGGAATGACCGAGTCTTGAATACCAGGCATTTTTTATAACCGCTCCTCGGAGTTGCCCTGGCTATTGTCTTTGATCAACAGCTGATACACTGAGTGCTGAAATAAATGGGAACGATGCTCGGGGGCTCCCATAATTTATTTCATCTGTCAGTCCAATTGATGCATGTTGAATAAGGCAACGGGGTTAAATAAGGGAACAACAATGTTAAGGTTTTTAGATACCATTGATGGGGAGCAAAATAAAGTTGATCACTGCACAAGTTTGGCTGTTTGCGTTTAATTGGAACAGTTAACCATAAAATGGCAATTATGTCATCATTTACTTACCTTAAGTGATTCCTTTTCAGTTTTTGTCTGGTGCCAAATACTGACTTTTAATGTTATATGTTCGCGCAAAGATTATTTTATAGGTTTAGTTAACATGAAAGTAGTTAATGAATATCCAAATTTTAGTGCTTTCATTTTGTGCTTTTTTGTTGTTATTTTGCAACTTGAAAGACCTGTGGCAATTAAATTTGATATATAAAAATAATTTCATGTGTTGCATGGAAGAAAGTCACAGAGGTTTGGAAATATGTGATGATAAGTCAGCAATGGCCGGATTGTCATTGTTGGGTGAACTGTTGATTTTAAATCTGAAATGACACTCATCATGTTTTTCCATTCTGCTTAAGTTAATATGATCCACATCTGATCTTGTATGAAAGTTGTTGATGCTCTGTCATCTAAAGTTATGCTAGTCCTGTAAATTGTAAATTTGGGGTAACAATCCATTAATGTTGGTTTGCATTTTTCCCTATTTGTTGCATTGCTCATGAGTCATTTTGTGCATTCCTACTTGCAATGCCAACAGAGGGCAGTAGCCCCAAGGCAGACCTAACATGACCCTAACAACACTAATAAACATGATTGGAACCCTATGGCGACTGCAGCTTAGCTGAGGAGGCTGCTCTTGTTGAAGCCTGCCCTTTGCTTAGTGAGACACAAAACACATTTTTAGAATTTAAATAAGTCCCATATCCCGTTCCGAATACATTGCTTTTGGTGGAAATAAGAACTTACCAGAGTGTCTCCACGCCATCTTCAAAAAATGTTAATCAGAATACATTTACATGCATGCATTTAAAATGCATTTAATTTGTAGGTGTTTCCGGGAATCGAACTCCATGACCTTAGCGCAATGCTTTACCAAGAGAGCTACAGTGGTGTTTACAACGTCATCATAAATCATGTCTAAATTGCTTTGATTATTTGCTAAGTAAATGGCAGCAGCCTGTGTGTTGTTCAGTTTTGCTTCATGTTGCAGGACATCTTGATATAATTACTGCGAGTTCTATTAGCAGGATCATTCAAGGATGCACTGTGTTGTAACTCTGCTTAGCGGACTGCCCCTGTTGATGAAGCATAGATTACCCTTACCTGTTTTGTGAATAGGATGGCCGTATCCCAATACTCCGGATGCTTGTCATTGTTCTTGTTGAGCTTCTTTTGCCAGGTGCAGAAATTACGCAAGGTCATGGCCGCATTCCCGGAACCTTGGTCCTTTCTCCTCCTCGTTAATCACCATAAACTTGACAACCACTACGCTGATAGAGTTGAGAATTGTAGGGTGTTTGTAAAGCCTTGCTGCCACTGACATTAAGGTCAGCACGTAATGCTTAAGGTCGTCACCGTGGAATTTGGCCATAGACTCATCGTCCACCACTAATGTCTCAACATGACGCGGGATGGAGACAAATCTTTTCGAGCGATTTTTCAGGACTGACATGCTCATATTCTTAATGTGCTGTTCCTTCATGTGTCTAAACTTCGCCAAAGACTGGACAATGCTGTTGGTCACGCCGCCGCTGTCAACGCCGCATCTTGACGTGGAGTTTCCACTCAGATTGGAGTTGGACCTGCGGCTGATAAAATGCGCATCCTATTGTCCCCAATTGGTTGCTGAGGCGGTGTCGTTGGAAGCCATTTTAATGAAATATTCCCAGCCATCATAGCCAAATGCGCCCTGCAAGCCTTTGCATAAACTCAGAGCTGCATAAGAAAGGGGATCAGAATTCACCTCACCGGCATAGAAACACCGGCTCACATCTGCGCTCTGTGCTGAGTTCTCTGTAGTTGCTTCCGTGTGTGACGAGAAGCTTGGGGCAAGGAAGCTGGAGTCCGACTGCAAATCGAGTACAAAATCTTGTTCAATGCACTTATTTTGAATACAACTCTTTGTGGCAATGTGTTCTCTTCAACACTGAATAAGCTGCTCTTCCCAAGCCTCTGTGATCCAGTCTGACGGGGCGCAAAACTGACTTTGAATTGAACCAGCAATTTCCCATTGAACGTAAAACACATTTACAAAAAGACTGACCTTAGCAACAAAAACATGATTTCGCGCGATACGCAAACCGTCTTAGTGCACCAGAGACTTATTTAACGTATAAATCGCGAATTGAGAAAAAAATAGATTTGAACGTAGAGTATTCCAGATGCGATACGCTACATATTGCCTTGCGTGACCACAAAGTGCGAAATCTGTCGGTCTGTGATCCATCCCTGTCCTCTACCTGTATACTGAAGAGGCCTCCTCATCTGCCGCATTTATGCGTACACGTCATGTGTAAACATTAAGAGCTACTAATCAGATTTTGGGGAGGTGCTCGAGTGCCTTTCATCTGGTATGCCTCTAAGTTTAAGGTTAGCCCGCAATTTG